>CM053588.1:232837222-232851873 GCA_028646515.1 Pseudochirops corinnae | reverse complement strand
GACAGAAAGAGACAGAGGGAGAGATCGACAGAGGGGGAGGAAAGAGGAAAAGGGAAGAGAGAGAGAGAGAGAGAGAGAGAGAGAGAGAGAGAGAGAGAGAGAGAGAGCATAGCAAATAACAAGGTGTTAAATAGCAGGATGTTCCATACCTCCAAATAAAATGCTTTTTCCACTGTGCCATGCAATCTTCACTACCTCCTCCTTTGCTCCAGACCTGAGATTTCATTGGAGTAGGGAATTTCGGATAAGGAAACTCCCTCTACCAAAGAAGATAAGCAACTACAGAACAGTCTTTCAGAGTTGCTTCCAGGTCCCCTTGAGAATCACAGTGAGCATGTGTCAGTCAGGACTTGAACCCAGGTCTTCCTGATTCTAAGTCCACCTGTTAGGCTTCCACATAGTCTCTCCCCCACTTTCTAAATGATAACAAACTGCTGGATGTATGACTCAGCTTGCCACATACTCTGGGGCAAAGGATTGCTTAGTGGACATTCCAGTGGGTGGGAGTGTGGTTCTTTCACTAAAAATTGGCCCTAAAGTGCATAACTCTGGACACAGGTACTTGGGACAGTGCCACTGTTGTCATTATGCCCTCATTGCCCAGCTCCATGCCTTACACAGTGTATTACTTAACAAACATTTGTGGAATTTAATTGAATTGACAAATACACCTCACTCACCATAGAGATGCAGCCCACAGACTAATTTTCACTGGTACTGATCCCTTTGTGTGTGAGTCCTTCCTTGGCTCTGGTTCTCTTTCTGTTTCCCTGGGGCTCCCCTATCAGACACTGTCACTCAGCCCTCCCTGAAGCTCCCTTTGGCTCTCTAGGTATGTCAGTGTGTTGAGAGCACTGGGTTTCTCCCCAGAGCTGCCTGCCCCCTCAAAGCCACTTTGCTATCAGCTCAGTTGCAGCTCCAATCCAACAGATCCACAGCAATAGAGATATTATTTTAAAATGCAGCCACAACACAGGACAAAATATGTAAGAATTTCCTCTGGAAAAATAAAAACTAAGCCTGTCTTTTTGAAGTAGTGAGTGAGATCTGTGTTGAATAATAATTCCCGTTTCATAGTTTGCATATCACCTTCCTCACCAGAGGTGAATAGTGCAAGTATTAGATTATAACTCTCACTTTAGATATGAGAAAACTGAGATTCAGAGAATTAAGTGACTATCCTAAAGTCACACAGCACATCAGTTAAAGAATTGGAACTCAAAACCCACTTCTTTTGACCCCAAGTCTAAAGTTCTTCCCATTAAACTCTAATGCTTCTGTATATTCAATATATCTGGTTACAACTCCAGTAGGAATGAATTTAATGTGACAGTAATGACAAAATAAAAAAATCTAAAGTACCTTTTTTATTTTAGATCTTTGCAGGTGCATGGTGATGGAGGGAAAGGAGAGAGAGAAGAAGAAGAAGAAGAAGAAGAAGAAGAAGAAGAAGAAGAAGAAGAAGAAGAAGAAGAAGAAGAAGAAGAAGAAGAGCAGAAGGAGGAAGACTAGGAGGAGGAGAGAGGAGAGAAGGAAGAGAGCCATGGGTTCCACCAACCATTTCCTGAACACTTTTCAGAAAAATCTTCATTTCTCTGGCCAGACTCTCACTTAGGCAATTGCATCTTGCTCTTATAAACTGTCTCTATATCTCAAATGGACAGAGTATACTTGCATCTAATTTGTCTTGCTGCCCTAATTGGCTTTGCCATGTTGCTCTGTGCATTCAAAATTGCTGAATTTCATTGCTGTACTCCAGTTTATCCCAAGGGTATCATTCAATAAATTACCTTTTTTCCCCCTCCCATTGCCCTCGAAAGTGCCATAGCACCCTGAAAGAGTTAATTTGCCTCCAGAAGGTAAGTAGTTACTCACCCAAGAATCAGCCTGGCTACAAAATCATAGGGGAGTCGAACAGTCTGGGCATATGGCCAATTAGCCATATGCTGTTTTAGCTGCAGGTCATCTGAATGCCTGTTAGCCATAGTGTATGCCCCAAGTGGGCTTCAGCTGTGAGTAACACCCAACCTGCTCAACTGAGCTCCAAGACTGTCAAAGAATGTCTGCTAGAAATTGTGACACATGAAGAGGATATATTTATATTCACACCTGACTTTGACAGGTCTGTCATTACTCAAAGCTGGGATCTGAGAACCCCTAAATATATGGATTGGTTCTGGGACCTTCCTCTCCCAACCAGAATGTAACCTAGAGGCACTCAGGAGTTTCTAGGCAGAACAAATACCTCATCTCCTAGATCCTCTTAGAATAAAGAAGCATTCTTGGGAAGCCCTGGTCCATTTCCTTTTCAAAAAAATAAACTTTATTGATATCTTTTTGCTTTTGTATCCCCCAGATTTTCCCCTCTGTCCCTCCTCTTCTCTACCAGAATACAAGCATATGACAAAATTTTTTAAGAGAAAAAAAGAGAGAAAAGAGAAAAATGATCAAAATCTGAAAATATAAGTGAAATTACTCAACCATGGATTTTCTAATTCTGAAAAGGAGTGGGAGGAGGTATCTTCTGATACAATTTCTTTGAGGCCATGTATCTTTTCATATTCCTTCTTTGGGTCTATTGCTGTTCTTTGTCATTATGTAGGTAGCATAATGGAGAAATCATGAGACTTAGAGGCAGAAAGACCTGAGTTCAAATCTTTTCTCAGACACTTACTAATTGTGTTACCCTGGGGGGACAATAATTGGCAGCACTCATCTCTCAAGGTTGTTGTAAGGATTTACTGAGATGATAATATTTGTAAGGTGATTTGCAAATATTAAAGTTGACATGTAAATTTTAGTTGTTATTATTGATGTTAGTCTTCCATTTACATTGTTGTAGGCATTGTATTGTGTTTTCTTGGCCCTATTTACTTCATTTTGCATCAGTTCATATATGTCTTCTCATGTTTCTCTGTATTCCTCATGTCCATTGTTTCTTACAGCGCAATAATATCCCATTATGTTCATATTAAATAATTTAGCCATTCATCAATTAATGAGCATCACTTTGTTTCTAGTTTTTTGCTACCATAAAAAAAAATCTGCTAAAGGTATTTTGTTGTATATGATTTTTGTGGTATATTCATATACCCCAATCTCTGGGTCATTTCTTCAGGGTCTCTTTGGACAGGTGTCAGCCTGGCCTCAGAGAAGATGTCTTCCCTCCCTGATCTTGTTACTACTTCTACTTGTGAGTTAACAGGATGTTGTTATAGTAATGGAATTTGAAGATCCCCTTGTATTGGGAAGCTAACAGGTACTTAGCACTTAGTTCCAAGCTCATGATTATGTCAAGTATTAGGACCCAGAACTTGTGAATCCCACAGTGGGATGGACTTTCTGATGTAACAGGAAGGGGCTAGAACAGAGAGGAGCTAATACCTTATATAAGGAAAAACACAAGCTGAAAACTTAGAACTTCTTGGAGCAAGCCATATGGAGGCTGAGGAGGAGAGGCCCAGGCTGGAGAAAGTCATTTTGATTTTGAAAACAGAGCTTATGGTGGCAGAGTTTCTTCTGAGAGTCAGATGAAACTTCTGTTGAGAGCTTCTGAGAACCAGCTGGAGCTGCCAAAGACTTCCAAGGGCCAGCCAGAGCTGCCAGAGGAAGCAGTACTTTGTCTGTCTGTTTTGGGTCTGTGTTGATTTCACAGGCAGATAACGAATTGACAATGGTGCAGGCAACATGTATGAAAGTTGTTTTGGCTCTGTCAAACTTGTCTTCCCAGAAACAGAAACTGTGAAGGACTTGAGGTGGACTGGACACTATGAGCTTCAATATGGAATGGGAACTGGACAAGGAACTGGATAAAGAACTGGATGAAGAACTGGACAAGGAGCTGGACAAGGAACTGGGAGCTATCTGTGTTTGAACCCAGGTGATACTTGTGTAGAGTCAAGCAGGAGCTGGCACCATGGAAGAGGAACCATGGAAGCTGAGAGCCTGCCTCAAATCAAGATGAAAAGACCTTTCCTTGGGTGTTTAACACTGACAGATGAGATTGTAACTTACTTGTGACCTAGGGGTGGATGGCCTTTGTACTTTCCACTACCCCTTAAGAGAGTACTTAGTAGTGACTGATGATATTATAACTTACTTTTGACCTAGAGGTGGAAAACTTTTGACCTTTTACTTTGTGATTGACTTAATAAATATACTTTAAGAAAGAAGAATTTTTGATTGAAGAGATTAAGACAATGTGTCCTAGGGGTAGACTTTGTGATTGCCTAAATGAATGCACTTTGTTTAAAAGAGAACTTTTGCCTTTGTACTTTATGATATAATTAAGGACTTACTAAGTGATTGAGTTACTAAATGAATGTGCTTTGTTTAAAACTATGTGACCACTTTGGTGAAAACTGCATTGTCATTATAGTGATAAGTTGTTATGTCATAACATTGTGAATGCTGTTCTTTGATTTCTGTGAATGTTTTGACTTAATTTACTGCTGAATAAATAGAGAGTTCACTATACTGTGTAATCAGAACCTTAAAGCTGTTCACAGCGGCAGTCCTCTGGAAAGCTGCTCATGTTTGACTTTACAGATGTCCAGTGAAATTTTTCATGTTCAAAATTCCTAAAAAAGAAATTGTCAGCAGATTTATGCTCAGCTCAAGACTCTGGATTAGGGTTTTTGCAAATATTTGTGTTTGGGTATCCTTCAGTATTGTTGTTCATTCAGAGATAAATAGGAGACAGAATGGATAGAGTTGTAGATCTGGAGTCAGAAAGACTTAAGTTCAAATCTACCCTCAGACACTTGCTAGCTGTGTGACCCAGAGTAAGTCTCTTTATTTCTGTCTGCCTCAGTTTCCACAATTCTAAAATTAGGAAAATAATATTACCTACCTCCCAGGGTTGTTGTGAGATATTTGTAAAGCACTTAGCCAAGTACCTAGAATATAGTAGATGCTTAAAAAATACTTATGTCCTTCCTTTCCCAAAACCACAATATATGTGGAAGATACAATGTGAAAGCTACGAAAAGACAACATTTGAAGGATGAGAGAGGGGAGAGGAGACTTCTTCCTTTCTTAGAGGAAAGAACCCCCAGAAGCCTGAGTGATAGAAAAAAATACTGACTTTGGAGTTAAATGACCTGTGTCTGAATCTAAGCTTTGCCCCTGATTATCTACTTGGCCTTTGGGAAGTGACAACTTTTCTGGGGCTTAGTTTCATTTTCTGTAAAATAAGGATGGTAGGGGCAGCTAGGTGGTGCGGTGAGTAGAGCACCAGCCCTGGACTCTGGAGGACCTAAGTTCAAATCTGGTCTCAGACACTTAACATTTACTAGCTGTGTGACCTTGGGCAAGTCACTTAACCCCAATTGCCTTGCCTTCCCCCCCTCCAAAAAAAAAAGATCAAAAAAAAGACAAGGAGGTTAATCTAATAGGTTCCCAAAGTGGTTGCTACACTCCCTGCAAGGCATTGGAACAATAGTAGTGGCAGGCAGTAGTATACTCAAGTGCAATTAGGAGTTCTAAGTAAAAATAAGGGGGCAGTGGAAGCATGAGGAATGAAGAGAAGTGAAGAAAATTTTGAAAAACCATTCATGCATGCTTTATCTATTGTATAACAGAGTTAAAGTCATAGTGATTACATTATTTTGCAAATAAACACACAAATGCAAGTTATAACCAATCAGTGATCAAATCCACTGACAAGTCTTAACAAGTAAGTGCTGGCAGGCAAGCATGGCATATGTTATAGGACAGCCCAGCATGTATTGGCTGGAATACGTGCCTGTAATGAATAGTTTATAATACAATACTATACAGTTACATGATGCAATATTGCATCATCAGTATTTCAATGCAGAAAAAAACCCCACAAATTTACAATAAATTATTAAATTTAAGATGTGTCATTTTAAAAAAATTATATTTTTTGAAATGATGCAAAATTTAAAAAAAATAGTTAAAGGGTTAAAGAAAGTAGCTTTCTAGGGTTTGGGAACCTCTGATCTAGACCAAACCTTCTTAATAATTTTTGAATAATTGATCTGTAGCAGTATGGTAAAGCCTATGGGCCCTGTCTCAAAATAGTGTTTTTTAAATGAATAATTAAAATATTTAGGATTACAAAGGCAACTAATAATATTGAAATAGTTATTTTTTCAAAGACAAAGTTTACAAGCCCCAAGTTAAGAATCCCTGGACTAGATTATTTCTCTTTCCAACCCCCACTTCTCTCTGTCTCTGTCTCTCTCTGTCTCTCTGTCTTTTTCTGCCTCTGTCTTTCTCTCTGTGTGTGTATCTCTCTGTCTCTGTCTCTGTCTCTGTCCCTCTGTCTCTCTGTCTGTCTGTCTGTCTCTCTCTCTGTCTCTCTGTCTGTCTCTGTCTGTCTCTGTCTCTGTCTCTCTGTTTTTCTCTCTCTGTCTCTCTGTCTCTCTCTCTGTCTCTGTTTCTGTCTCTCTCTCTTTCTCTCTCTTCCTAGTTCTCTCTCTTTCCTTTTCTCTCTCTTATATTCACAGAAATCCCCAGAGCTCAGTTTTAAGGGATCTTAGAGGCATCTAGTCTGACATTTACCTTAATGAGAATCCCTTTTACAACATAACTGACAAGAAACCATCCGGTCTTTAATCGAAGAATAAAAGCCCAGTAAGGTTTCAAATTTCAGGCATCCTTTGACCATTTCTGATGAAGGTCCTAAGAGCACTGGCCCTTATCAAATGTCAGATGTTGCATTTTCATTAACACATAGGCTGTTAGAGTTGGAAGGAACCACGGAAGATGTCTAATCCAATCTTCTACCCAATGAAGAGAGATAACGAATTCAACTTTGAACATGTTGACTGTAAGGTGTCCATTAGATACCCAATGCTAATATGTCCAAAAGGAAATTGTAGATGTGAATTTGGAAATTAAGAGGTTAGGGTTAGATAAGTAGATCTAATAATCATTGGTGTGAAAAAGATCATTTAATGCATGGAATGAGATTGATGATACAATCAGATTCCCAAGTGAAATAATGTAGAGAAGAGGAGCCAGATCAGAGTCTTGGTGGATACCCACAATCAATAGGTGTAACTTGGACAAAGGAAATTCAGAAGGAGCAGTCAGACAAGTAGAAAGAATATCAAGTTAGAGTAGTGTCATGAAAACCTAGAGATAATAAACATATTAATCAGAGGAAGGTGATCAGCAGTGTCAAAGGTTACAAAAAAATCAACAAAGATGAAGATAGACAAAAGGCCATTAGATTTAGCCATTAAGAGATCACTGGTAACTGGAGAAAGTTGATGAGCTCTGAACCCAGATTGTAGAGAGTTAGGAATAAGTGGTCAAGCAGTCTCTCATTCATCTCTTTTGGCGACCAGAAATTGCCTGTTTCAAAAGGCAGTCCATTCCACCACATTTTACTTACTAATTCTTAGAGTGGTTTTCTTTATATTGAGCTGAAATCTGCCTCTCCACAATTTCCACCCATACACTTTCCCCTCTGGTAATTTTCCTCTCCTCCCTTTTCTGTTTCTTTTTTGTGTTTTAGACCTAAACAGAGTAAGCTTAATCTCTTTTCCATATGGCAACCTCTCAAGTATTTAGAGACACTTATCATGTACCCTCTGAAGTCTTCTCTTCTTCAGGCTCAACATTCCCCAAGCCCTTCTAGAGTTACTCATATGACAGAGTTTCCACACCTCTTGCCATTCTGGTCACCCTCCACACGCTTCAATTTGTTAATGTCAATCTTAAAATATGTCATCTAGTACTGAACTCCAAACTCCAAATGTTGTCCAGCCAGCACAGAGAACATCAGGACTATTGTATTTCCTTCTTCTTGAAACTATATTAATGCAACTTCTTTTGGTCTGGACCTGTGATCTCATTGAACTCAAAATGCCTAAAGAGGAAATTCCCTTTACCAATTCAGATCAGCATACCCTCTGTTATCTCATAGTCTCAGAGAGCTGCCTGGAGCACTGAGAAATCAAATGTACAAATGAAACTATTATCTGTCAGAAACAGGACCTGAACCCTGGTCTTACTGAATTTGAGATCAACCCTCTATCCACTATACCACACTGCCTCTCATTAATGTAGCCTAAGATAAAAAATACTTCAATATTTCAATCAATCCACCATAATTAAGATCAAATTAGATTTTGACAGTTGTCACACTGGTGAAAATATTTCCTTCCTTCTGTGATTATCTCTAACTTATCACATATCACATATGTATGTATGTGTGTATGTATGTATGTACGCATGTATATCTTGTTTTTACATAGATGTTTACACATTGTCTCTCTCATTAGACTGTGAGTTCCTTAAGAGAAAGAACTATCTTTTGCCTTTCTTTGAATACCCAACACTATTCACAGTACCTAGAACATTGTAGGCATTTAATTAATGCTTGTGACATTTTGAGTTTCTCTTACACTCAGACATCTGTGTTTTACTTGAACTGCTGTAGACAGAGGTTTCCTTTATTCCACAATTGTGTATTTTTAAAAAATATATAAATGTAAGACTTTATGTGCACCCCTTATTGAATTTAATCATCTAAACTTTAGCATAACTCTGGAGACAGCTTATTTTTTTTGAAATTTGAGTCTGTTATGTAACATTTTGTTATTCCTCCAAAATTTGTGTTGTTCACAACTACAACTCTAACCATCTCATATTGTTAGCCAAGTTGCTGATCAAAATACCAAATAGAACAGAATCCAATAACATGTCTCAAGATAATCCCCTGTAGGTTGAAGTATTTCTATTAATCAGTACTCTTTGACTATGGCTGTTCAATGACCACATATTCATCTGGTATAGGGAGCTTCTTACCCTGGTAAATCTATTATATTAGTTCAAACTATGACAAACTTTAATGGATTAACCTAAACAGAGTTTTATCTCCCCCAAATCATCTGGGAATATAGTCACATCAGATCCTTTCACAGAATCCGAAACTCTTCCAGTTGTCCTAACATTGTTCAACTTCACTTACCAATAACTCAGTATATATTGAAAGCTGGGGTGACCAGTGTCCACACCTTTGATATCTTACCTTCCTTTATATACCTAGAGAATCTGTCCTTCAAAACCCTTACAAAATCTTGGACTTTGTACTTATCTTTAAAAAAATGCAACCAAAAGATCAATAATTTTCCACCCATATTTCCCATTTCTATTAAAAATTGTGCAAGAATAATCTACATCTCCCTCATGTGATCATAATCTCTACAAGGACATTCTTGAAAAGGATACTAAAAAATAACAAATGGGACAGGACACCAGGATAGGACAACGAGGGGGGAAGGGAGAGGGATTCTGTGCTGTACTCCAGTAAGCCCTGGGAAAAGAGCATATTACCCAGCCAAGGCTAGTTCTGACAAAAGTCACATAGCATAGAGACCTAGGCTGGTGTACCATGAATTGCCAGCACAGGAGGAGGCTAAGACACTTTGAGATTCAGCCCCCAGAGAAGCAATCAAACAAAAAGTGAATGGGGAAAATCAGGGGGGAAACTGAGATTTAAAATTACTAAAGATCTCAGAAAGAAAGAAAAAAAAACCCTCAAGGAAGATGAATATAAGCAAAAAAATCAGCAGGGAAAACATTAACACCATAAAAAATATGGACACCAGATTTTAAAAATTAGTTCAGGCATCTAAGAATATATGGTGCAAAACAAAGGGAAATGATCCAACACTTCACGAAAAAGATGACCCTGTGGAATGTGAGAACATGGAACCCCAATACACTGTTGTAAGAGAATTATGGGAGAAGAATTAATAACCTAAGCAGAAAAAATAATGGATAGAATTAAAAAACTAAAATTTATAGCAAAACTAGAATTAGAATTCTCACCAAAGAAAGGAAAGACAAAACAATATATTGGTGGTGCAAATCTCTAAAAAAAAAAAAAATTAAAAAAAAAAAGAGAAGCAAAAAAATTAACCTTCAATGAATACATGCTTACTGTGCAAGTATAACACTCTGATCTCAAAGAGAGAATGTGTAGAGACAACCTAAAGCCCATCAATCTCCCAAAAGAATGTAACAGGACAAAAATCCTCAAAACCATAATGCAGGATATAATAGAACTGCCCAGAACTTCTGAACAAATCAAATGAAATAGAAATTGAAAGAATTCACAAATCACCTCCAGACAGAAATGAAGGTTAAAAACTCCAAGACACACAATGGTTAAATTTAACAATTCAATTCAGAAACAACAAATTCTGAGAGCAATCAGAAGAAAGTCCTTCAAATACAAAGAAAAAGAAAGTTGAATAAGGCAAGACTATTCTGCATCCACCAGAAAACAAAGAAGGGAATGGAATAATATGTTCCAAAAAGCAATGGAACTCAGTATGCAGCCCAGAGTGACCTACCCTGACAATCTGAACTTAACTGTTCATGAAAAAAAGGTAATATTCAATGAGAAAGAGGCATTTAAAATATTTTTAGAAAGAAAACCAGAACCAAAGAAATTTTTTATTTCTCTAACACTCCAAACAAGAGAAATACAGAAACACTGAATAAAAGCAGCAGGATAGCAATGGTAACAACAGAGAGACTAGTAACAAATTTCTTTCTAAATGTGCACAAGGAGACAGGGGTGAAAGCAGAAGTTCAGGGGAGGTGAAAGTGAAGAGGTGACTATGAGGGGATAGAATCAGAGGGGAGGAATATGTAATCTTTCAGGGTCAAACTAACGGCTAGCAACAAGGGGGAGGCGATCCCTGTGGTTTCAAAAAGAGAATTGCCTATTGGGGGGGGGGGGGTAGGAAGACTGAAAAGGGCATGAAAGGAAGGAGGCTTTGCTTTGATAGTGGAAGGGTGTTCCATTGATGAATGCTGCCATGGTGAAAAGAGATAGTCTGTGAAGGGAGATGAAGACCTTGCACTGGGTGTAGCCTGAAGGATTTGGTGCTTTAAAAAGTCTACTCATCTTACTTTGGTAAGGGAGAAACTGGGACTCCTAAAGGTAATTGGCACCTGGAGAAGTGAAAAAGCATGAATACAGGCAGGAAATTTTGAAGCAAATGTAGAAAAGTAACCAAGGAGGAACAGATCAGTAGTGGGCTGCACGATCAGGGATATGATGGGGGCAGTGCCCTAGCATGGAGTGATGTTCTCTCTGAAAACTGGATAACTGGAATTCTTCTGAGAATGAGGCAATGAAAAGGGGAAATCCACAGGGCAAGCTGTACAAGGCAATAGTAGAAACTGCCTAGAGGAGAAAGCCTAGAATGGATGCCTTGGAAGCTTTGATTACTTGAGGACTATAGACAAAAGAGAAGTCAGAGAACTATAGGGATCATTAATCAGAGAATTAAGATCTAGAGAAGACAGAAAGGGAGATGGATAATGAAGAGAGTAAGAGAAATTATTTTTGAAAAAGGTTGTAAAAAAAAGGAAATTTAAAAAGCTAATTAACAGGACTAGTTGAAAGAGAAGAAGGGAAAAGGGAATCTGAGAAGAAATAAAAAGGGAGGAAAATTCTATAATCAGACAAAAGCAAAAGATTTTAAAAAAAAGAACTAACAATTAAAACTCTAAAACAAAAGGGGTAATAAACAAGGAAAAGATCAAAAGAGAAAGAGAGTCAGTAGAAACAGAATCTCCTTTAAAAAAAATTAAGATACAGTAATTGAAGGAAAATTTTAAGTGTGTTTAAAGCAGAAGAGGGAGGAAATCATAACTTGAAAAAGCCCAATATCAAAGAGAGATGGAAGAGAATATAAACCTAACTCTCACAACTTTAAATGTGAATGAACTAAATGATATAACAAAATGAAAAAAGAGAGACAAATTGGATAAGAAAACATAACCTTACAATTTTTTGCTTGAAAGAAACATGTTTTGTTTTGTTTTTTTAAGACATGCACATATTAAAACTGAGGGACTGGAGAAAAGATTTATTAGGCATCAAAAGAATAAAAAAGGAGTTGTAATTATATTATCTAAAAAAGAAAAAAAATCATACAAAAAATAAAAAGTGATAAACAAGGAAACTGTATTATGCTTAAAATAATCACAGACAACAAACCAATACCAATAGTAAATTATGTGCTCCAGGTGCCTTAGAATCAAGATTCCTAAAGGTAACATCATCTGAGTTTCAAGATGACAGAGAGAGTAACACAACAGTGGAAAGGATTTTAGTATCCTGCTCTCAGTTTTGGATAAATCAAACAGAAAGGTAAACAAAAGGGGAATATATGGAACGGAATGAATTACTAGAGAAACTAGAGTTAAAAGACTTAGGGCATTTTGTAAATGGGGCAGCAAAAGAATACATACATGTATAATTTATCAGCAGCACGTGGAACATTTAATGAAATTTGACTATGCGCTAGGGCACAGATTTATTGTTAACAAATATAGAAAGGTAGAAATAGTTTCTATTTTCACAAACCATAATGAAATAAAAATAGTTATTGGAGCAGAGACCACAAATAAAAGATATAGACTCAAACAGAGCCTTAAAAATAAAATCTTAAATAATGAGTGAGTCAAAGAACAAATTATAGAAGCAATTTTAAATTATGTAAAGGGAAATGATAATGATGAAACAACATATCAAGGTTTGTAAGATACAGCTAACAATTCTCAGACAAAAGAATCCTATCTTTATAAGCATACATTAATAAAATAGGAAAAAGGATTAATGAATTAAATGTGCGTTTAAAAATTAGAAAACCAACCAATAAACTAAGCTAAAATAAACATAAAAAGGGGATATTAAAAATTAGAGGTAAATAGATAAATTGGAAACAAAAAATAAAAATTATTATTTGAAAATAAAATTAATAAATCCTTAGATAATCTGATTAAAAGAAAAGAGCAGAAAATCTAATCAATAAAATAGCAAATGGACAAGGTGAAATCACAGCAAACCAGAAGGGAAAAAAAGAATAATCTGAACATTATACACAATTATATGAAAGAATTGAGAAAAATAGAGGAATATCTTAAAAAACATAAATTACTCAAACTATAATCTTAAATAATCCAAGCTCAAAAAGAAAAGAAAAACTAGATGTAGCTATAAGGGAATTACTAAAAAAAAAAAAAAAGAAAAAAAAAAAATTCTTGTCCTGATGGACTCACAGCAGAATTCTATCAGCTTTTAAAGAACAATTATTACCCACATTTCACAAATTGTTCTCAAAAATTAAGAAACATCCTACCAGAATCTTTTTATTAGACAAAGATAAACATAATACCCTAACTAGAAAAAAATAAAATATATAAAAAAGACTATAGGTCAATATCATCCATGAACTTTGACTAAAAAATTTTTCACACAGTCTTGTCAAATAGACTACAAGGATTTGTCCAAGAAATTATTCATTGAAATCAAATGGGATTTATACTAGGAAAACAAAAATGATTTAACATTTTTTAAATGAACATAATCATATTAAAAAATAAAACACCCAAGACCAACATTATCATCTCAATAAAAGCAGAAAAAGCCTTCAACAAAGTACAAAATTTTATGCTAAAAATCCTACAAAGTATAGGCATAGAAAGATCTTTTTAAATATCATAACAACTTCTATCTAAAACCAAAAGCAAGCATCATATGTAATGGAATGTGCTATAGCTTTTTCTGATAAATACAGAAGTTAAGCAAGAACGTTCACTCTTTCCATCATTATTTAATATACTTCTGGAAATTCTAATAACGGTAATAAATCAAGAGAAAGTAATCAAAAGCACGAAGATAGATTAAGAGGAGATAATGCTATCTTTATTTGCTGATGATATGAGAGTTTACATAGAAAATCCTAAGGAATCAGCAAAGGTATGAATTGAGACAACTAATAGCTTCAGCAAAGTAGGGAGTTACAAATAAACCCTCAAGAATCAATAGCTTTTCTATATAAAATAACAAAGACGAGAAGCAATTATGGAAAGGAAACTGTCTGGAGACTGACCTACCAAAGCACACAAAAGACTTGTATAGATTCAATTACAAAGGGCTCCTTAAAGAAATTAAGAGCAACTTAAATTCCTGGAAACATTCAGTGCTCATGACTGTGTCATGCCAATATAATAATAATGGCAATAGTACCAATATTAATTCATGCTTTTAATGCTATACCAATCAAATTACCAAGGGGATACTTTATAGAAGTTGGTATAATAATAAGAAAAATTAGTTGAAAAAACAAAAGACAGAGACTATCAAGGAAAATGATGAAAAGAAGTAAGAACAAAGGTGAATAGCATTTCCAAACCTCAAACTATATTATAAAACAGCAGTCACTAAACCATCTGGAATTGATTTTTAAAATAGATCAATGGAACAGACTAGCTAGGGAATGATAGAACAATAGAACCCAATAATCTAATGTTTGACAAAGTGAAAAACCAAAATTACCTAGGAAAAAAATTATTATATGATAAAAACTACTGGGAAAACTAGAAAGCAGTCTGGCAGAAATTAGGTTTAGACCAGCAGCTTAAACCATATCTTACAATACATTCTAAATGGATATGACCTTAATATTTAAGGTAATACTATAAAAAATTAGAAGAGAAATATATCATATCCTTCTAACAGGTATGGATTGGAAATCTATTTTTAACCGAACAAAAGGTAGAGGCAATTTACAAAAGATAGAATAAATAACTTTGATTATTTGAAACTTAAAAGTTTCTGCACAGACAGAATTAATGTATCTAAG
>CM053588.1:232770937-232836722 GCA_028646515.1 Pseudochirops corinnae | reverse complement strand
ACACAGGCACTGTGGTTGGGAGATCCATCCTGCCCTACCGAAAAGTCAGAGGGGTGAGAGGGGAAGACATAGGAGAGAATAGACTGGGGAGGGGGGATATATTGGTATGGCTGTTTTGGGGCAGTGGATAGGGGAAAGATGGGGAGAAAATATGTAACTCAAAATCTTGTGTACATGAATGATGCAAACTAAAGTAAAATTTAAAAAAAAACCTTATTAAGGAGTTCAAAGAGATTGTAATGGGAGAAAAGGAAAGGATGAGGCAGAAGAAGGTAAATTACGCCACAAGAAAAGGTATAAAAACATACTATAGTAGAGGGAAAGGAGGGAGGAAGATGAACATCATATGAACTTTATTCTCATTGATTCTGGTTCAAACAGGATCAACATAATCAGTTAAGTTTAAGATTCTAATGTGAAAAAAACACAAAAACTCATCATAAGAGAGAGAAAGGAGCGAGGAAGAGGAGCACTGTATGAAATTTACTCTCATTGGTTTAGGGTGAAAGAGGGAATAACATACTCTGATAAGTATAAAAATCTACTGTGCCCTATAGGCAGTGGGGAGGGTTAGAGGGTGATAAGAAGTGTGGTTAGACGTGAGGGAAATAATAGTAAGGGGAAAGAGTAGGTAAAGAAGGGGAGTCACAGGGAGGGAATACTGAGTGAGGTGGTAGTCAAAAGGAAAACTCTTAAGGAGGGAAAGGGAGAAGGAAGAAACAAAAACATAAACAGGGAAAGGAATAGGATGGAGGGAAAGACACAGATAGTAATCATAACTGTGAATGTGAATGGGATGAATTCTCCCATAAAATGGAGAAGGAGAATAGAATGGATTAAAAACCATAATCCTACAATATGCTGTCTACAAGAAACACATTTGAAACAAGGGGATACACACAGGTTAAAGGTAAAAGGCTGTAGTAGAATATATTATGCTTCAGCTAAAGTAAAAAAGCAGGGGTAGCAATCCTTGTCTCAGATAAAGCAAAAGCAAAAATAGATCTAATTAAAAGAGAAAGGAAGGAAATTATATCCTGCTAAAAGGCACCATCAAGAAAGAAGCAATATCATTACTTAGCATATATGTACCAAGTTGTGTAGCATCCAAATTCTTAAAGGAGAAGTTAAGGGAATTAGAGGAAGAAATGGACAGCAAAACTATTCTAGTGGGGGACTTCAATCTCCCCCTCTCTGAACCTGATAAATCTAACCTCAAAATAAACAAGAAAGAAGTTAAGGAAGCAAATAGAATTTTAGAGAGGCTAGATATGATAGATCTCTGGAGAAAACTGAATGGGGATAAAAAGGAATACATCTTCTCAGCAGTACATGGCACATACACAAAAATTGACCACATACTAGGAAATAAAAACCTCACAATTCAGTGCAGAAAGGCAGAAATATTACATGCATCCTTCTCAGCTCATGATGCAATAAAAATCATATGCGATAAATGGCCATAAAAAGATGCACTAAAAACTAATTGGAAACTAAATAATTTAATTATAAAGAATGAGAGCGTCAAACAAGAAATTATAGAAACAATCAGTAATTTCATTCATGAAAATGACAATAATGAGGCGGCATACCAAAACTTGTGGGATGCAGCAAAGGCAGTTCTTAGGGGAGGTTTTATATCCCTGAGTGCATACATGAATAAATTAGAGAAAATGGAGGTCAATGGCATGTGATTGAAAAAGCTAGATAAAGAACAAATTGAAAATCCCCAATTAAATATTAAGTTAGAAATAATGAAAACCAAAGGAAAGATTAATAAAATTGAAATTTGGAAAACTATTGAATTAATAAATAAAACTAAGAGCTGGTTTTATGAAAAAACCAATATGATTGATAGACCCTTAGTCAATAGGATAAAAAAAAAGAAGAAAACCAAATTATGAGTATCAAAAATTAAAATGGTAAATCTACCTCCACTGAAGAGAAAATTAAAACAATAATCAGAAATTATTTGCCAAATTGTATGCACATAAATTTGACAATCTTACTGAAATGAATGAATATTTACAAAAATAGAAATTGCCCAGATTAACTGAAGAGGAAGTAAATTACTTAAATAACCTCATCTGAGAAAAAGAAATTGAACAAGTCATCAGCAAACTCCCTAAGAAAAAATCGCCATGGCCAGATGGATTTACTAGTGAATTCTATCAAACATTTAAAGAACAATTGATTCCAATACTCTACAAACTATTTGGGAAAATTAGTGAAGGAGTCCTACCAAATTCTTTTTATGACACAAATAGGGTATTGATACCTAAATCAGGAAGAGATAAAATGGAGAAAGAAATTATAGACTGATTTCCCTCATGAATATAGATGCAAAAAATTTAAATAAAATATTAGAAAAAAAAAACTACAGCAACTTATCACAAGAATAATACACTTTGATCAGTTAGTATTTGTTCCAGAAATGCAAGGATGGTTTAATATTAGGAAAACCATCAGTGTAATTGATCATGTCAACAATAAAACTAGCAGAAACTACATGATTATCTCAACAGATGCAGAAAAGGCTTCTGACCACAACATCCATTCTTACTAGAAACACTAGAAAGTACAGGAATATATGGAGTCTTCCTGAAAATAATAGGTAGCATCTATTTAAAGCCATCAGTAAGTATTATATGTAATGGGAATAAGCTGCATTTCCAGTAAGATCAGGGGTGAAACAAGGATGTCCATTATCACCCCTCTTATTCAATCTGGTACTAGAAATGTTAGCAGTACCAATTAGAGAAGAAAAAGAAATCAAAGGAATCAAATTAGGCAAAGAAGAGACTAAGTCATCAGTGTTTGCAGATGATATGATGATATACTTAGAGAATCCTAGAGAATCAAGTAAAAAACTACTTGAGACAATAAATAAATTTGGCAAAGTTGTAGGATATAAAATAAACCCACATAAATGCTCAGCATTCCTATATACTTCTAACAAAATTCAACAGCAAGAGATAGAAAGAGAAATCCCATTTAAAGTTACTGTAGACATTATAAAATATTTGGGAATCTACCTGCCAAAACAAACCCAGAACTTATATGAACACAACTACAAATGCTTTTCACACAAATAAAATCATATCTAACTAATTGGAAAAACATTAATTTCTCATGGCTGGGTCAAGGTAATACAATAAAAATGACAATTTAATCTAAATTAAATTACATATTTAGTGCTATTCCAATCAGTCTACCAAAAACTTACTTTATAGAGCTAGAAAAAAAATAGTAACAAAATTCATTTGGAAGAACAAAAGATCCAGAATATCAAGGCAATTAAAGTAAAGAAATGCTAGGGAAGGTGGCCTAGTCCTACCAGATTTTAATCTGCATTATAAAGCAGCAGTCATCAAAACTACTTGATGCTGGTTGAGGAATAGAGTAGTAGATCAATGGAAGAGACTGGGTACATGAGACTCAGCAGTCAATGACTATAGTAATCTACTGTTTGATAATCCCAAAGACCCCAGTTTTGGGGATAACAACTTACTATTTGACAAAAACTGCTGGGAAAACTGGAATATAGTATGGCAAAAACTGGGCATAATCCATTATCTTAACACCATATACCAAAATCAAGTCTAAATGGGTGTGTGAACTAGGTATAAAGGCTGATACTGTAAGCAATCTGGGAAAGCAAGGAATACTCTACCTGTCAGATTTATGGAGAAGGAAAGACTTTATGACCAAACAAGAATTAGAGAGCATTATAAAATGCAAAATGGATAATTTTGATTACATTAAATTGAAAAGTTTCTGTATGAACAAAGCCAATGTAACTAAAATTAAGAGTGAAGTGGAAAATTGGGACAGAATGTTTACAACCAGTGTCTCTGATAAAGGTCTCTTTTTTTTTTTTTTTGGAGGGCAGAAGGCTGGGCAGTTGGGGTTAAGTGACTTCCTCAAGGTCACATGTCTAGTCTTTGTTAAGTGTCTGAGGCCAGATTTGAACTCAGGTCCTCCTGACTCCAGGGCTGGTGGGCTCTATTCACTGTGCCACCTAGCCACCCCAAAGGTCTCATTTCTAAAATATACAGAGAACTGAGTCAAATCTATAAAAATACAAGTCATTCCCCAATTGATAAATGGTCAAAGGATATGAACAGACAGTTTTCAGAGGAAGAAATTGAAGATATCTGTAAACATATGAAAAAATGCTCTGAATCACTATTGATTAGAGAAATGCAAATCAAAACAACTCTGAGGTACCACATTCCACCAGTCAGATTGGCTAATCTGACAAAATTTTTTTTAAATGTGCAATATGCAAATTGAGACATTTCCACTCCAAATGTTCATGTAGACTATTTATGTCTGACCTACAGTAGAGTCTTCCAAGTTCATACTGGTCTGATCAGCCATAGTTGGTCACACTGTACCTTGACTCCAACATGGTGATGTCATTTTGGTCTTCTTTGAGAACCAAAGACAAGAATCAACCATGTGAAAGACAAGAATCAACCAAGCTTTATGAGGGCAAAGACTGCCGTGGTTGTTTGTTTTTGTATCTCCTGAATTTGTATCCCCTGGTTGGCACATACTAAGTGTTTATTTAATATTCTCTATTGCTTGATCTCTAAAAAACAATTATAAGGGGAAAACTGCCCAAATGTGTTAGATCTAGAGGGTAAAATAGAAATTGAAGGAATGTACCAATCACCTTTCAAATTGAAAACTCCCAGGAATATTATATTATTATTATATTATGTTATATTTTAAATATATTGTATTATGTTATATTATATTAATTGTTGAGCTCTTAGGTGAAGGATATAGGTGAAGAAATAAAATATTGCAACCACAAAGAAATAAACAATTCAAATATCATGGAGTCACAATGAAGATCACACAAGATTTAACAACTTCCACATTAAAGTAACAGAAGGTTTGTGATATGGCATTTCAGAAGGCAAAGGAGCTAGGATTACAACAAAGAATAATTTACCCATCAAAACTGTGAATAATCCTTTTGGGGTAAAGGGGCAATAGCTATTTAATTAAATAAAGGACTTTCAAGCACTACTGATGAGAAGACTAGAACTGAATAGAAAATACAAGACTCAAGAGAAGCATAAAAAGGTAAACATAAAGAGACGTTATAATAAGGTTTTATAAATTATATAAAATTAATAAGATTAAACTGCTTATTTTTCATATGAGAAGGTGATACATGTAATAACTTACAACTTAATTATTATTAGAGTAGTTAAAAGAAGTCTACATAGACAAGGGGCATATGAATGAGTTGATTATGTTGGGATGATTTCGTAGAAAAATGAAGAGATTTGTTGGGAGAAAGGGGAAAGAGAGGAAGAATTTGGGAAATTATGGCACACAAAAAAAGGGGACATGCAAGGAAACATTTTTACAGTGAAAGGTAACATGGGTGGGGGCACTACTTAAACCTCAATCTCATCAGAATTGGTTGAAAGAGAAGGAACTTGTGTGTGTGCATGTGTGTGTGTGTGCTTACACACTCAATAAGTCATAGAAATCTCTTACCCAACAGGGAAACGGGAGGGAAAGGGGATAAAAGAAAATGGGGGAGGAGTGATAAAAGAGAGGGCAGATTAAGGTCAGAAGCAAAACAGACTTTTGAAAAGGTACAGAGTAAAAAGAGAGAAAGATAAGGAAAGACAAAAGAAAATGATATGGAAGGAAATATACTATTAATAATCATAATTGTGAATGTGAATGGTATAATGAAAGTAGATAGCAAAATGGATTAAAAGTCAGAATCCAGCAATACGTTGTTTACAAGAAACACTCTTGAAAGAGAAACACACATAGTGAACTAAAAGGACTGCAGCAGAATCTGTTATGCTTTAACTGAAGTTTAAAAAAAAACAGTAATTATGATCAGAGACAAAGCAAAACAAAAACAGAACTAATTTAAAGACATAATCAGAGAAGTTACATTTTGCTAAAAGTTATGACAGACAATGAAGTAATATCAATAATAAACACAGAGACACCAAATAGCATAGCATCCAAATTCTTTCAGAAAATGTTAAATGAATTCTAGAAAGGAATAGACAGTACAACTATGCTAGTAGGGGACCTCAACTTTTCTCTCTCAGAACTAGATAAATCTAACCACAAAATGAATGAAAAGTTAAGGAAATGAATAGGATTTTTAAGAGTTGGTGTAATGTTGATGGAATCTGAAGATCTTCCATGCCCCTTTATATTGGCAAGTAAGCAGGTACTTAGCACCTTGTTTTAAGTTAACTCCTTGTTTAAGCTATTTAATTAACATAGAAGTTGTTAACACCTTGGGAGGAAGTTGCTGATGTAACAAGAAGGGGCAAAATGGGGAGGAGCTATACTGCATATAAGGAAGAGTACCAGCAGCACAGTCAGAATTTCTCTCAGTGAGAATCTGGAAGCTGCAACTTCTGCTGAGACTTTTCTTCTGGGAATTTCTGCTGAGACCTTTCCTTTGGGAATTTCTGCTAAGAACTTCCAAGAACCAGGCTGAGGAACTACTGTGAGTGAGAGAGGAGGATCCCTGCTTAAGGAAGCCTGTTCTGTTGTGAAAACTTGGGAATGTGAGTGTTCACTTCATTAACCATGTGTATCAACTTCATGGCTACTGTAATGACTGGCTTTCTGGTTCTGGGATTCGGCTTTCTGGTTCTGGGACTTGCTTTTCTGGTATTTGAATAAATGTTTCGGTTATGTCCTCCATGTGGAGAGTCTGCTACATTTTGTGATTCACAACTATACCAGCATATTCATAACCATCATGGGTGTTGTGAATATTGCATTATTGTTACAGTTGGACATATCAGATATCTGGAGAAAATTAAATAATAATTAAATAAAATTAAATAATAATAAATAAATTAAATTAAATAAATAAAGGAACATATTTTTCTCAGCTATACGTGACACCTTTACAAAATTGGCCAGCTATTCTGGAAAGGAATTTAGAAATACACTCAAATACCTAGTAAACTGTACATACTCTTTGACCTAGAGATATCACTACCAGATCTATACCCCAAAGAGATCAAAGAAAGAGGAAAAGACCTTACTCATATGTACAAAAATATTTATAGCAGTTTTTTTTTGTGGTGGGAAAGAATTAGAAACCATGGTAGTACCAAAATTGTAGGAATTGATGAGTAAATTATAGCACAGTATATGAATATAATGGAATACTATTGTGCTGCAAGAAATTATGAAGGAGATGGATTTAGAGAAACTTGGGAAGATGTGCATAGACTGATCCAGAACAAAGTAAGCAGAACCAAAAGAATGATGTATATAACAATATTATAAAGGTAATCAGCTTTGAAATATCTAGGAACTCTGATCATTGTAATGACCAACCACAATTCCAGAGGACTCATGATAAAATGAGATACCCACTCCTTGATAGAGAGGTAACAGATTCAGAGTTTTGATGAATTTTGATTGAAATATGATTTTTTGGACATGGCCAATGCAAGAATTTATTTTATTTGATTATACATGTTTGTAACAGGTGTTTGTTTTTCTTGCTTTCTCAATTAGGAAGAGAGGAATGGAGGCAATATGAGGGAGAAAAGCCAGCTCTTCACTTGAAAAAAAAAATCAAATTTAAGTTTAAATAAAGTGTTCTTCAGTTTTGTCAGGATCTGAAACCACAATCATTTGACTTATCTACTGTCTCCGTTCTTTGAAAATTGGGACCACATATACCCTTATCTAGTCCTATGGTAGAGCCTCATTTTCCACAATCTTTCAAAGATCATTGATAAAGGACCATAAAATTATAAATGTAAAGAACCTTAGAAGTACTCTAAACCAACTCCTCATTTTACAGATTAGGAAATGAGACCAAGAGATATTAAATAATTTGCCCAAGGTCATACAAGTGACAAAGTTAGGATTTAAGCCTCAGATTCTCCATTGTTCTTGCCTCTATTCGCTCAGAAATCACATCTGATAATGCATTCATTTTCCCCTGATATAGCTAGTTGACTTGAACTCACAGAGTGTAACTAGGTATTTTCTTTTTATAGCCTTACCTATTGGTTTCAAATTCCTTTGAGTCATTTTTGTTATATCCTTTCCAGACCAATGATCATTCTCCTTTCCAGAGAAAATGGAAGAATTGAGTATTTCTTCCTTTTCTTCATCTACTCTTTTCCCAACCATCTTAGCATCAGCTATACAACTTTCTTGCTCCTCCTTTTTTTTCCACAGCACAGTTAAAAATCTTTCCTGTTGTCCTAAGCAGTCATCTCTAACCTTCATTCATTCTGTACTTTAACAATTCTGACATTTTATATAATCTTAACCCATTTTTGTATACATATTCCATTACTTCCCCTATTTTATCATCCCCAAGTTTTTCTAAAAATCCAACTTCATTGATGAATTCCATGTTAATTGGCCTTTTTTTGTTTCATTGGTTTTCTTCTTTTTTATTGGAGTTTCCCTGTGGTTCACTCACCTTTACCTTAGAACACTCCCTTGTAACATGTACACCTAAGCAAAATGTACTATGTCTAGAAGGGTACATCTCATGCTACACCAATAGTCTATGACTCATCTGTTTAGAGATGAGAGACATTCTTCATGATCACCCCTCTGAAGTTACAACTGGATATCACATTGATCAGACATCTGAAATCTTTCAGTGTTGTCTTCCTTTGGTTTGGCAGCTCTCTTTGGACAGGTTCCCCAGCTCTTCCTCATTGGAATTATTTTATTTGAATATTAAGAATTTTATTCTTTTTAACTTCCCTTCCCTCATGAACCTCAGTACAATTTTAGACCATGGGATCTGGCCTACTCCTCCTTTAGATATCCACGTTAACCAAATACCAACCTAAGCATCATTTGTTGATCTTTCTCCATGCTGAATGTTAAGATAAAACTGTCCCTTTTCCCCAAGGTCTCCATCGTTTCTACTTCAGAACCAATTCCTCCTTGTTGACCAAAATCAAATCCAGAAAGGCATTTTTTTCATTGTTTCTTCTACCATTTAATGGACCATTAATTTTTTTTTCACTCTAAATCCAGTGCTCCTTCTACTATATCACTTCATTTTTTAAAGCTGGCATCTCTTTTTAAATGGTATTAAAAATTAAATTTAATAGCATTTATAGTCTACAAAGGTCAAGAGTAAGTGCACTGTAGGAGTGGGAGGAAAGGTTAAGTGTGTAATTGAGGGGAGGACAGGGAGAATAGTCTAGAGTTCAACATCCAAGTAAAACAGGATGAGAGGCTGTTAGATACCAAACATATGTTGAGCACCTATTTACTTGCAGAACATGCTACAAGCATTTCTCTGCTGGTCGTCAGCTCATCTCTAACCAATGAAATCTTTTCAGAATAAATGGTACATCAGGGGGTAGTTAAATGATAGAGAAAAAAAATTCTGACAAAAAGGTTGGGAAAAATAATCCCAAACATACAATGAAGGTTTTGATGAATGTTCAATTTAATTTAATTCACAAGTATTTATTAAGTACCAGCTATATACAAAGCTTTGTGCTAAGCTGTCTATGATATACACTCTGCTCTGAAGGAACTTATAATCTAGTAGGGAGAAGACTTACACAAGTAACTGTAATGGGGGAAAATAAGATAAATGAAAAGGATAAGTCCAGACAAAACATTACGAAAAATCTGAAGAGGGAAAGATCGGTTTCACTGGGTTTGGATGATAAGAAGTGGGCAATAGATCAGGAAAGGCTTCATAAAAGATGAAGCAATTGATGTGGGCCTTGAAAAAATGGAGGAACTTCACCAGAAATGTGGGGAAGAGAAATTTTACATGTACATATTTTTGCTGTTGAGTAATTTTTCAGTTGTGTCTGACTCTTCATGATCCCGTTTGGGGTTTTCCTGGCAAAGATACTAGAGTAGTTTGCCATTTCCTTCCCAAACGCATTTTACAGATGAGGAAATGGATACAAACAGGGTTAAGTGACTTGCACAGGGTCACATGGAGCTAGTAAATATCTGAGGTCAGATTTGTACTAAGGAAGATGAGTCTTCCTGACCCCAAGTTCACCATTCTATCCACTGCATCACCGAATATGTGCATATATGCATATGTTAAACTATACTGTATAACACATGCATAGATATATATTGATACACATGTGTGTGTACACTCGTGTTGTCTTCTTTGATGGAATATAAGCTCCTGGAAGGTAGGGTCAATTTTACTTTTGTCTTTGTATACCCTGACACATAGTACCTACTTATTAAATGCTTGTTGATGGACAGATTCTTGTGACTTTGGTTTCAGGAATTCTACTTTCTATTTAACTTCTGGGGCAAGGCCCATCATAATGGAAGGAGAAAACTGCTTTAATATGGATAATAGAATTAAATAGTGTGTAGATACTATAAACAGGCTGCTTTTAAACTAGATACAAATGTGACCCTTTCAAATATCATAATGGATACAGGATCTCATGATGTAGGTACTTATTCTTTCCAGTGTTATAGCCGGTAAATCATCCCCGCCTTCTCATCCCATGAAGCTATTTTGCATAGGCTTGCATAAATCCTGTTGAGCTTGTAGCTGAAGTTCTAGGGGCATCTCTCTGGGTCAATTAACATTTTGTTGGTAACTGTGCAGATCTTCGGCTATCAGTGCTGAAAAGTGATATCCAGTGTTAGAGAAGATCCAAGGCTTATTAGCAGGGTCGACCCCATTGAATTCCCAACTATCACCAAGGCAAAGTAGGCAGGCTTTTTTCTCCTTATTTTCTCCTCTCTCTTCAGCTGAATTTGCAGCAGCAGCAGCAACAGCAATAGCAGTAGCAGTAGTAGTAGTAGTAGTAGTAGTAGCAATAATAGTAATAGTGGTGGTGGTAGTGGTGGTAGTAGTAGTAGTAGTAGTAATAGTAATGGTCATGGTGGTTGTGGTGGTGATAGTAGTAGTAGTAGTAGTAGTAGTAGATGAGCTTCTTGAGGAAAAGAATTATTTGACCTTATTTTAGCACAATCCAATGTATATAATAAAAACAATAAATGATTGTTGAATTTAGTTTAATTTATCAACTTCTTTTCCCTAAACTGCAAGGTCCAGGTTTTGCTTTTGCTTTCTACCCCAAGGCTTAGGACAGACCTTGGTGTATAATAAATACTTGATAAATCCTTGCTGGTTAATTGATTGATTTATTATTGAGTGCTGGGACTAAGTCTTTGTATTTCTTCATTAGCACCTGGCAATTTGTTCTAGATATATTAAGAGATTAGTAAAAGTTTGTGATTCTTAATGAGCCATATGGAATAGTAAAGAAACACCAAAATTAGAGCTAATTGACCAGTGTCTGGCTATCTTTTTACTAGCCATTCAACTGTGGAAAAAGTCACAGCCTTTGAACCTAAGTTTTCTCATCTATAAAACATTTATACTACTTATCTCTCAAAGTTTTTAGGTAAAGTGTTTTGAAAACTTTAAAGTGTTACATAAATGAATTATTATTCCTTTTAACCTAACTTTATCTAAATAAAAATGTTGAATACCATAGCCAAACATGAGATTCATGATAAGGCCTATAACTCCCTATAGATGCCCTTGATTGAATTGAATGAGAAAGAATTAAATCTTGTACCTCTCACCCAAATCATACTGATGAAAGATGTAGAATTGAAGGGATAATAAAGGTAGGTCATATAGTCCGGTCCTATCAGTTTGATAGTTTAGGAAACCTAGACTCCAAGTTCCATAGTCACTTAGATAAGTAAATAGCACAGCCAAGAATGTTGAGGGTCCCAGTTTAAATGTGGGATCCAGGGCCCATCTGTCTCTCCTAATGGGCTAGAAACAGATCTTGTTTATCCATATTTAATTAACCTTCACAGTTAGTTTTACTTTGGGACATATATAAAGCCATTTAACCTAGATTTCAGTAGAAGAGACACCACAGAGTCATGTGCACTGGGGGCAATTCACAGACTTGCCTGGGGATAAGCAGTAATGTGGAATTGTTCATAAAGGAAGTGTTAGTGCACTAAGAAACCCCCTTAGCAAGTTATTAATGAAAGTGAGTTGTGTGAGCAGAGCCAAAGCAGAGGTGACAAATTTTGCAGTGGTGAGAAGAGACTCCGGTTGGGGAGGAGTTCAGGGAAGCCTGGGAAGGTAAAAGTTTGCAATAGTTTGGGCAAGAGGCAGTAAGGGCCTATTTATAGTCAGCCAACTTGGACAACAATCTGTGACAGGTCAGGGTTCCTCCCTCCTCCTACAACATGTTTTCCCCAGTCAGTCAGTCAGTAAACATTTATTAAGTGCCTACTATGTACCAGAGCCTGTTCTAAGCACTAAGAATACAAAGAAAGGCAAAAGGCAGCCCTTGTACTCAAAGAGATTATAATCTAAAGGGGGAAGACAGCGTGCAAAGAATTAGGGACAAAGAGGCTATGTACAGAATAAGTTGGAGATGATCAACAGAGTGAAAACACCAGAATAAGGGAAAATCAGGAAAGGCTTTCTATGAAAGAGGTAGCTAGGTGGTGCAGTGAATAGAGTGTCGAACCTGGAATCAGGAAGGTCTTGAGTTTAAATCCAGCTTCAGACTCTTACAAACTGTGTGACCAAAGGCAAGTGACTCAACCTCTGCCTGAGTTTCCCTCAGCTACAAGATGGAGGTAATAATAGCACTTCCATCCCAAGGTTGTTGTGCAAATCAAATGAGATAACATTTGTAAGGCGCATAGTACAGTATCTGCACAGAGGAGATGATATATAAATGCTAGTTATTATTGTTTATTATTATTATTATTATTATTATAAAATGTCAGATTTTTAGCTGGGACATCAAGGAAGCCAGGGAAGGGGAAGCTGGGAGGTAGAGATGAGAAGGGAGAGAGTTGCAAGGAAGGGGAAAGTTGGTGAAAATGTTCAGTCAGCAAATAGAGAATTTTCTGCAAAGAACAGCAAGGAGTTTGGTGTCACTGGATTGAAAAATACATGAAGGTGGGTAGGTGGCAGGGTAAGATGTAGGAATCTGGAGAGTGGAGAAGAGGGGGAAGGTTAAATACAAACAAAGAATTTTATATTTAATCCTGTAGGTGAGAGGAAGCTGTTGAAGTTTATTGAGGAAGGCAACATGGTCAGACCTTCATTTCAGTAAGATCATTTGGACAGGATAAAATGGAATATAGAGGGATTGGTGGTGGGGAGATGAGCCAGCAGTCTATTGCAATAGGCCAAGCATGAGGTAATAAGACCCTGTATCAGGGTGGTGGCAATGTCAGAGGACAGAGGAGAGAGAAGATATGAGAGATATTTTGAAAGTGATTTGGAAAAGACTTGACAGCAGATTGGATCTGCGGAGTGAGAGTAAGGAATCAAGGATGATGCCTAGGTTCCAAGCTTCAGTGACTGGGAGGATGGTGGACACATTGTTTAAGGTGGCTACAGGATATAAAGTTAAACATTTCCACTAAGCAATTAGAAATATTAGACTGGAGCTCAGCAGGGAGATTAAACCTGGATAACTTAACTTGGGGTATGTGATGGTGATGGACTACTACTATGCTATAAGAAATGATGACCTCAATGATCTTAGAAAAACATGGAAAGACTTGCACAAAATAATGAAGAGCGAAATGGGCAGAATCAAGAGAACAATAATAATGAGCAAATTTGGACCTGGAGAAAAATTGAGATAATAAACTTCCCTTAACCAAAAATAACAAATACTATCACATATATACCTTTAAGGTTTATAAAATATTTTATGTGTTTTATCTCATTTCATTGAAGAGGTAGGAGATTACACATATGTCTGCATTCTGTCAGATAAGGTGATTATGTTGGTTGGTTATGTGAAGCTCCTATTTTTCTTCTTTTTAAGTTTTTTTTTTTACTAGGGATGACATTGATTAGGAATATATTTGGAAATGAATATGATAGAAAAACAGAAAGTATCAATAAAAATAAGATATACTTTTTTTGTTTTTGTTTTTTTAAAAAAAAGGAACCTCTAAGACTTTGCTCAGTGTTGCGATACCACTTGAATGGGCTTTTCCTATGAAATTACAATTTAGTAGGTATACTTGAATCTATAACACTAGAAACTTGAAGATAAAGAAAAAGTCTTTTGAACAGGGAAGAATATTAAATGATAAAAGCAATTGAAAAACTTACCAGCTATAGGAAAAAGAAGTCTAAATACCAAGAAAGCAATAATTATGATAATCATAAAAATGCTACATTTTAAACATAGCAGTGGAATGTCCATTCTTTTTTTTCTTGACCAGGAATCCAACTTGCCAGATATATGATATAATGGATTCTCTAATAACTTAAACATATTTTGAATAAAAGTCAAGAATCTTTCTAAATTCTAAGAATAAAGCTTCTGAAATTTTCTGCTAAACCAAGACATGCTCTCATTAAGGAAATCTAATAAAACTTTTGTTAAAACTCAGATTTTATAGAAATGTCTTTCTTATCTGTCTCATTTTTAAATCCGTCAGGTGTCAAACACATCAATACATCCCCAAATATATTCAAAGGCCTTTTCTCTTACACATTATATTGTAATTTGAAGAAAATTGGTACTTTTGTGCCCACTGAATCCCATGTCTCTTCTCAGTTTGGTTTAGTTCAATCCTACAAGCATTTATTAAGTACATGCATTGTCTTGTTCTTGGTACCTTAGGGAATACAAAGGAAGTAGAAATGAGATATTCTATCCAAGAAACAACTAGACAATAGCTCTAAGACAATATACTATCAAGGGCAGGATAGAGTAATACAGACAACATGTCTGTCTTCCCTTATGGTAATTCTCCCTCCCCCAGATGGTGAAGAATAAATTTATTTTATTTTATTTAGCACTGGGCCAATCCTAAGCAAAAAAATTTAAGAAGGCAGTTTTTCTTTGGCGATTTTCCAGCTTCTAGTGTAGCTCTCTGCAGACTCGCTACACATCCCCTGTTTGCATGCTGGCCAGATCCCACCACTACAGTAGCAAGACCAAGCACGCCTATACTGACAAAAGTAATCCTTGGTGGAAAAAAAATCTCCTATCCCTACTCCCCAAATGATCTCAACAAATCTTAGTTGGGTACAAAGAAAGCAGTCTGACTGAATAATTCACACTAATGTGTGAGTGACTATAGCACCTCTGATGACTTTAAAGATTTATTTTAAAAATTAGATCCTATTGAATACATGAAATTTCAGTAGAATGATATTAAAGAGCTTAACAAAGGGAGAGAAGTTACAACATCTAGCATGAAAGCCATGCCTACAGTTTGGAAGACCTGATACATTCTGGCTGTGTGATCATGATCAAATCACAACCTCTTGGGATCAACCCACCCACTCAAATCTCCAAGAGCCATAAGTTGCAGAACAGTCACATTTCCTCATGGGAAGTTCCCTAAACCAATTCAATCACAGGCTATTGCTAATAATAAAAGTGGAAAGAAATGAAAATTTGAGGCTAGAGATCAAAGGCTCCTGATTCAGCTTGGACCTCATATAATTTGACACTCCTAAGATCCATTCTGATTTAGTTTGCAGATGAATTGGAACCACAGTAGAAATTAGACTAAAAAGGCAAGACTGGGGTTCTCTACACCGGGATTAAGTTCCTGTCTTAATTGTACATATCTTTCAGTAGCAAATCCCAAATAAATTAATGCCTTATTTTGACTAGTAAAAAACTTGATCTCCCTATAGATATTTTATAGAACTGGACAGAAAGGGGAAGAATGGGGGCAACATAGTATACTGGATAAAGTACTGGCCTTGGAGGCAGAAAGACCTGTGTTTAGAACCCTTCACTAACATGTAACTATGAGCAAGTTATGTAAACTCACTCAGTCTCAGTTCCCTCATTTATAAAATGAAAGGATTGAATAGATGGCATTTATAGTACCCAAATTTGTGATCCTATGAAAATGATTAAATTAATTTTGAGGCATAAAAGCTCAATGACAATCAGAAATAGACACACTTACATATATACATATATGTGTGTGTTCATATGTTTCTATATATGTGTATATAAATATGTGCATGGTGTAGGAAGAAAATGGACTCGATGCTACTAACTTTCAATCTATATTATCAAACTTATTATCAAAACCGTCTGGTATTAGATATTTTTAATAGACCATGTTTTTCCTTGACTCACAATCATACAGAAAGAATCACCAGAAAAAAAAACTGTTTAAAAATGGACTTTTGCTCTAGGAAACAGATTTGGGGTCATTAGAAAAGTACTGTGCAATTTGTCAAAGGAAATTTGCAGCCTGTTCTACACCTCCTGTTCAGTTCTGGAGCAAATCCATCACTCATGAGTGGTGTAGTCCAAGATACCGGACTAGATATACGTATAGTCTGGGCAACAGGCATTCTTTATCCATTTCATCTCCTCGTATGGATAGTCTGGTTGAACTCATTTATGCAATTATGGACCCTGAGACTCCCTCATATACCTGACTGTTTTTTACATTTAAGTGTTTCTTTTGGCTTTTAAAATCAGCACAGTGCCATCTGGAAAGAAGAACGTCAGGAGGACCTAACCATCCTTAGGGAATTCCTCCTCACTTTGGCTTCTATACTGGACATCCTCCAAGACAGTGACAAATATCTTATCATGCATAATGAAATGATTACCAAGCAAATTTCTTGGGAAATTGTAGTAATGTGCACGTCTATCAGTCCTTTTATCCTTTCTCACATTTCCAGTTTCAATATTTTGTTTATAAAGGTTTGGTTGGAGTCATCTCAAATGAATATATTAGATTCTTTTTCCATTTTCTTATTCGATATTGATTTTGATCTGACCCTACATAGATGGTGGATTTGGAAGGAGTTCCCTCTTCAGGAAGTAGTCATTTTCAGTTTGTGACAATATAATCACCATAGATAAAGAACTAACCTTAGAGTCTGGAAGACCAGTGTTCAAAGTCCCATCTATTACATATACTTGATGTGTGATTCTGGGCAAGTCTATTAACCAACCAAATTGGTTCAGGAGTCAGAGTGATGAATGATGACTGGTAGAACATTATATGGGGTTTCTAGAGAGGACTAGCACCTCTGGTGTCAGGGCTGCTCATCCACTTTTGGTGTCCACCAGTCATCCAACTCCCATAAGAACAAGCTGTAGCATGTGTATAGATATGTATAATGACCCAGACAACTCTCTAAGCCATTAAGTTGCAGAACAGCTGGGTAGATAGATATTGTTCTCTTACTCAGAGTTCTCTATACCAATGAAATCAGAGATCTAGAAAAATGTATCTCTATCCATGTGTGCATATGTGTGTATTATATATATGTATTTGTATGTATGTAGATGACAAATCTCACGTGTGCAAGGAAGCGAAATCATGCTCAGTAATTTCTTCTCCAAGACCATATTCATGATTCAGGAGCATAAGGCTTCTCTGTGTTTTGTAAGCTTTAACCTCCCTCATTTCTTTTTACTTTTAAACTTTCAATATATAAATTTATCATGAGCTGAGTTATGAAAGAAACTATTTTTCTAAGATAATAGGAGGCAAGGAGGAAGTATATTTCAGGCATAGAGGCAACTTATATTCAAGCAACTTATGAACTGACATAAAGAATGTCACATTCAGGAAATAGCAAAGAAGATCATTGAGTAAGAATGCAGAGCATGCAGATCACAAGCTCTTGCTACCTGTGTGACCTTGGGAAGGTCACATGACTCCTCTCTCCCTCTATTTCCCAGTCTGTAAAATGAAGGGGTCGGACAGTCTCCAAGATTTGAGTTTGAAATACTATGATGCTATGATTCTACTACACATTCTCATGCCATTGATGTCCATGACTGTCCATAAAGGATACTCTTAACATACTGGAAGCTTTCTCTGGTGCTTTTACTATTTGTCAGATGCCAGTATACTATTTCTGCTCTTTCTCTCCTACTTTTTATACTCAATACATATTTAATCCATCTTCTTCTTTAATTATACATTTCCTCAATAATGCATTTTTTTAGTACTTCATAATGTAATTTAGTCTAAGCTAGGTTCAGTATACATATTTATAGTGTCCTTTAGACATTACTTATAATTTTGATTCTTTTATAGTCATGATGGTTCAGGAGTCAGAGTGATATATGATGACTGGTAGAACAGATATGCATAAGCTGACTCGAAGTACTATTATGTTCAGCTCTATGTCATAGTTTAAGCAGTATTTATTACTTTGTTTTTTCTGGTCTAGATTTTTTTTTCATTTCAACACATGTCATATATTAGATTAGATTTGATGCACCTTATCATAATTTACTAAATAATATCAAAGTCTTGTCCACTTGATTTATTGGGGGGAAATTGAGCCTGTTAAGATAATACATAGGAAGAGAATGACTATCATGGGATGAAGTTAGTCAGGGAATGTTTCTGAAAGAAGGGTAGGATTTAGAATGATGGGAAAAAAATGGTAAAAGATATACCTGGTATGAGATACAAGCTAACATTCATAGCTCAGTATCAGAATAGCATTGCAAAAAATGATAGGAAGACCAGTGTGAGTAGAGCACAAAGATGTTACTGGTTCCTAGAGAAAGATAGATAGGATAGATTAAAACTGAATGTGTTGGTGGAGAAAAATGAACGCTAAATAGAAGAACTTATTTAGGTTTGATCTTGTAAGGTAACAGGAAGCCATCATAGGAATGACATTAATAGCCAAAGTCTGATGATGAGTATCTCCCATGCCAAAGAGAAGAAGATGGGGATTTATTGCATCTTACCTATTCTTCCACATAAATCATGGAAAACCCATGTCTTAATCATTGCAGTTTTACCTCTATAAAAATAGTACATTTGAGTCAGTGTCCTCATGGTTAACCCATGGTGGATAGAAAAGTAGAAAGAATGGTACCAGAACCTTAAGGTTTATATTTTGCATGTGTCTGTTCCTGAGTATCACATACACACAAATACACACACATGTGCGCGCGCACACACACACACACACACACACACACACACACACCCCACTATGTCACACTTTCTATGTTTTTCATCTTCTCTACCAGAGTTTACCAGTGTCTCTTTCAATGTTCAGTGTTATATTTGTTTCATGGAAAATGGAAGGGTCAATTTTTGTAATAAGTAAACCAAAAAAATGAGTACCTACTTGCCTGAACTGCTTAGAATAATACATTTAGTGATACAACCCATGATTCACAAATGAAGAAAGGGCCAAAGGCAACTCTCATTCAGGGATAATGAAGCATGAAATGATGTTTTGGAATTAAATTTACATTGAGAGAAAAAGCATTTCCAAAATGCAAAAAAATAATTAGCACTGAAATTGTTGAATGAAACTACATAGAGTATGCATTCACAGGTTATTAGCCAATATAAAGTATGTTGTTCATTTTTTTTTTCTTCCAATTTACTTGCATCTTTATTTTGCCTAAATGGCATAATACTTAGTAGTGATTTCTTACGAGAATCATTTATCGATAGAATCAATTTAAAAGAATTCCCAGAAATAAAGACATCGATGTCTGGTGTTTCACTGCACCATAATGGTTATTGTAGGTGAAATGAAGAGAAGCTTTCTAGGGAAGCCTGATGGTCATGATGGGGAGAGCGAGTTGCAGCATTTCCCTGCTTCCTGGTGTGTTGTTTGTAGATTTGGAAGGAAGTTGCCCCCTGATGCAGCTGTGCTTTGCATTATCTCTAAATAGAATGGTATTAAGTGTTGCTTAACTTTCCAAAGTACTGAGGAGCATACCTAGTGATCCAGGAAGTTGGAAATTCACACATACAAGCTGACAAGAGCTAATCCTGATGCTTTAAAATTGCTACAAAATGTGTCCTCCTTCAATTCTTTTCTGTTGGTCTGGCTACCAGTCAGGCCAATTCTCCCTGGCATTTTTCTGGCATTTGTCTTTGCGATTATATAATATCTACATAATGCATCTATTCAGTAGCTTTGCTGATTTTTAAAAAACTTGTACAAGCAACATGCATTCTATACAGTAGGGGATGAGAAATTAATAGCAAAGTAATTTTTTTTTTCTAAGTAACAGAAAACATTTCCAGTTATTCATTGGTGCAGGACATTTGGTACAGATAATGTTGCTATGGCAACTTTAGAACAAGACTTAATTTGGGCCACAGTGAGAGCACCAACTTGTTTTAAATTCATCATCCAGTCTAATCTAGCATGTACATGTCCACTTGCATTGGCAAATACTGCTGCAGTGGTGCTTGTGTTGAAAGTTGTGTTAGAGATGACACCTCTCCAATCTCTTCTTATATTCATGGGATACTTTCTTAATATATTCACCAGGACAAGTTATAGTAATCTACATTAAGAAAAAAAAAATCAACCCTGATGTTTTTCCTCTGGCTGGAAAGCTTTGAAAATCAATTTGATCTTAATACCTGACATATATTTTGACATTAAAATATTTTTTCCTTCAGATTTTGAACCACACAAATGGCCAGAGGAAGAAATTTAGAGGATTTACCTGTAGATACATATTTGTATTCAGTATGCATTAGTACTTGTCCACCGTTGGCATTCACTTCGAAGAATTTTGAAAGTTTGAGCATGCTTTAGGTAGTGTTCTTCAGGTCTCTTCCCATGTGATACAACAAAAAAAGGACTAAGTTCTTTATACATAATACCCATCATCCTTTCCAAGCCACTAGTACCTACTAAATCTACAATTGCCTCCTGAGCCCAAGCTTATAAAGGCCCAATGTAAACACATGGAACACTAGTGAGAAGCAAGGTAGACTACACCTGGGGCAAGACCTTTAAAGAGCAGTTCATGAAGCCATCTACAAATATTTATTGAGAAACCACTGTGTGAAAGACACCATGCTAGGTACTGCCAGACATTTTATCAGGTAAGTAAACTAACTAGGTCTAGAATGCAATCCATAGTTTTGCCTGAAGCCTATCCTTGTCTAACTTCCCTTTTTCTGTCCATAACACAACAACCATAATTCCCAGGTTCATCAACAACTCTTCAATTTACTTCATTTTCCATATGTAATCAGTTACTAAGCTAATTTTGGCTCCACAGTATCTTTTAAATCTGTCACTTCTCTTCACTTACATGGCCAGTTCTCTAGATGAGGTCTTCATCACCTCATGCATTTATCAAGAAAAAAAAATATTTAGTAATTGTCCATCTGCTAGGCATTGTGATAGGCTGGGGATAGTTAACCAGAAATTAACCAGCCATTATCATCAAGGAACCTACATTGCATAATAGGGAGATAATACATCCACCTATAATTATGTGCAAAATAAATACAAGGTAATGGGGGGGGCAATATAGACACTAGAAAGTAAAGAATCAGGAAAGAAAAATCTTCATGTAGGAGGTGATAGAAATGAGGAGAAAGTGCATTTGAGGTATGGAGGTCAATCTGTACAAAGCTGTGGAGGTGGGCAATGGGCATGGATGAGAAAGAGCAAGAAAGCCAGTTTGGTTAGAAGAGTATGCAGAGGTGAATAGTAATATGGCAATAGCCTTGAATCTCTCTCCTCTCCAAGCCATCCTCCACCTAGCTGCCAAAGTGATTTTCCTAATGCACACGTCTGACCATATTACTTCACTGATCAAAAAGCTCCAGCAACTCCCTCTCAATTTTAGGATAAAAACAATTTTCTCTATTTGGCATCCAAAGACCTTCTCAATTTGACTCCAGTCTAGTTTCCAAACTTTTTACACTTTATTTATCCCATTCACATATTCTATATTTTAGCTAGACTGGCCTACTGACCATTCCTTGTACACAACTTTCCATATCTCTCTGTCTTTCCATATCTCTCATGGAGAGTGTCCTCCATCCCTGAAATATCCTCATGTCTGTCTCTTGGAGTCTCTACCTTCCCACAAAACTGAGCTATAGCCCCATCTCCTACATGAGACATTTCCTGATCCCCCTCCCATCAATGATTGATAGATAGAGAGATAGATAGTGAGATAGAGAGATAGCAAGATAGAGATAGAAAGATAGATAGATAGATAGATAGATAGATAGATAGATAGATAGATAGATACTTGATACATATTTTGTGTTTACTTACATGTGTACATAAGTATATGTATAAGTTAATAGAATGTAAGCTCTTTGAAGTCAGGGACTGTTTCACTTTTGTCATTGTATTCTCAACATTTAGCATAATACTTGGAACATAGGTGGTTAATTAATGCTTATTAAATGGAATTGGATGGTTTTGCAAAGAAAGAGGCTATCAGTGAATGCAGAAGGACACCATCTTATGATAGCTGTATCTTCTTAATACCAAATGATCTGGACTCCAATTATATAGAAATAATGACTTCTTAATGGCACCACGTAAGTTGTATATTTGTTTTCCTCTGAGCCCACTCACAAGTATTTGTTTTATGGGTCCTTAATGAGTGCTTTTCAAATCTAAAACTTAACTTTTGATACTTATTTATCTAAATAAAAAGTAGCAAAGCAAAACAAGTTTTAAAAGGATATGTAATGTAGCATACCCACTATCTGTGAAAGAGTTCACAATTGATCTTACTGAGGTGAAAAGATACGCAAAAAGATGAATGTCTACATGAAAATAGAACAATACAAAGAAATGGTGTCTAATGAATGATGCAGATGAGAAGTATTCAAGGTACTGAGAGGAGCTAGGTGGTGAAATGCATAAGAGTATGGCACTTGGAGTCAGGAAGAACCAAGTTCAAATTTGACCTCAGATATGCTTTAGCTCTGTGACCCTGGGCAAGTCACTTAACTTCCCAGCCTTAGTTTTCTCATCTTTAGAATGGGAAATAATAACAGCACTTGCTTTATAGAGTTTTTGGGAGGACTACATGAGATAGCAGGTATAATACTTTGCAAACCTTAAAGCACTATATAAACACTAGTGATTATTGTCATATCCAGCTTGGAGGAGGGGTGGAGACCAAGGACTTGGCAGTGGGTGGGGGAAGGGGTGTTAAAGAAGTAGGATTAAAGCTGATCCTTGAAAGAAAGGTTGGGTTTGGTATTGATACATAGGGCTTTCTAGACCAGGGAAACAATGTGAACAAAGATAGGGATTGGAGTGATCTTGACCTTTTCAAGGGACAGAGGATACATCACTTTGGTTTGTATTTGAAGATTAAATTAAAATATACACATATGTGTGTGTGTTTATACTCTAACATACTTTAACTTACATGTATACACACATGCCATTAAGGTATTTGGAAACCTAGAACCTGATCACATAAAAAGAAAATAGTCTATAAACAACAAAGCCATGGAAATTGGCACCAGAATACCTCTAATGACAAAATGCTGAAGCCTCCTTAATATATTCCTTCAGTAGACCTCTTGACCCATTCTCTCCTTCTTTGTTTTCACTTGTGACTAACAAAGGCATACTTCTGCATTCCTAGCTATGTCTTCCTATACTCTCATTTCCGTTTAGCCTAATCACCCAGGTCCAACCCAATCCTATCCATTCTTCTGTTCTTTCTACTAAACTTAGGAAATTACTTTTCTACTGTGAGCAAACTCCCCTACAACCTCTATACCAGAGGTTGTCAAACACTAGGCCCACAGCACTCCCAAGGGCTCTGGAACCAAATTAAAATGTAGTTAGGAAATAATCTAACAAAATGAATTAAAAAACAATAAAACATAAATAATGTTAATATGTGATCTTCCAAGTCAATATACGGCATGCAGTAACCATTATGTATAGTTTAGTGGCCTCCTTTCTATTTGAATCTGACACCACTATACTACACTTTTCCCTAGCACTTCCTCTATTGACTCCCTCTAATTGAGATCTAGTTTCACCTAACATAAATTTTCCTGGAAACTCTATCTAAAAGAAGGATTTCCTCCTCTTCTTCCCTACTTCACTCCCAACTCTCAGGGTGAAGATGAGTTAGCATGCACCTTGTTTACATTGCTGCTCCTAAACCACTTCCAAAGCCAACATCTACTAACAGCTTTGTCTCGGGAGGCCACATCATCACAGAATTTCTTCTTTGGGTGGGACTTCAGGGATCATCTATTCAAATACCATGACCAATATAGAAATATGTTCTATGTTCCAGAATCTGTCATCCAGCCTGTGACTGAATACATTCACTCATGAGTAACCCAACCTTCCAAGGTGGGTCATTCCATTTCTGCAAATCTCTAATTATTAAGAAAATTTTTCTTTATATTGCACTGAAATATACTCCTACTTAACAGTCCTATTTCTTCCTCTCTATGACCAACATGACAACCTTTCAAATATCATAAAACAATGATTGTGTTCTCCATGAATTTTGTCTTCTACTGAATAAGAATCCCAAGTTAATTCAAATTATTTTCTTATGACATCATTTTCATTATCCTCCTCATCCTAGTATCTATCTCTATACAAGTCATAAGCTTGTCAACAACCCTTTTAAAATATGTCAGGTAAAATGAACCATTCCAGATATGTCCACTCCAGATCTCCCTTGCTCTGTACTTTATCATTCCATTATTATAGGAGTAGCCTAATACTCTGATTTTCTGGAAACTGCCACAGAATTGACAAAATAAACTGGAAGTGACTAAGGCCTCCAGATCTTTTTCACATGAACTTCTAAATATTCATATTTCCCCATTATATACTTGAATAATTTATTGTTTTAACTTAAATGGATATTTAATTTGTCTCTTTTAAATTTCTTCTTATTAAGTTGACCAATCATTCTTCAGATGTTGATTTCCTCATCCAATATAATAGCCTTTTTTCCCAAAATTTGAGTTTTCTGAAAATTGAGTAACCATACCTTCTACATCCTCATTCATTACTAACAATTACAGAATAACAGATTGTTAAAGTTGCCTAGGATGTAGTTAGGTAGCTCTATGAATGGAACATTAGATCTAGAGTTAGGAGATTTGAGTTCAAAGATGACCTCAAATGCTTACTAGTTGTGTGACTCTGGGCAAGTCACTTCTTATGACTCTGTTTGCCTTAGTTTCCTCAACTGTACACTAGATATTGTAAGAATGTTTGTTGCTACTGTTCAGTCATATCCAACTCTTCAAGACAATAGTTGAGGTTTTCTTGGGAAAGACACTGGCATGATTTCCCATTTCCTTCTCAGCTTATTTTACAGAAGAAGAAACTGAGGCAAACAGAGTTAAGTGACTTGCCCAGGGTCACACAACTAGTTAGTGTCTAATGCTGGATTTGAACTCATAAAGATGAGTCTTCCTGATTCCCAATCCAGTCTTCTATCCACTGTGCCACCTAGCTGCCCTATATTGTAAGATTTTTGTGAGGATTGAATGAGATATTATGTGTAAAGCACTTAGCACAATGCCTGGCACATAATAAGGACTTTAGAAATGTTAGCCATTACTCTTATCGCCAACATAGATCAGTACCTTCCCTGTAACTTCTAGCCCTAGAGAGTTGCCTAAAATGCTGAGAAGGTACAGTTTGCCCAGAGCCCCATTGCCAATGTGTGTAAGAGGTGGGGCTTGAACCCAGGCCTGTCATAGCTTCAAAACTGGTTCTGTAACCACTATGTCAAGCTATCTCTCCTATGGAGCCTTGAAAGAAAGAAAGAAAGAAAGAAAGAAGGAAGGAAGGAGAGAAAGGAGAGAAAAAAGGAAAGAAAGAAGGAAAGGAAGGAAAGAAAGAAGGAAAGGAAGGAAGGAAGGAAGGAAGGAAGGAAGGAAGGAAGGAAGGAAGGAAGGAAGGAAGGAAAGGAAGAAGGAAAGAAGGAAGAAAAGGAAAGAAAGAAATGATAGAGTATATGAATGTATGTATGTATGTATAAGTGTACATGAGTGTATATGCAAACTTCCTAGATAATTCTAACCCATGTTGCTTCTACTCCAGACATCATCTTCAATTTTCTCATCCCCTGTCCCACCAGAATCTTGAATTCTGACTCTGAGAACATCCTCGGTTCATATAGATAACATTTCAACTTATGTCTTGCTACTTCCAAATCACACTCTGTAGTGTTTCTCTCCTTCCAACTTTTCTGGGCCCATTTTGTGTGTTGGATTCCTCCATTAGAATGTAAACTCCTTGAGGACAAGGACTATCTTACATTTTTGTATTTGTTTCTCAATTTTAGCACAATTCCTGACACATAGTAAGCACTTAATAAATGCTTTCTCAGCCATTCATTCATAATTTACCCCCTCTGCATTTTTTGGAATTTCAAAATTTCCAAAAATGGCATTTACCCACATCCAGTCCTAAAGTAACACCTCACAAAGGACCCTTTCCAGTATTATGGAAAGATAGATCAATACCTTCATTCTGCGTCTTGCTGGCCCCACCATAGGTAAGAGTCCTTCAGGTTGTCTTATTTGACCATGAGCTCTATCTGAGGCAACAGGATAATGTGGCGGCATAATACGTAACACTGATATGAGTGTCTACAGCAAGAAAATGATGGGCTGTTTGTAAAAACAAAAGGCAAGTATTAAAAGGAGAAAACAAAAAGGAATGATCCCACTGTACCTTGCACAAATGAGATTATACATGGACCATTATATTCAATTTGGCACTATACTGGCTTTTTATACAACAGTAATCTCCCCACATCTGCCTCCCTCAAATATCCCCCCCCCAAAAAAAAAACCCTTCCCTTGTAAAGAAACAAATATATGGAATGCTTCACAGATTTGTATGCCATCCTTATACTGGGGCCATGTTAATCTCTGTATCATTTCTGTTTTATTATATGTGCTGCTGGAGAGGGCATTCCAATTCAGTACAAGAATCATCTTTTTAATGCATAAATCTAGCTGGACATGTCCCTCTCTTATTCTAAATATGTCAGTTGCTCTCTATTTTCTACTCTGTGAATTCAAACACCTCTGCCTTTTATTCAATAGAATAAAACAACCAATGCAAACATTTCTGAGCAAACACTACGAAAGGATCTGGGGAACTTCAGTGTTTAGCTAAGAGAGTCTTTGTCTGCATGGAGTTTATAGTCTAGAAGGGGACCAAGAAATAATCATAGGTAGCTGTAATATATGGTGCAACTGGTGGCACCCAGACCTGGAGCCAGAAAATCAGTGGTCAGGAAGACCTGAGTTCAAATGTGGCCTTAAATACTTATTAGCTATGTGGACAAGTCAGTCAATTGTGATTGCCTCAGTTTCCTCATCTGTAAACTGAGCTGGAGAAAGAAATGGAACACCACTCAAGTATCTTTGCCAAGAAAACCCCAAAATAGGATCACCAAGGGTTAGACATGACTGAAATGACTGAACAATAACAATAGAATATATAGCATGATAAATATATTCAAGAGTTCCATAGTAAAGTACTTCATGAGGTCTGAGGGGAAAGTCCAGGTTAATGTGAGGAGTGTCTCGCCTTCCAGGCTCTGAAGTTCTGTCCTGTAGCTAGTTGGGAGACTAAGAGATGAAGTCAGTATAGGGAAAGTAGGGTGGATTTTAACATGAAGGACGTGGGTTTGGATGTCGATCCCTGCTACTTGGGAGCTGTATGACCATGGGTAGGTCACATAAACACAGTTCCTCATCTGTCCCCTTAACAAAATGAAGCAACTGGACAAATTTCCTCTAAGGTCCCTTCTAGCTCTGAATTTCTGATTCTACAAACTCCTGTTTTATTAATAGGTGAAGAGGGTCCCTATTCCTGATTTGGTGAGGTAGGCATCTACAAGACAGGTGGCAAGATCCCCATCCTGTTGTCTTGGACAGAACCCTCACTATGGAAGCCTCCCATGCTTCTATGCTGTAGTGCTACCCTATCCTAGATGAGAAACAGTTTACAAGAAAAGACACTGCCAACATTATTAAAGAGTATTTGAAAGACTTTTTTTTAATAAAAATAACCAATGAGAGAGGGACTGCAAATCTAATTTACTGAGCAGTCAAGACCAACATTATTGCATAAAGAGACTAGTTCTGAAGAGAAACATAAAATAAGTGTTAGGAGGGAGTTGCCTATTATAATGAATGAAAATCAGAAAGAATGACAGAGAATGAAAGACTTGAGGCTGACTATAGATGTAAAATGTACAACATGTATAAATTTCCCATGTCTTGCTTTCACACCGGTGATCTGACAAGGTAGATGGACTTCGAGGGAGGGAGGAAGAGGGAGAGAGACAGAGAGAGATTGAAGAAAAGACACCGTGAAGAGCAAAGAACCAAATGAAGATGGTGTTATGGATCTGCATGGAAAAATGCAAACATATCACACCAAATAAAACCACCTAAAACAAAACCAAAAAGGACAAAAAAAAATGCGTAAAGAACTTACCTTTAAATAACATGATATTGAACCAATTAGGAGACTCAAAGTGAAAAGGATATAAAACCAGAATAATTCTACTTACATGCCTCTCAGGAACCTTGAGGATTAATGAGTTGCTGGTGTGTAAATATTTACTGTAAAAAGCAGGTAATGAAACTGCAAAGTATGTATGTCTTTATTAATGAGCATTTATTTTATTTAATTTAGCATTTGAAAATCCAGTGACCTATACTCATATTCATTGTACTGCCCCAGAATCGAGTTCCTCAAAAGGTTATTCTCTGCTATTTTTGATGCATATATTTCTATTTTGGAAAAATAATAGAATCAGGAGCGGCTAGGTGGCACAGTGAATAGATCACAGGCCATGGAGTCAGGAGGACCTGAGATCAAATCTGACCCCAGACACTTAACACATACTAGCTGTGTGACCTTGGGCAAGTCACTTAACCCCAGTTGCCCTGCTTTTCCCCCTCCAAAAAGAAAAAAAAAAATTAAAAACAGAAATAATAGAATCACAAGGCAAAAGTATCCCGAAACAATGCCAAGCAAGCGTGTCTTATTTTTTCCCCAAATCTGTCCCTTGTCCCGACTTTCTGATTTCTGTTGAGGGCATCATTGTCCTTCCAGGAAGCAAGGAAATAAACACTTATTTAGGACTTGCTATGTGCCAGGCAGTGTACTAAGCACGTGACAAATATTATCTCATGGATTCTGACAACAACCCTGGGGAATTAGGTGCTATGATTATCCCCATTTTACAGTTGAGAAAACTGAGACAAACTGAGCTCAAGTGACTTGGCCAGGACAGATGCAGCTAAGTATCAGAGGTCATATTTGAACACAGATCCTCCTAATTCCAGGCCTCTCTGTCTATCCATTCCACCACCTAGTGGCCTCTAGACACTCAGCTTCAGAAGCTGGGACTCAGTTTCCCCTTGAGACACGTCATAGTCATAGATTTAGAGCTGGAAGTGACCTTAAAACTCTTCAGCTCTAACCTTTTCATTCTACACATGAGAAAACCGACAACCAGAGAGGTAAAGTCATTTACCTAGGGTCACACAGAAAGTATCTGAGGTAGGATTGAGACCCAGGCCTTCCTGACATCCAATCCAGAGCCTCATCTGTTATACTCTACTGTCTCTTAATGAATGGAGGCTATGAGTATTTCCTAAGTAAAGTCACTTAACCTTTCTGTGACTCAATTTCTTAATTCATAAATTGAAGGAATTGGAATTAATGGGCTCTAAGGTCTCTGTCAGCTCTAAATCTATAAATCTGTCATTTTTCACTTTTCCTATTCCCCAACCCTCATATCCATTCAGTTGCCAAATCTTATCACTCCTAATTTCGTGCTATTTCTGGAATCCTTCTGTTCTTTCCACTCACACAGTATATACCCAAACTCAGGCCCTCATCTCTTCTCACTTGTGCTAACTCTGGCATCCAGGGGGCTCAATGGATAGGTCAGGAGTCAATAAGACCAGATTTCAAATTTGACCTCAAACACGTCTGAACTGTGTCACCCTAGACAAGTCACATAACCTCTGCCTGCCTCAGTTTCCACATCTATAAAAAGGAGATGATAATAGTACTATATAATATCCCAGGCCATTGTGAAGATCCAATAAAATAATAATTATAAAGTACTTAGCGCAGTGCCTGGTACATATTAAGTCTCATGTAAATGTCAGCTATATCTTATTTTTGCATGTAGTAACCTGCTAAGTGGTTTCCCTGACTCTGGTCTCTCTATTTCTGTTCCATCTTCCACACAGTTGCCAAAGCAATACTCCTAAAATGCAGGTAGGATCACCTCACCCAGCTTCACCACCCCGCAAACACACATACTCAAACACTTTGAATCGTTCGCTATTGTTCCTGGAGAAACACTTCTGAAGATCACCGGTAAGATAAGGTCTACGGAGCCATTGTGCCGACCTCATTGTTGTATGCCTGTGAAACCTGTACAGTTTACCAGCACCATGTCAGGAAACCAAATTGCTTCCATCTGAATTGTCTTAGAAAGATTATGAAGATCACCTTGCAGGACAAGGTACGAGACACTGAGGTCCTTACTCGATCTAACCAGCCAAGTATTCAAACTCTACTTCAGGGAGCACAACTCCAATGGGCTGGCCAGGTTGTTCAAATGCAAAATGTACACTTGCCAAAAAGACTATTTTATGGAGATCTCACATGGAGCAAGTGTTCACATGGTGGTCAGAAGAAGTGATACAAGGACACTCTCAAGGTGTCTCTCAAGAACTTTGGAACTGATTGTGTGGCATGAGAGACACCCGCACAGGGCTGCTCAGCATGGCGTTCCTTCCTTCATCAGAGAAGGTGCTGTTCTCTATGAGCAAGGTAGAATTGAAATAGCTCAAAGAAAATGTAGGATGCACATATTTAAGAGTATCTACCCCAAATGTACAGACAGACTATTTGTGCCTGGCCTGTGGTAGAGCATTCCGAGGTCCTATTAGTCTGATCAGCCACAGTTGGACACGTTGAAACTTAACTTTAGCATAGTGATGTCATTTTCCTCTTAGAGAACAAAGAACCACAACCAACCAACCGGCATAACACGTAAACTGTACTGCCCATCATTTAAAACCCACCTACAATGCTACCACCTACCTTCCCTGTTTTATATTGCACTATTCATCTATCCACATGGTCCATCCTAATGAAACTGACCTTATTGCTGAGCTAGCTGGGTGATACTATGCTTTCTACCTTCAAGCCTTCACAAATCTGGAAGGCATTTCTTCTCCAGCTGACCTCTTCAAAGCCCTGGCTTCTTCCAGATAACAGTTCAGGCACTAGCTCCCATTGTATAGTCTTTCCTGCATTACCAACACTATCTTCTTCTTGACATCTCTTTGCAGTTTGGTGATAGAATATGGGACTTAGGAGTTCAGTTTAAATCCTCATTCAGACACTTATAAATTGTGTGACTGGACAAATCATTTAACCCAGTGGTTCTCAACCTTCCTAATGCCACAACCCTGCAACTCTTTAATACTTGTATGTGGGCATATCTGCATGTGGACAGACCCACCTGGAGACAGATAGAGGAGTGGTGTCTCGGTCCCTAAGACCATCGGAAATATGTGTTTTCCGATGGTCTTAGGTGACCCCTGGGACCCCTGTGAAAGGGTTGTTGGACCCTCAAAGGGGTTGTGACCCACAGGTTGAGAACTGTTGATTTAACCACTCTCAGCCTCAGTTCCCTCTTCTGTAAAATGGGATAATAATAGTACCTATTGATAGCATTTTACTATACAAAGGGCTAAGAGAATCAAATGAGATAATATATGTAAAGTGCTCTGCAAACCTGAAAATGCTTTATCAATGCTAGCTATTACTACATATTCAATGTTTATTTATGTATAAACAATATTCCCCAACAAACCATTGACTATATCCCCCAAGAATGTAAATTCCTTGGAAGCAGGGCTTGTGCTGTCTTAGTCCTTGTATCCCCACTGCCTAGCATATGATCAGTCAATAAATGACAGCTAAAAAAATAGCTAACATTTATATAACATCTGCTAGGTGTCAGGGACTCTGCCCTGCACTTTGCAATTACCATCTCACTTGATCCTCACAACAAACGGGAGAGGTAGGTACTATTATCCCCATTTTACAGATGAGGTAAACAGAGGCTAGAGGATTTGCCCAGAATCACATAGCTAATAAATATCCCACGTCGGATTTGAACTCAGTCGCATCTTCCTGACTCTAATCCTATTTCTTTATCCACTGCTCCACCTAGTTGCCTCTGAGTAAATAATTCTGATTGACTCATTGGTTGATAGTCCACACAAGATCTGGATGGGGGTGGTAGCCATGTTTTAGAATAGTAAGAAATAAGGAAGGGCTGGACAGTGGAACAGAGAAGCTTAGACTAGGATCAGTTTCCTAGACTAGAAAACAAAGAGTTTTGAGTTAGGGAGGAGATAGCAACAGTAACAACAACAGCAACAGTAATAATACCTCACATTTGTGTTGTATTTGAAAAAAATCGCTTTTGGCAAAGCATTTACTGTCTCATCTGAGAAGCTAAAACAGTCGTAGGCAATAAAAACTGCTTTGTCTACGACGTTGATAAAAATCATCTCTGAATAGGACTGAGGCACTTGATTTGAATTTATTTCTATTAGAAATCATGGAGAAAAAAATGCCTGGATCCTACTACTAGCAGTCCTTGGGACATCTTAGCACTTTCACTGAGCATAGCATGCAGGAGGTGAGTCAAGTAACAAGTTTGGCAATTGTGTGATGTATTTCTTGTAAGTAGTTACCCAAGATCATTTCTCTCTGTGTATATCTCTATCTCTCTTTATCTCTGTCTGTCTCCTCTCTCTCTCTCTCTCTCTCTCTCTCTCTCTCTCTCTCTCTCTCTCTCTCTCTCTCCTTCTCTCTCTCTCTCTCTTTCTTTCTCTTTCTCTCTCTCATACACACACACACACACACACACACACACACACACACACACACACACAAATACATTCACGTTTACCAGAAGTAACTTTCCTCTTCAGTATTCTCACAGTACTTGATTTGTACCTCTCCCAGGCATTTATCACATTTTGATTTTGTTCTAACATTATCTGAGCCTCCTCATTATACTAGATTGCAAACTCATTGAGTTGTAGTAACTGTCTTTTTCAACCTTAAAGCCCTAATTCTTAGGACAGTGCTTTGAACCTAGAATTGCACGCCCCAAAATACTCATTGATTTAGAACTGTAAAAACAAAACAAAACAAAACATAAAAGTCATCTAGCCCATCCCTACTTTTAACAAATAAAGAAATTGAGATCCAGAAAAAGATAAAGTGATTTTAAAGTCATACAGATACTAAGCGGAAGAGCCAAGAACTGAGTCCAGGTCCTCTGGCACTAACTTCAGTGATTTTTCAATTGTACATAGGAAGACCTAAGAGATGGAATCCAACCCCAACATTTGATAGATGAGGAAAGCAAAGCCCAGAGAAGTGAGGAGATTTGCCAGGATCATATAGAAAATAACTGTCTGGGGCAGGATTTTATCCCAGATCTTCCTGACTCTGAGACCAGTGACCTACTCACCATGCCAATGCTTCTCAAAGCGTGGTCTGCAGACCTCTAGTCATTCTCAAGATCTTTTCAGGGTGTCTACAAGGTCAAAACTATTTTCTTAATAATACTGAGATGTCATTTGACCATTGAAACATTTCTTCCTTTTCCAGTTATATATCTTTTTGAGGCCAGATTTTTTTCTTATACTTCAACCAAAACAATATTATTTCAACAGATTGAACGCAGAAATAGATATGAGAGTCCAGCCATCTTCTATTAAGCCAGACAGAAAAGAAATTTACACAATTATGTAAAACAATGCCACTCTTATCATAAAAGACTTTTTTCCTTTTGGAAAACACTGTGTTTTTTGTTTAAAATATTTATATCAACATGTAATGAGTTTATTATTATTTTAAATGAACTAAAACAATTTAAAATTCATGTTTTAATTTCTAATATGACAAGTATAAATAGGTATAACTCACACAAATAAGAGCTCTTTTGTGGTCTTCTATTATTTTTAAGAGTGTAAAGGAGTCCTGAGGCTAAAAACTTTGAGAACCACTGCAAAACACCATGCTCCCCTTCAAAATAAGTAGATGTGCACGTATACCAGCTCTCTCCATTTATCCATTCACATTATGTACTCTCATCTAAAATCAGCAATATCTATTGAGCACCTTCTGTGTCCAAGATAATGATAGATTCAAACTCTTAGAACATCTCTCAGCCATCTTAGAAATGTGGCAGTTGTAGCCATATGTTTTGAATGGAGCAGAAAAGACACCTCTCCTTCCAGAGCCAGTGTCCTCCAAGCCTCCAGCTGTGGCTTGTCACTCATCAGAACCTGAATTTCACAATGAACATTCTCATCCGTCTGTCCAATACTGGTAGGGTCCTGCTAGCCTAGAATATGTAACATCTAATGTAAATGGATCTAATAACTTGCCACAAAAGAATACTAATGAATACTATAAAAGCAGACCCAGGGAAGATTGCAGAAATCATTTACAGAAGAATTAGAGTATATGTTATACTAACTGCTTGTTTTGCTTTGGCTTGATTGTATCCAGAAATAAGATATTATTACTTAGGCAGTTCTATGGAGCTGTTGGTCATTTTAATTCTCTCCTGATGTCACTGCAAACATTCCCTCTTCTCCTTATGGTCACACTTTTCTTTAATTGGTGAGACTCAATGTTTCCTCCAATGTATGAGTCAATCTCCATTTGCCAATGTCCAGCATGAATATTAATATTTTTAAGATGCCATTTTATATATCTCCTTCAAAGAATGCTGTTGCCGCCTATTATTAATTATTTCAATTATAGTGCAAGCTCATTTATGTATTTTTAATGTTGGGTCACAATACATTCGCAATAAATATATTTATATAATATATGTATATAAAGTTCAGTAACAATATGCCCAACATACATTCCATGTCATTTGTGTCTGAGGAAGTGTTCATTACTAAGAAGTTTTGCATATTTGTGGCCATTATTTCTGCAAAATACCAACATAAATTTTTATGAGAGAAAATTGGTGCCAATCTGGGTACTAAAGAGTTCCTGAGCACTGGCAGAGGTACATGACCATGATTAAAGGTACAATACCATAACTCTAGTGACTAAAATTGCTGAGGGAGTCAATCAATTGATATGGAGCTACCATATTATGAGAAGATTCAACCCAGCTGCCTTACTCAAGCACTTGTCCCCACCATTTCTCACTTCCCTGTATTTTTTGTCTTCCCCTATCAAAATGCAAGATCCTTGAGAGGAAGAACTATTTCATTTTCTTGGTTTTATTTCTCTAGTGCCTGGCCCTTCATTAATATTAACAAATATTTTGTCTATCAATAAGCATTTCTTACCATGGCTTAGTGGCTAGGTTGCTGGACTTGGAGTCAGAAAGAGTTAAGTTCTGATTCTGTCTCAAACACTGTGTAATGCTGGACAAATTGCCTAATCTCTTTGTACCTCAGTTTTCTCATCTGTAAAATGAGCACAACTGAAGATCCTTCTTACCTCTCAATCTATGATGCTAAGATACTACGTGCTAGGCATTATGTTAGACACTGGGATTACAAGACAAAAAAGAGACTGTACCTCTCCTAACAGTATTTATATCCTATCAGAGGGGACGATGTGACATGAGTCAAAGAAAAGTAAGTAAAAGGAAGTCAGAGGGGGCAAGTCCTAGAAGCCAGGGAATTAAAAGGATCTAATGTAGGAGAGGACACAAGCTGAACCTGAAAGGCCACTGGGAATTCTAGGGGAATGGAGATTGTAAGGGATTAATGAAGATTGAAAGGGATGGATAAAGGATCTTAGATTGCTTAAAGGGGTTAAAAGGAGTGGAAGGGGAAGAAACTAAGCTAAGTATCTGATAATATTTGATGGATTGGTATGTGGAATAGACTTACTCTACTTAGTCCTAGAAGCCAAAAGTAGGACGCTTCTTTCCACAGTCTCCCTGCCTCCAACTCTACTTTAAAGCCCCATCAATGGAATAAGGTGAGGGGAGGGGGAAGGAATGGAGGAAGAAAGGACTGTATTGGTGGGCACTTTCAGGAGACAGAATAGAATTCAATAAAGAAAAAACTTCCCAAAATCTTGTCCAAAAATGTAATAGGTTGCCTCAAAGATTGATGAGCTCACTATCATTGGAGTTCCTTAATGGGTACAGAAAGAAAAAATAAAGGAGAAAAAGAAGTATTCATTCCTATTATTTTTTATGCCAATATGCTGATACAATCTCACCACAGGATAATTCCTGGTAACAAAGAAAAATAGCTAACAACACCAACAAGCACATTAGGTAACTCAGAGGATAGAGCACAGGGCCTGGAATCAGGAAGACCTGAGTTCAAATCTAGCCTCAGATACCCACTAGTTGTGTGACCCTGGGCAAGTCACTTAAGCTATGTTTTCCTTAAACCACTGGAGAAGGAAATGACAAATTGCTATAGTATCTATTCCAAGAATACCGCATATGGGCCACGAGGAGTTGAACAACAACAAAACGAACACATTAACTATATCTGACAGTGTATACAACATTTTACACCTCTGATGCCTTATACACCTACCTAGAAAAGGGAAATGCTTCATTATATTTCCTTCTTCAGTTAAGCTCACCATTGCATTTAATCTGAGTTCAGATGCCTCCTAGTAATGTTATCGTTTACATTATTGTAGTCATTGTGATTTTTTTCATGGATAAACATTCATTGTGTATGTAATAATCTCTTGGCAGATGTAGATATCTTATTGGCTCAATAGTCAGTCTTTATATAGGGCAGTAGGTGAGGGGGTAAAGGAAGAGGGAAGGGAATGGAGAGAACCACTAAGGGCAAAACCAAAGGATTCAAGTCCAGATGTAAGCATGATTAAGACAATGCACATGTGGAGGTGCTATTGCACGTCAAAAACACAAGTAGTTCATAGAAGCAATTCTCCCTTCCCCTTGCAAATAATGGGGGTGGGAGGGTGATGAACAGAGTCGTCAGAAGTTGAGAGGAACAATGAAAGGCACTACAAAAGCTGATGGATAAAATCTTAGAACATGTTACTTATTGTTCCATATTTTGAGACTCTCTCAAAGTCTCATTATTTCTTCATTTGACGTAAGAGGAAACAGGAAAACTTAAGGTTTCTAGGACAGAACCGCATGGTGTTCAGAGTGCACATCTTGACAAGAGAATAGGCCTAGGTGACTTACAGAATAGCTCAGAAGTGTCAAATACGAAACCCACAAGACTCTCAAGGGTAGTCTTAACTGGATTAAAATGTAATTGGGAAATGCTTAAAATAACAAATTAAAATACAATATTGTGGGAAAATTAAAAAAAACTAATGCACTGTCGGTGAAGTTGTATACTTATCTAACCATTCTGGAGAGTGATTTGGAGCTATGCCCAAAGGGCAATAAAACTATACATAATCTCTGACCCAGTAATACCACTGTTGGCCTAGATCCCAAAAAAGATATAAAACAAATATATGTACAAAAATATGTATAGCAACTCTCTTAATTGTGGCAAAGAATTGGAAATTGAGGAAATGTTCGTTAATTGGGGAATGACTGAACAATTTGTATATGACGGTGATGGAATAATATTGTTCTATAAGAAACAGCAAGCAGCATGCTCTTAGAAAAACCTAGAAAGACTTGCATAGTTCATGCAGAATGAGATGAGCTGGGGCGGCTAGGTGGTGCAGTGAACAGAACACTGGCCCTGGAGTCAGGAGATTCCAGTTCAAATTTGGCCTCAGACACTTAACACTTACTAGCCGTGTGATCTTGGGTAAGTCACTTAATCCCAACTGCCCTGCCTTCCCCCCTCCAAAAAGCAAAAAGAAAGAAAGAACGAGATGAGCAGAACCAGGAGAACACTGTGCACAGTAACAGCAATATTTATGATGATCTGCTATGAATGACTTAGCTATTCTCAGCAATATTATGATCCAAAACAATTTTGAAGGGCTCCAGGTGAAAGGTGCTGTCCATCTCCAAAAGAACTGGTGGATCCTGAATGCAGATCAAAGATACTTTTTTCTTTAGTTCCCTTATTTTGGGGGGTTTTCTTTCAAGCATGAAATAGATGTGTTTTACTTGACTACACCTGTATGACTATGTCAAATTGCTTGCCTACTCAATCAGGGAAGGGAGAGAATTTGAGACTCAAAATTTGAAAGTAAAAAAAGAATGTCAAAATTGTTTTTCCATATAATTGGTTAAAATAAAACGTTTTTTAAAAAATAAAGTACAATAAAATTAAATAATGTTAATATGTGGTTTTGTAAATTGATATGGGCCTTCAGGGATTCTTATTTACAGTTTAGTGGCCCCCTTTTCTATTTGAGTTTGACCCCATAAGTGACCACAGGCACTACCTTCTATTGGACAGTGCCTAATGGAGAACAGTCCATTGCTTAAAAATTGCCCAGGGTTTAAATGGGAATTCAAGGAAATGTCCAGGTTTTCTACTAGGATGCAGGGCCCTGTCAGGGCAATCCTCAATATTAAGCAAAGGTTGGGGCCCCATTTAGAGCAATCCAGTAAGTTCAAGCCTTTGAGAGTGGTTGGAAATGGAAAGAGGTATTTCTAATTGAATCACTGATATGAGGGAGAAGTAGTGAATCTAAAGGCTGCTTTCCATCCCTAACAGTTCAATGGGTCCTGTCAACATGATACAATAACCAGCAATATTATACAAGACAGGGAATGTGTGACCCGAGGGCCTGAGAGGTGTCCTGTAACAAGGACCTTAGTCTAGACTAGAGCCTGTGTAGCTGAGGGACCCTGTAGCTCAGGTTGACACTCCAGTGCTGGCACTGGGAAGCATGGGAGGTTTCCTATTCCTTATGTGAACCTGGGGCCATCTCTCCCAATGGTGCTTTGGAAGCTAAACTACAGATAAGGATTGCAGCACTGGGGGTGGCCAAGAGGGTTCAGGCTAAGGTCTGAAATCCCTTAGGAAATAGCCATTTTTAGTTGGCTCAAGCCTCTTTTGTCACTGTTGGAAACTGGGGCACTTATTTTAGGTACCATGCACAGGTATAGACAGCACCACCACCTCCAACTTCAATGGACAATATATCATCTAGGACCAGGCTCAGAAAAGGTGGGTTCAAGACACTCCCCCATAATATACCTGTAACAGCAAAATAACAATAACTATAATAGTTAGCATTTATATAAAGCTATAAGGTTTGCAAAGCCCTTACAAATATCATATTATTCACAATCACTCTGGTGGGTAGGGCCTATTATCATCCCCACCTTAAAGATGAGACTCAGATTAAGTAATTTCTCACATGGCAATTATAGATTTGAACTCAGCCTTCCTGACTCCCAACCCAAGGCTTCATCCATTATGCCACCTTGGTATAAAACTAGATTCATCATCATCAAAGTAGACAAGTTGGCTATGTGTCCAAGGTTGGATTTGGTTGGAGGAGGGGGAGAGAGCAAAGAGTGATTCAGCAGCTGCCAGCTGAATGGAGGACGCCATACTTAGGAATATCAGTAGTGCCTCTATAGGTATAGAGGTTAGCAGGCCACATTCGGGGCTGCTTACTGGATACACTGAGTCCCTTAGAGAAGCAGCAGCAAAGGAAGAGTGGCAAGAAGAATCAAAATTGGATATGAGCTAGAATGGAGTAATTGCAGATGGAACTGAGGAACAAGGAGGGCAGAAGCAAATCCAGGCTGAAAGGTAGGAGTTGAGATGTGGACACCATCCAAAGAAAAGGAAGTGGTTGAGAATGAGTGGGAGCAAGAGACTGATAGAAATGAAAGAAGTACTGAAAGGAAGCAAGGGCAGAGAGAAGAATAAAAAATGGATGTAAGCAGGGAGAGAGGGTGCTGAGGTCATAGAAGAAAAGAACACAGGTGAACATATCAATTGTGGGGAAATGTCCAGTAAGTCATGATGAGGCAAAGTATGGACATATGGAAGAGGTTTCTAGTGCTCTTGTGGGAACCCTAGGGTGTCACACTCACTCTCTCCCTTAGAAGAAATAAGAGGGCTTGCCCAGCCAATTGAGAGAACCTTATGTAAAGAGACAGTGGCAAAAAGACATAATGCTCACACAACTATCCACAATAACTAATATACCATCCCTATTTAGAAGAGCATTTAATGTTCTCTTCAGGAGGCATGGTTTGGCATGGTGGGGGCAGGCAGTGGCAGTGTCTGTGTTACAGAGTGGAGTAGTTCTAGAGTAAATAAAAGAAACAGAGGAAAAGAAAGAAGGAGAGAGACAAAGAGAAAAGAGACAAAGTGACAGAGACAGAGAGACAGGCAGAGGAAGGGAAAGGGGGGAGGAGAGAACAAGATAAAAAGAGGAAGAAGGGAGAAGGAAAGAGAGAAATATCAGGAGTAACTAAGTGCGTATTTGTAAAAAAAAAAAGCAAATGGATACATAAGCAAAATGAAAATATGGTCAATGTGGAACACAATGATTTGGGTAGCCCCAAAGTGGGGAGATTATGCCTAGATTTGTGGGAACATGGAAAGAGAAGTACTGGATTTGATGAAGAGCCAATACATTCCATAGGCACTTTAAGCCCTGAGACACCCTCTTTTTTCCATGGCATGGATTTTAGGATTTTGGCTACCACACAAACAAACCTTTGGCAGACATATACAGGGGGTCCCAGAAGTCTTGGATCAGTTTTAAGCTCTAATAACAAAGACTTTGGGAATACCCTGTATATCTGATTGGCATGGTTGTGATAGCTTCTCCTTTACCCCCTTTCCAAGTAATATCTTCTTGGGAAAAGAGAGCATTTAAGAAGAGCACTTCAGACCCAGAGTGTGGATGTGAGGGCAAGTGGAAAGTGTTTGTAAGTGTGCATTTTTGTGGGGAAAAGTCAGGATGCTATAGACAGTAATCATGCTGTCTATAGGGAATTAGAATATTCTAGGGAATTGGACTAGAATATCTCTGAGGTTCCTTCCAACTCTGCAGTTTCTATGATGGTATAAAATATACTTCAATGAGTTTGGATTTTTACAAAAGCTTCCAGATTCACAGTCTTTTAAATGAACAGATTCCTTTTATTATTAGCAATATGGAAGGAACAGGACTTGGAAACCAACAGTGTATGTATCACTAAACTATTATATTTCCATTCTAACTGGAATAACCCATGTCAGTGACACCCTGCCAATCTCTAGCCACTCAGTCTCAGCTTCCAGTTAGGACCAATTTTTGTTTTGCTTTATGATTTCCGTTTCTAAGATATGCCTGATGCTCAAAGCCTACAGCACAGCAGTGGCGGAAACAGAAAATGATCTGATGAATAATATCAATAACAGTAGGCTGGGGAGCCGCTCTGTGATGTGAATACTTGAGCTGTTAAAAAGTGGGCTGAAACCATCAACTTGCTTCCTACAGAGCAGCAAGCAGTTGTTAGGGAGTGACAGCTTTCAATAATTGCTGACCCCATGGCCTCTAGAAGGCAAACTATTCTGCATGCCATTACCTGTCCTGTGAGCCATCCCATTCCCCTCTATGATACTGAGATTAATGCTGTAACACAAAGAAAGAAAAATCTGATTACACAAGAATTCATCGTAATACCATTATTGATTTGTTGCCATAATAATGTAGAATGCACATAGTTTTGCTTCAGTGGGTTTTTGTTTTGCTTATTTTTCTACCCTTTTTTTTCTAGTGGTTTCAAGGATTCCATAACTATCTCTAAATAGGTAATAGTAGATTAGCTGAATGCTAGTTGAGGGTTATAACTATTCAAAACTGGGGCTTGAGTCCCCACCGATACATCTCAACACCAGACTATAATAAACGACACATAAATTCAAAGGCAAAATGTATTTAATTAAAACAGAATACCATTTTAAATAAAAAGGAACTAAATCAGGTTGTAAATGCTCTCTGAAGCTAAATGCAAATCATCACTCTTTCCCACACCTTCATTGACTAGGAAACTGCCATCTAATCCCTCTTTTCCCCTCAAAATTACTGGAGAAGGATGCAATCAAATCAAACTCATGCTCCCAGTGCTTAAATTTAGAGTCTAAGGCTACCCTGCTTAGTCATCTTCCCCTTTGGTCCCTGCATTTCTCAAGCCGGATACACATTGAAGCCTCTTGACAGAGTTCTCATAGCCATCATCATGGTCCAGATACATTCTAGTGTTTAGGATGCCATAACCAGGTCCTTGTCACTTGCTCTCTCTCTCTATGGGGCTGCCTTTTTCTTCTGTTCCCATCTTCAGCACTCTCCCCATGTTTCTGATCCCTATACCTTCCTCACCCACAACATACATTCATGTAAGATTCACACCAACCTTTTAACAATCTCCCAGGCTCTAGAGCATCTCTACCCAATCAGAATGCACACTGAGTAACAGTGCCAGACTGTGGGTTCATGAGCAGCCTTTCAGAAAATATATCCCTCACTTGGTCTTCCTTCAATTTCAAAGGATTGATCAGAATGATAGGGAATTTACTAACCTGGAACTCACTGAGATTTTTATCCACTTTGAGAGAATTTTGGGGCAGGGGACGAACAAAGCAAGTTGGTCACACAGCTCCAGAGCATATACAAGATTCCAGAAAGGATTTGGTAACTCCTTAGCACCGTGGAGTGATGCTAAGATAAATAAAACGCAGTCGCTGCTGGCAAGGAACTTTGTTGAACATATGAACTATGCTAAGGAAAAAAAAAACAACACTAAAAAAAAACCAAACCCAATACTGAGTATAATGTGAAAATTGAATGAGAAAGTTACAAAGTACTATAGCTGAGGGCACTGCCATCCTTCCAATTGCCCAGGTTCAAAGTCAATCAGAGTTTTAAAGCAGGAAAGGACCTTGTGGATCATCTTGTCAAACTCCTTGACTCAAACTCCAAACTCAGTGAGGAAGCTGAGATATAAAATGGTTACCCAAGACTAGAGAGGTTACACAGATTATAAAGAAAAGATCAGAGAATCAAATTCAAGTCTTTAGAATCCATTTCCAATATTCTTTCGATGACTTCATGATGTTTCTTCTCCTTCATTCTGCCTTACCCCTCCCTCCAATAAGTTGCCACATCCTGTCAATTCTATTTTACCATCTCTTGTATTCATTTCTTTCTCTTCAATCATATGGCTACCACCTCTTTGCAGCTCTTCATTTTCTTAAAAAGCCTCTTCATTGATCTCCTTGTTTCCATTCTTCTTCCACTCTTAATTCATCCTTCACATAATTGCCAAATAATCTTCCTAAGGCACAGGTTTGACTATTACTCTTCACCTCAAAGACCTTCTGTAACTCCCTGTTGTGGGGTGGCTAGGTGGCATAGTGAATAGAGCACTGGAGGACCTGAGTTCATATCCAGCCTCAGACACTTAACACTTACTAGCCGTGTGACCTTGGGCAAGTCACTTAACCCCAATTGCCCTGCCTTCCCCCTCCAAAAAAAGCAAAAACAAAAACAAAAACAAAACAACTTCCCTATTGCCTATAAGAAAATAATACAAACTCCTCAATCCAACACTAAAAGTACCCCACAATCTCACTCCAGGCTATCTTTCTAAACATTTTACTCCTCTTTACACATTCTGTGTTCTGGCCAAATCAATCTTCTGGCTGTGTTTGTCACACAACAGTCTATCTCTTACCTTCATATCTTCTGACAAGATGTCTCTCATGCCTAGACTACATTCCATTCTCACTGCTGCCATTTAGAATCCTTAGCTTTCTTCAAGGCCTATCTCAGCAGCTAGCTTCTATGTAATCTCTTTTCTATCTGCCATTCCATCCCCAACCCCACTTGTTAAGGTTGTTCATATTGTGTTGTATTTACTTATTTGTGTATATACTATATCCTTCCAATAGACTCCAATCTGTTTGAGAGCAAACTTAGGTTTCTGTCTTTGTATCCCTCACGTCTAATATATGGTCCCTTGCACATAGTAGGCTCTTAATCCATCCACTATTGACAGCTGCCTGAAACATCAATTCACATACAACTTTAGTAACTCATATATTTGGAAGTAGTTCCCTGTAATAGTAATTAATTTAAATTTGAAGGCCCCTTTTTACTATGTCAAGTAAGCAGGTACTTAGCCCCTAGTAACTAATCAAACCTTTGTGGCTAAGAGGCAGAGGGTGTGAACTCTGTCTCCTGTCGTTGACATAACAGGAAGGGTTTGGGGAAGCCAATGCTTTGTGTGTATATAAGAAGAGCCTCAGAGAGAGCCAGTCAGAATTAGAATTTTTCTCCTGGCAGGCTCCTGGTGGAAGAGAGAGAGAGTTTCTCTCAGTGAGCATCTGGAAGCTGACTGAGAACTTAGAGAGGATTTCCTTGAGACCAGAATCTGGTGAAGGCTGAAGCTGGCTGCCGAGAAGGCCGCCTAGAAGGCTGAGATTTCTTCTGGGTGCTAGGGCCAGCCGAACTGCTGGAGGACGGAAGAAGCATGACCAGGATAAGACTTTGTTTGTGGCTTGATTGATCCTTCAGTTCCTGGGAACAGAAGTTGTGAAGGTTTTGAGATATGCTAGATCCTGTGAACTTCAGTGTGTAGCAGGAACTGACTGGAGGACCTGGGAGCTGTCTGCCTCTGATGGCTGTTTGGTGGATTCAGGTAGGAGCTGGGACCATGGAAGGGGATCCAGAGAATCTGAGAGACCAGTCAAAATGAAGAATATTGGGTGCTGTGATGAAATTGAAGTTTATTAAAGACCGAGGGGTGAAGGGTTTGTTTAATTTTCTAATGATTGTATTTAGTGAGTAACGATACTTAGTGCCTGATTGCTAAATGAGTGACTGATTAAGTTAACCTATGATTGCCCCATGAGTGGAAGACTGACTATTGTGTTTTGAGATGACTGAACAGTATATTGTCATTTCCTGTGATAAGATGTAATGTTGTGAATACTATATTGTGATTTGTTGTTAATACTTGCCTTGATTTGTTATGGAATAAATGGAGTGTTCACTATACTGTGTAATCAGAACCTTAGAAGCTGTTCACAGTAGCATTCTTTTGGGAAGCCGCTCATACATGGCGTTACATTCCCAGGTAATCACTAGAGTCCTACTATGGCACAGTTCTTTCTTATATGTTTTAGCACTATACTTAACCAAAACCTGCAACAACAGAGCTATCCTACAAGATTCATATATACCTTTTTTTAATAGGAAGGGTAAGTGAATAGCCAGTTAAAAGAACATGATTCTCAAACTTCACTTCTATCCCATATTACAGAGTAACTCTACCTGTCAAGAAAACCCTCACTTCTAATTAAGCAATCATTTTGATCTTTTTAGTAAGAGTCATGTCCAGAGTAGCCATTCCCCTTCTTGCTTCTTGTATCTTCTGTAATTTGAAATTACTCAGCACAACCATTCAAAATTCCCCAAGCTGGTTCTGCTGTCAGGAGAAAGGAACCACCAGCAGATATGTGAATAGCTGTTATCCTGCCCCACTTCTTCCCATCTCTACATCACCACTATTCACAGGTTTCAGGCCAATTTTATGATCTGCTTTGTAGTGAGTCACCCATTTTCTCCTTCTGCTTTGGTTATCCATAGGCAATTCTGACAACAATATTTCCACTTTGCCCTCCATTGATATTCTCCTATATGGTCTCCATCATTTTTTTTTCATGTTTATGAATTCCCATGTGGGAATACATCTTCTCACGTATAATGCTATTTTATCAGATGTTTTGTCTGATCAGTTTCTTGCAAAGGAAACATGCCCTTCCACTGACATTATCCAGTCAAGGGTCACATCCCCCAAGGTCTCAGTCATAAATACAAACCTCTAGTTCCCTTTGTTTACTACCATAATCCATGCATTTTTAAAAATTTATTTATTTATTTTTAGTTTTCAACATTCACTTCCACAAGATTTTGAGTTCTAAATTTTATCCCCATCTCTCCCCTCCTACTATCCCAACATAGCATGCATTCTCATTACCCCTTCCCCCAATCTGCCCTTTCTTCTATCACGCCCCCTTCTATTACCCTTTCCCTTCTGTTTTCCTATAGGGCAGGCTAGATTTCTATACCACACTGCCTGCATATCTTATTTTCCAGATGCATGTAAAAACAATTTTTAACATTAGCTTTTAAAACTTTGAGTTCCATATTCTCTCCCTTCCTCCCTCTCCACCCACCCTCATTGAGAAGGCAAACAATTTGATGTAGTTTATACATGTATGGGCATGCAAAACACTTCTATAATAGTCATATTGTGAAAGACTGTATTTCCTTCCATCCTATCCTGCCCTTCATTTGTTCTATTCTCTCCTTTGACCCTGCCCTGCCTCAAAAGTGCTTGCTTCTGATTACCCCTCTCCTTATTTGCCCTCTTTTCTATCCCTTCTTTTATCTCCTTCCCCCCTACTTGTCTGTAGGGTAAGATAGACTTTCATACCCAATTAAGTGTGTATGTTATTCCTCTCCTTGACCATGGAACTCTGGGATTTGGCTACAACATTCCTAGGACTTATCCTTTTCAGATCTCTTTCAGGAGATGATCAGTGGATTCTTTCAATTTCTATTTTATACTTGGGTTCTAGAATATCTGGGCAGTTACCCTGATGATTTCTTGAAAGATGCTGTCTAGGCTCTTTTTTTTCAACATCACTTTCAGGTAGTCCAAAATTTTTTGGAATTCTCTCTTTTGGATCTATTTTCCAAGTCAATTGTTTTTCCAATGAGATATTTCACATTGTTCACTATTTTTTCATTCCTTTCATTTTGTTTTATAATTTCTAGATTTCTCATAGAGTCCTTAGCTTCCATTTGCTCCATTCTAATTTTTAAGGAATTATTTTCATCAGTGAGCTTTTGGACCTCCTTTTCCAGTTGGTCAATTCTGCTTTTTAAGGCATTCTTCTCCTCATTGACTTTTTGGACCTCTTTGTCAATTGGGTTAGTCTATTTTGTTAAGGTGTTATTTTCTTCAGTATTTTTGGGGTCTCCTTTAGTAAACTGCTAACTTATTTTTCATTATTTTCTTGTATCACTCTTATTTCTCTACCCAATTTTTCCTCTACTTCTCATACTTGAATTTCAAAATCTTTTTTGAGCCCTTCCATGACCTGAGACCAATGCATATTTTTTGGAGGCTTTGGATATAGGAGCTTTGACTTTATTGTCTCCTTCTGGTTGTATGTTTTGATCTTCCTTATCACCAAAGTAAGATTCTACAGTTTGATTCTTTTCCTGCTGTTTGCTCATTTTTCCAGTCAATTACTTGACTTTTTAGCTTTTTGTTAAGGTAGGACTCTGCTTCCTGAGTGGAGAATGCACTGTCCCAAGCTTCAGGGGTTTTGTGCAGATTTTTTTCAGAGATATTTCTAAGCACCTGTAAATTTTTAGTTCTTCCAAGGTTGTATGATGAAAGGAGAGGTGTTTACTCCTCTCCTGAGCTGTGCTCTGGTCTGTGAGTGAGCACAAGCACTCTTTTCTGCCCTGGAACTGTGAGGAGGATTTCTACTTCACCACTGCCACAAACTCTGCCATGAGTGCTGACTCCTCTTCACCCCAGGGCTGCCATCCAGCCCTGTGACCCAGATCCAAACAAGGCCAAAGCAAGAGAATCCTGCCTCACCACCAGCAAAGAGATCCTTGCTATTGCTCTCTGATCAGTTACTCAATCCCCCCACCACCTGCGGGCCAGGAGCTCCAGAAGCAGCTGCTGCCACTGTCACCACTGCTCTAAGGCTGGGGCTAGCACCAGACCAGGCTCCTTTCTCACCTAGGTCCAACAGACCTTTCCTACTGACCTTCTAAGTTTGGCATTTGTGGGGTGAGAAGTCTGGAAACTGCCACACTTGCCACTGATTCAGTCCTCTGAGGCCTACACCATGTTTGCTGGGACCCAGTCTGTGCCAGCATGGCCCACATTGGACTGAGCTCCTCTCTCAGACTGGTGCAACAGACCTTTCCTGTCAACCTACCAGATGGTCTCAGACTAGAAATCTGTTTCATTCTGTCATTTTATGGGTTCTGTTGCTCTAGAATTTATGTAGAGTCATTTTTTTTTTTACAAGTATTTGGAGGGGTTTGGAGGAGAACTCAAGGAAGTCACTGCTTTCACCCTGCCATCTTGGCTTTGCCACCCACCACCACCACCCCACCCTCTCCCCATGCATTTTTAATAGACATCTGAAGCCACATCAGAGATACTGCGTCCTATGAACCACAGTTCCAGTGCTGTTCACTGTGCTGTGTTATACCTGCTACTTGCTTTGGTGTCTCACTTAGCAGTTGTACCTGAACACTTTTCTCCCTCCCTCTACATTTTCAGTTTGAAGCATATCTGATTAGATCCATAAGTCTTTGAACTAAAATACTCTTACTTAGTCCTACTTAGATATACTCCATTCCTGGTCAAGAGTCCATCATTTCTGTATCTTACACTCTGGTCCAGAAATCTACATCCCATTGTCAGATAGTGTCTTCTTAGTGAGCTATTTATTTATATTTCTTATTTGGAAATAGATATGAGTCATCTCAGATAAAGTGGTTCAGTCTATCTGGATCAAGACGAATTTCTACTTTAATTCATATATTCTTAATTTGTTATAAACCATTTTGGTAATATTTTTCATTTTTATTAGCTAATCATTACTAGTTCATTTTTAAGGCATCACTTCTCTTGTTCTTTGAATGAAGATTTTTATTGACCTGCTACTCTATTTCCTCATGGCCCTGGTGTCTCATCTAAGTGATGTTTTATTAGCACAATTTATAATCACAGACCTCCCCAGAATAATCTTGAAGTTTTTTTTTCTTTCTATATTTAGACAATATATGCTCCATAGAATGCTTAAATATTTGGCAGTTATTTGCAATCTAATTCAATTTGTTATTTTTAATGGAAAAAAAGCAATTGAATACACACAAAAAATTTATTGAATAAAATCTTGAAAGATAATATGTCATAGTTTACCATGCTGTGTACATTAATGTAACAGAAACAGTGAGTGAAGAAAATTGAAGTATGAAATGTGAAATAACTAAATCTTTCCTTAAAGAAAATGCTCTTTTTCCAATGGAATTTATTTTTCTAGCCTTTCAAAAACATAAATACGAATATATATATGCATTGGCACAGATGAAAGAAAAGAAATCATACAACATAGGTTTCCCATGAATCTCTGTTGTTAATCAGATCCTAAACTTCTGATTGTGGCCTTCAAGCACTTCAGACAGCTAATAACATTCCCTCTTTGCACTTGTCCTTGAAGATTAGTCTATCCTGGCACATAATATTCATCAGTTCATTTAAGATATTATGTTTAAATCTTCATAGCAAAGGAAAAATGATAAGGAAAACTCTGCACCTCCTGACAAAGAAGGGATGGAGTAAATATGAAGAATGAGATACATTTTTTAACATGGCCAATATGGGAATTTGTTTTTGCCTGACTGTGCTTGTTTGTTACAAGGATTTTGCTGGGTTCTTGTCTTTCTTTTCAATGGAGAAGGAAGAGGTGGACTGAAGAAAAATAAATTCCTGATAATTGATAAATAAAATTTACACAAAGAAAAGATACTAGCATTAAAGTCCAAACAAAAGAAATATTCTGTTTTTTAAATATATAGTTAATTTACTTATTTTTAGTTTTCAGCATTTCACTTCCATAAGATTTTGTGTTTCAAATTTTCTCTCCAACCCTCTCCCCCTTACCCAAGGTGGCACGCAATCTGATATAGGCTCTACTTATACATTCATATTAAACATATTTTCATATTAGTCATTATTTAAAGAAGAATTAGGACTAATGAGAGGAACCATGAGAAAGAAGTACCAAAACAATGAAAGAAAAAGGAGAGCTTCCACGCGCATTCATACTCCCCAATTCTTTCTCTGGATATGAATAGCATTTTCTATCATGAGTCTTTTGGAGATATCTGAGAACCTTGCATTGCTGAGAAGAGCTAATCTATCGAGATCAATCATCACACAATGTGGCTGTTACTGTGTATAATATTCTCCTGGTTCTGCTCATTTTACTCAGCATTAGTTCATATAAGTTTTTACAGGTTTTTCTAAAGTCTACCTGCTCATCATTTCTTATAGCACAATAGTATCACATTGCATTCATATACCACAACTTCTTCAGCTGTTCCCCAACTGATGAACATTCCTTCAGTTTCCAATTCTTTGCTACCACAAAAAGAGCTGCTATAAATATTTTTGTACATATGGGTCTTTTTCCTGTTTTTATGATTTCTTTGGGATACAGACCTAGAAGTAGTATTGCTGGGTCAAAGGGTATGCACAATTTTACAGCCCTTTGGGCATAGTTCCGAATTGCTCTCCAGAATGGTTAGATCAGTTCACAACTCTACCACCAATGCATTAGTGTTCCAATTTTCCTACATCTTTTCCAATATTTATCATAATTCTGTTTTGTCATGTTAACCAATCTGATAGGTGTGATATGGTACCTCTAAGTAATTTTGATTTGCATTTCTCTAATCAATAGTGATTTAGAGCATTTTTTCATATGACTATTGACAGCTTTGATTTCTTCCTCCGAAAACTGCCTGTTCATCTCCTTTTATCATTTATCAATTGGGGAACGACTTACATTCTTATAAATTCAGTGCTGTTTTCTATACATTTTAGAAAAAAGGTCTTTACTAGAGACACTTGTAAGAATTGTTTCCAAGATTTTGCTTCCCTTCTAATCTTGGTTGCATTGACTTTGTTTGTGTAAAAACTTTTCAATTTAGTGTCATGATTGCTACCCGTTGTTGTTGTTGTTGTTGTTGTTTACTTCAGCTGAAGCATAATATATTTTGCTCCAGCCTTTTACCTTTACTCTTTTTGTATCCCTCTGTTTCAGATGTGTTTCTTGTTAAAAAAAAAAAAACATATTGTAAGATTATGGTTCTTAATCCACTCTGTTATCTGCATCCATTTTATAGGAGAGTTCATCCCATTCATGTTCACAGTTGTGATTACTATCTGTCTTTCTCTCCATCCTATTTTCTCTTCTGTTTATGCTTTTCTCTCTCCTTTATCCCTTTCCCTCCTCATTAGAGTTTTACTTTCCACCACCACCTCTGTCAGGCTGCTCTCCCTTCTATCCATCCCCTCCCTTTTCTTTCCCTTTTCTCTTCCTACTTCACATAGGGTAAGTTACATTTCTATACCTAAATGATTATGTTATTCCCTATTTGAGTCAAATCTGATTAGAATAAGGTTCTCCCTCACTTCTTTCCCTCTATTGTAACAGGTTTTGTTTTGTTCTGTTTTATTTTTGCCTTTTCATATGATGTAATTTACCCTTGTCTGCCTCTTCCTTTCTTCTTCTCCCAGTACAATTCCTTTTAACCACTTAATTAGATTTTTTTGTCATCACATCAAAGTTAACTTATACCCATGCCCTCTGTCAATATATGCCCCTTTTAAATGGCATAATAATAATATAGTTACTCTTAAGAGTTGCAAGTGTCATCTTCCCTTCTAGGGATGTAAACAGTTTTCCCTTATTTATAACATGTTGTCTTTTTATTCCCTGTTCACCTTTTTATGCCTCTCTTGAGTCTTGTATTTGAAGATCAAATTTTCTGTTGAGCTCTGTTCTTTTTATCATGTAGGTTTGGAAGTCTCCTATTTCACTGAATATCTATCTCCTCCTCTGAAAGACTATGCTCAGTTTCACTGAGTAGCTGATGCTTGGTTGAAATTCAAGTTCCTTTGTCTTACAGAGTATCATATTTGACAACCTCCAATCTTTTAATGTAGAAGTTGCAAGGTCCTGTCCTGACTGGTACCATGTTATTTAAATTGTTTCTTTCTGGCTGCTTGTGGTATTTTCTCTTTAACCTGGTAATTTTGGAATTTGTCTATAATATTCCTTGGCATTTGCAATTTGAGATCTTTTTTCAGGATGAAATCAGTAGATACCTTCATTGACTATATTATCTTATGGTTCTAGAAGCTCAGGGCAGTTTTGCTTGATAATTTTATCATGGTTTTCAGTAGATCAATAATTTTTAAATTGTCTCTCCTGGATCTATTTTCCTGGTCAATTGTTTTACCAGTGAGTTATTTTGTTTTCTTCTATTTTTTCATTCTTTTGTTTCTGTTTGACTGATTTTTAATTTCTCATAGAGTCAGCTTCCACTTGCTCAATTCTAATTTTTAACAAATTGTTTTCTTCTATTATATTTTATACCTCCTTTTCCATTTGACCCATTTTACCTTTTGAGTAGTTCTTCTCTACAGTGAGTTTTTGTACCTCCTCTTCCATTTAGTCAATTCTACTTTTTAAGGGTTTGTTTTCTACAGTCAATTTTTTGTCCTTCCTTTTCCTGGCTATTGATACTCTCTCGCATACCACTCATTTCTTTTCCCAATTTCTCTTCTACCTCCCTTATTTCACTTTTAAAATCCTTCTATTCTAAGAAGGCTTTTTTGGACTTGAAACCAGTTCATATGCCCCTTTGAGGTTTCAAATGTGGATATATTGGTAATGTTGTCCTCTTCTGAATTTGTGCTTTGATCTTCCCTGTCCCCATAATAAGATTCTATGGTCATTGTACATTTCTGCTTTTTCCTTAATTCCTGACTTTTAGAGTTGAGACCTCCTACTGGAGCAAAGGGGGCATCGACCCAAGCCTCTTGTGGTAGGAGCCCTGGACCTGGTCAATGACTTTGTGTGCTGTGGCCTCAGGTGTTAGTATCTGGAGGCTTTAGGGGTCTGACAGCTTACTTGGTGCTGAGCTAGGGTCAGCACCACTGGAGGTCTCAGGGTGGGGGTAAGGAGTCTGGGCCCTGGGGGCACCTTCTCACCTGGCCTTACACTCAAATGTTTAACTACTGGAGCATGTCTGCCAGCCTGGAGTTGTGCCTCCTGTAGTTGTGCTTCCTGTAATTCTACTGAAGCACTAGGAAATTTAACTGCTGGAGAATGCCAGTGCATATGATGGTTTTCCAAGCTGGTGTCTAAGGTTTTCCCACCTATGCTGAGATACTCAGGGGTCCTGGTGTTGGCACTTGCTTTCTCCACCACCCTGGGGCTCAGGATCTCCCCCTGGTTTGCTGAGGTGGGACTTGTTACTGGCTTCCTGGGACATCTCCCATCCTATACTGCCCCCCTCCCCAAAAGTGAGAGGGGCCTTTCCTATTAATTCCCCAAGCTTTCTGGGCTACAAGATTGTTGCATCCCATCTTTCTGCTGGCTCAGCTGTTTCAGGGTTTTTTCTGGGGCGATATTTTCTGGGCTTTCAGAGATCCATAAGTAAAGGTGAGAGAGACTTACTTCTTACCCCATCATCTTGACTCCAAAAATATTCTCTATTAATGATGTGGTTCCCATATATACCAATTTATAGATGATATTGCACTAATTGCATGAGGTACCAGAATGGAAAATATAATGTGTTGTAATGGAAAAAAGCAGTGGCTTTGGAGTCAAATGACCTGGGTTTGCCATTTTTTTACTTTTGTGAACTTGGAGAGGTGACTTAGCTTTTCGAGGCTTTGGTTTTATTATCTGTAAAATGAAGACTTTTGACTACATTCTCTCAAAGATCTTCTCCAGCTCTGATGCTATGATTATGATTATAAACGTTACAAAGCCTCCTCAGTGAAATTCACAGCACTGCAAAAGAGATTGGTCTAATCACTCACATTAGAAAAACAAAGAAGAAAAATGTATATCATTCAATATATGATATAAAACTGTACAGAAAGCCTATGGTTGAGGGGAGAGCAGTCAATAGTTTCAGAAGGTAAAAAAAATTAAAGAAACTCTATTATTCCAGAGGACCAGCAATGAAATATACTGTCTATCTCCTGATAGAGAGATGATGGATTTATTATTCAGGAGACATATATTTTTCACATGTAATTTATTAAGATATTTGTTTTACTTGATTATGCATATTTGTTAAAAAGGAATTTGTTTTCTTTCCTTTTATTTCCAAGGGTACAGGAGAGGGGAAGGGAGAGAAAATGAATTTCTGTTCATTTAAAAAAAAAACACTTTAAAAATTCCAAAGTAAATCAACTTACAACTTGATTTTCTATTACTTCAATGCAAGGGGAGAAAAGTGAGAGCTATATTGGAAGATGTGATTACAGGTCAAAAATTGAAATAGACCAAATGCTTATAGCTTACTTGAATGTGTTATGCTGGCACATCATGAATACTTTCCTTGAGAGAAGAGCTCTTGAAGACACTGAATGTATTGAGCACTGAACAACATAATAAAAAAATGAAGTTGGCTGTATCTTAACACTGGAAAAAATTATGGATTATTCACATTGCGGTTATTGCAGAACGGGATTTTGTGTGCAGTCAGATCATTAACACATCAAATTCAATGTAAGGATTAGTTAGGTGGTGGAGTGGATAGTGCACTGACTCTGAAGTCAGAAGGACCAGAGTTCAAATCCAACTTCAGATACTTGACATTTACTACTTGTGTGACACTGGGCAAGTCACTTAACCCTGATTGCCTCCCAAAAAACGAACTTTAAAGATGAAAGATAAAGATATAGATAAAGATAAAAAATATATATATATATATATATAAAAAGATTTTTAAAAAGATAAAAAAAGATATAAAGATAAAGATAAAAAATATAAGGTCCTTTTTAGATTACAGCAATTCTTAACATGTTTAAATAAGCTATAGACTCCCCTAAAAATGGGACATGAAGCATTGATTATCACAATTTCTTGTGTTCAATTGAGTTCAATCCATGCAAACTAGCCAAAATAATGAATCTGAAAAAATTCTAGTTACCATTTCAACCATCAAGAACTAGATCTTCTTGCCAAATGAGGAAAAATGACAAACCAGGGTGACACTAGTTTTGAATACAACTTATATGCAAAAAAAAAAAAATTATGGGAAATGTCCAACAAATATTGCCTTGGAAAATTGTGAAAAGGAAAAAAAAAAGAAATTTAGGAGAAATAAGTCCAAGGAGAGACTCGTATAAAACCCAACTAAACCATATCATTGGTAGATGAAAGTAGGAGGTCAATAAATAGATGTGAGAAGAAAAAAAACTCTGCTAAAATATATGCTCACCAGCAATAATAACAGAAGCAGAAGATTCACTATCTACCTCCTCAGAATCTGATTTATATACTCCAAGTACTTTCCACTTTCTTCTAATTACATTCATGTCCAGATCCTGGGCCCATTGGCTTCTCTGACAGTTTCTCTTTTCCTACAGGCATGGAACTGTATCAGATCTATGAAATTTTATAAGATGAAATTTTCTTTCAATTACAACTTAGTTTTTACTTCCTTAATGTACACTTCCCTGTCACTAATGTTCTTTCCCCTCAGACCTCATATAACACTTTCACACTTTTCTAATTGACAGGGATCCAAGCAGAAATATACAAACATTGTCCAATTGTCACTAATGACATCAAGACTTTGGCATTGGTCTCCCCAAGTATTTTTATTTTCTTATATGAACAACTCAGGTTCAGAATAGAACCAATAAAGTATTTACATCTGCCAGGCCTTGATCATCATAGCTTCTAAAAAGCTATTTTCACACTATGGTGATTGTCACTGGAATCTGAGACCTGAGATCTGGGACCTACAACCTCTCCACCTTTATGTAGGTCAGGCTGTTTACCCTTTAACTGTGACTCCTCTTCTAGAAAGTTCCAATCAGATGGCAGAATGAGCCCAAATCCTTAGTACTTGTAGCATGAATACAAATAGAAATGCTAAAAAATAAAAGCTATCTTCCTTCATTTCTTCTGACCACTCTTGTACTCCTTCTGGCCAAGCCATGTTTTCCCTCATGGGCTCTACCTGAGGGGTCACTCTCTTCCTCCGAGTTTCACCTCTTGGGCTTCTCTTAACACATAACATTTCTTCATCATATTCAGTATTTCCTGCCTGACATTTTCAGTTTCAGTTCTTGGTTTCAGATACGGTCCCTTCTGGCTTTCTCGAATGAATGGAGTTGGTCTTGTTTGTGTCTGTCTGCTCTGTAGTCTGAATGCGACTGCAGGTGCTACTATCAATTCAGATGAGATGGCTAGCATTAGGGTTCACGTTAAGCCTCAATCCCTGAATTCTGTCTCAGTCTCCTAGTGGTCTGTTATGGATTGTGGTCTTTGCCAGCCTTTGTCTTCTTGTATCATCCCCAGTTGAGATCTGGTTCCTTCTCTTGGTGTGACCCTGAGAGGCTCTAGTGAGCAGCTGGAGACCATATTGGTCTCAGGCATCCAGAACAGCCCCATTGAATGTAATGTCAAGGGGCAGAGATGGCCCCGTATTTTATATGCTTCCTTCTGCTCTGGGGAGTGCACAGCCAGGCCTGGTATTCCTGGGAAGTGATTTGTGGGCACTGGTCCTGTCCCTACTTCTTTTCTTACAGATGAAGACCTGGCTGCAGCTTTATTTGTAGGGGCTCATGATGAAGAGTCTCCTGGTGAAGATCCTTCCCCACCCCAACCAAAATTCCCTGCTTCCGAATTGCTCATCTGCTAGAGAGATGGCTTCCCTCATATGCCTTCCTTCCTCAGTTTTGCTGATTTGCAGATCCTTAATCTGAGTTCACTGCCTTCCCAGGCTTGAACCCTCTTCCTGTCCTCAACAGCTTCCACATTTACTTCTGCTTGCATTGACTTTCAAGGTGAAACTTTCCTATCTGCCACTACCAAATTCTGACCACCTGTGTGTGCAGAACTATATAAAATAGAGAAGTTTCCATTTCTTTCCTATTTCCTTATCATTGATCTTTCTAGAGGAGACAAAGTCAGACCAACACCCAGCATAGAGTGAAAAAACCATCTAACACAGGACACAAGACAAGGCCACACCAAGCCTAGTGCAGAATGACCTAAGCACCCTATCTACAGCAGGAAACAAGGCCAAACAAGTGCCTGGATCCAATATGGATTGACCCAAAGGCCCCATACTGGGTAAGAGACAGCAACACAACAATGGCCAGTGTAGGATAATCCAGTGACCCAACCCATTGCAAAAGAAGTGGCTAAATATATTTGACACAGGGGTCCCATATAAAGCATGAGACAAGGCCAGACTACCATCAAGGCAGCCTGTGTTAAATTTAGCATGTAGGTAATCTGTACCCAAACAACAACACAAGAATAGGCCAGACATTTCCTACAAAAAGTACAGCTATTATGAGCCACAAAACTTAGGATCAAGCATGGCCTATCCACATCATGAGGGAGTATAGGAATGGAGTCTGACTCAAACAAAAGCCTCCAATTCAGAAACAGAGGTTGGAGATGTGAATCAACAGAAGAAAACAACAAACACAAAGAAGAAATGCCTTGGCCTAAAAGAAAACCAAGGGGTAAACTCAGAAAAATAAAGTAACTTTATACTAAGTCCAAATACAACCTCAGAAAAATAATGTCCTTGTCCCACAAAGACTACAAGAATACCTGAAAGAAATGAAACATGAGATCTAATGGAATATCTAGGAAGGAAAATACGGCAAGAAAAAAAAGAATACCTTAGAAAATATGGTATGTGTTATATATACATAAACTTTACGCAAGAATTGAACTCCTCCAAAATTAAAATGAGATGAACAGAAAACAACTATTTCATGAAATGAAAAGTTAAAACAAAATCAAAAGATTAAATAAACAGGACAAAATAAGAGCCATATTCTATCAAAAACAACTGACTCAGAATCAGATGACAAAGTGAAAACTGAAAGAATCTACCAGTAACCTCCAAAATGAAAACCCTAAATGAAAATTCTCAGTAATATCATAACCAGAATCCAGAACTTCCAAGTCAAAGAAAAAATTCTGCAAGCAGCCACAAAAAAATTTCTCAAATGCCAAGGAGTCACAATCAGGACCCCACGAGATTTAGCAGCTGCCACAACAAAAGAAAGGAAAACATGGAATTCATCTTTCAAAAGGCAAAATATAGAAGTTCACAACCAAAATAACCTATCAGACAAAATTGAGTATAATCCTACAAGGGGAGAAACAGATCTTTGATGAAACAAACTAACAATTCCTGATGAAACGTCCAGAGATTTTTTGAATTAAAAATTCAGAAGAAAAGAAAAAAAAAAAAAGAATGGAGCTGCAAACAAACTCATATAGTCATATCAATATACCAGAGGAGAACTTATATTCTAGGTTACAGCAGAAATGACCATAGGTTATGCATGCCTGGCTATAGATGATCATGCATCCAGAGAATTTTGACAAAGTACATGTACTAACACCCATGTGTAAAGAATCAAAATAGTGAGTATAGCCCATATGCATATCTGGTACAAATCTCTCAAGTCTACCAGACTCTAAAGTGTGGTATGAACAAGATGATATAATGAGGCATCTGAAGGGACTACTAGAATTTTTATTCATATTTATCTTGTTAAAAATTAAATTTTACTAATATGTAATATACAGGTTGAAATTGTTACTCTCATTCCATTGGTATATCAGATGGTTACATGTCACATATTCTGAAAGACGAGGGAGAGTTGACAGAGAACCTTCATTTTTTAATTCACTGTAACATGAATAGTGACATATTACAATTTTACTTGCCTGATTAAGTGGCTTTATAAATTATATTGTCTATGTTAACTAGACCAAACATTGTAAAACATACAAATGATCTGAAAATGTTGCTGCAAAAACCTAGACTAAAGACAATACTAATAATGTCAGCACAAAAAAGAGGAAAATGACAGAGGGAACACTTCTTCCACACTTTGCACAAGCTCCTCATCCACCATATTATGAGAAAAAACAATGATAACAAAAAGTCATCCAAAACATCTAGAAATAATCAAGATAATTTGAACTATGGGTTTCTGTCCACTGTCTTTAAAGACGAACCTTTAGCTAAGTGTCAGTTGTGTCTTGTTAAATAGTATGAAACATCATGATTAAGGAGACATTTAAAAGCTAACCTTTTGTTGCCAAAAAATTGACGTATCCCCTATAAAAACTCTCATATCTTCACGTCTAAAATGGTTATCAATGGGATTTTCTAATCTGTTTAAAAATCTTTCATAGGAAGAGTTTCAGGGGTATTTGAGCACAAGTATTAAAAATATAAAAATGCAACACCTTCTAATTAGGTTGAAAGAACAGTCAATTGACATAAGGGAAAAATGGAAATTTACTGAGTTCCAACCAAAATATATATATATTGTATGGGAATTATGATGAATATAATTATTTAGGGATACTATACTTACTGGTAGAACTGGAATTTGAGTCTAGGTCCTCTGACTCGAAAACCATCATGCTATTTTCTACAAAATATATCAGGCCTAAGGAGCTATGCTCAGTTGGTTGACTATCATCAGGTAGTAGACTATAGTTTCAATTGCTAGCTATACTTTAATAAAGCAGTCTACATTTTTACTCCCTCAAGAAAAAAAAAAGTTTCCGCTGATATCAATAGTATATATTTACTCATTTATAGGTTAAATACATGTGCTACCATAGCAATGTATTAGGTACTTTATAAAACATACACAAAATAATGATATTTAAAAGAGTAAAACAAAGATTAAGCAATATTTTTTAAATTTATTTTCTTTCTCTCATCAAAAGTATCAGTAAAATTTTTAGTGGGAGCAGTGTGATTGAGTATACTTCATTATTTTTTTTTAATCTTGATTCAAGGTTTTGTGATACAGAGATTTGAAGGACTCATTTTAAGTTCATTTTGTTTTAATACTTAGTTTTAATTATTGTCATAGATGAAAATAGATACCTCACAATGATATGCACAGTTGTCAATGGAAGATGTGCACCTTTGGCTGAACTTCTACTGTATACATTGGAGATCTCTATTGAAAGAATACCTTAAAAGTTATATTTTGTTCAAATGTTCTTTTGCAATCAATAAACTGTAGATACACAAAGAAAAAAAATCACTGATGTTTCTGAGGTCATTTTCAGATATTTTCTGGGTTTTATATGTTAGGTGTCAGTTTTTCTATATTTTTTCATGTTACCATCTTAACCAGACGTTATAAGTACTATCTTTTGTCAAGGAATTTGTTTTTGTTTTGTTTTGTTTTGTTTGGGGGTTCAAAGGGGGGTATTAATATCAACATTTTTTCCTTCCTTGTATGTTTAACTTTCTCATTTCCAAGTACTGTATTATCTTCACATCCCCAGGGAAAATAATCAACTTAGTCATAGTGAATATATATGTAGTCTCTTTGCTAAGATTTTATTTTAAAGTTTATATCAATATTCATTAATGAGATTGGCATAGTGTCATCTTTCTCTTACTTATCTCTCCCTGGTTTGGGTATCAGGGCCAAAATTGTCTTATGAAGGCTGCCTATAAAAAAATATCTTTTTTCTCAATTAATCAATAATTTTATATATTTGAAAATTTGATATGATTCATTTATAAATCTCTCTGAACCTGATGTATTTTCCTTTGATAGGTCATAATTCCTTGTGTATTAAGATTTTAAGATCACGATTATTTTTTTTAATTTGAGTATTTTTCATTTTACTAGATAATCAGTTATTTCCTTTAAATTCTTAGTTTTGCTAACATATACTTGTATATAGTAGTTTCTAGTTAATCTTTTTATTTTCTCTCCATGGGGAGTTCCTCTTTTTCATTTTTTTATTTTAATCATTTTATTTTTTTTCTTTTAATCAATTTAGCAAATCAATTATTGTTTATTCATTATTTTTTAAATAACTCTTGACTTTATTTATCTTTTTGTAGCATTTTTGGTTTCAAGTAATGTCCAGATATTTTTTAGGTGAATGGCTTACTAGAAACCCTCCCTCATATTGTACTTCTGAAGTTGACCTTTTGAACTCAAGTATCACACTTTACCTTTATCTCTATTAAATGTCATTTTAACTACAGGAAACTACAAGAGGAAATTGCCACAGCTTTCATTCATTAAGAGATTATCTCAAATTCCCTACTACAATGACTTGCCCTAGGAATAATATTAAAACATGATTTTAATCTGACATCCAGATCAAATCACTAACATTGGCATTGCTAACTTGCAACGATTTATTTTCCCACACACAGAAGAGAGGAATCTTCTAGGAGAGGGCTGGCCCCATCTATGAATTTCAGTTCTTCCTTCTTTTCTGCATGTTCTTGCTATCTCTACTACTTAACAACTGTCTTTGCATTTGTCCTTGCAGGGTGGGAGTGGATCTTACTGACTTCTGCAATCCTGTTGGGGTTTTTTGCTGCCTTGGCAACCACCTGTGCTGTTTGTACTTCTGGGATAGGTGTGGCTTTTATCACCTGTCAGCAATCTGTCACACATCTGCACGTCAGTTGAAGGAAAAAGTTTGTTTAACTCTTCAACCAAATCTCTGTGAATCAAGCAGTCAGGAAATGTGAAGCCAGAGCATATCTATTGGACTAAGACTAGCAATACGATTCTGGGAGATACTTGTCTTCAGATCTGGGGGTGTTTTCTAAGTATAGCCCTCAGCTTCTGTAAGAGTACCTAGCTAAATCTGTTAGGATTCTTGTAGGGAACTGGTGCCCATTCACTGAGACACACAGTCTATAATGTGGGAGTACTTAACCTGGGATTCATGAACTGATTTGTTTGTTTTTTTGAAAAATATTTTGATAACCATATTTTAAAATAATTGGTTTCCTTTGCAATGATATTATTTTAAACATTTAAAAACATTGTTCTTAGAAGGGGTCTAGAGACTTCACCAGACTTCCAAAGAGGTCTACGGAACAAAAAAAAGTGTTAAGAATCCCTGGTTTAGAGAATTTCCTCTGATTTCTACATGTCCTGGTTGAATACCATAAAGGAGAATTAAAAAAAATACACAAACAGTAACTTGAGCTTTTTGTGCCTCTGGCACTTAGACATAAAAGCTAAATACTTAGTGCCTCTGACACAGTATTTTGTTACCTGATTACAAAATTTTACTACTCTTTAATTATTTTCTGTGTGTTTCTCTTATAATACCAAATAGATTACAAACTCCTTGAGGAAAAGAAATTATATATCTTGTAAGTATACCGCTCCCTAACCATACACATATACACACACACACACACACACACACACACACACACACACACACACATACACACACACATACACACACACCACCCAGTGCTCCAAAAAAGGGACAGTGAATAGACTTGTCATTTCATTGGTGTAGGGAGCTGCCAGTGAGGAACTTCCTATACCGACGCAGGTAAGCACCTTCTCTGTAAATTAAAGTCTTAAAGAATTGTATAGAACCATAAGAGGTTAAATGACTTTCTCAGGGTCATCCATTCACTACACCAGGTTCTCTCTCTCTCACTTTCTTTCTCTGTACGTATATTTGTGTATGCACACATATATATGCATGTATAAACACACACCATATATGTCTATGTGTGTGTGTTTGTTGTTTATTTTGGTTAATTGAATTATCATTAATGTATGCATAGCTGACCATATCATGGAGTAGATAGCTTCCAATGTGGTGCAATTTGAGGGGATCCAAAGACCCCCACCTGTCCCATAATGTCCCTCCTATTGTTCTACCATGGGTCTTCCCTCCTTTCCTATTAGGTCAAAAATTCCTACCATTAGAGTTTCTAATGGCCTAGATAACAAGGAGGGAATTATATCCAGAAAATTGCTCTTAAAATGTACATTTATCACCTTGTGTCTACCCTCTTTCTTTGTTCTCTTAACTTGAAAGATGATATAAGACTGGTAAATTTCAAAGGATGTGACAAGGGACATTATGAAGACACTATACCAAAAGAGGCCAAAAGAGAGTAGAAGCCTTGGGTAGGCTTTCAGGACAACTGCTGGAGACAAATGACCTATTTCACGATTTTCCCTGAAGTTTGCTCCTGTCTATATTTCTTGCATAATATTCTTCACCCTGTTCACTGAGTACTTGATAATTTATGGACATCTTTAATGAGTATCCTCTTGAGATTTGATCAGAAGTGATGACACATTCATTGAATAAAAGAATTTGGCAGGACAGAGAAAGATAGCTCTCATGCCCTGAGGATGAGTCTATGACCCACTTTTTCATCCGTTTAGCAAATATTATTGAGCGGCTACTTTATATGAGGCACTATGGATAGTATAAGAATGAAATACTGTTTTTGCTCTTTAGAGACTTGATATTACAAAGAAGCATCTTGGCAGGACTATTCTGGGGTAACTTAGGATCATAGATTAGAAATGTTTGAATCCTACACTTCATTTTACAGTTGAGGTCTGAGGCACAGAATACTTAAGTGATTTGCCCTGGGGCACACAGTTATTGCATCTAAGGAAGGATTTGAACCCAGGTTTTTTTTACTCCAAGTCCAATGCCCTATCCACTATACTATATACATCCTGAAAGGGGGTCTAGTGGAACAGAATACTTGAGTTAGGACACCTCATAAAGAAGAGTCAGAACAAGAATCAGGGTCTATGCTGAAAACATAATTTAGTTAAATACCAGCAAAATATTTTACAAGCTCTCACATGTTATTCCATTGACAAGAGGTAGAGATGCGTACTAAACCTTAGATGTATTTAGAATTATTTGAATGACTGGACCCCAAAGAGTACCAATAATCCTTCATAGCCAGCTGGCAGGAGGTACCCAGTGGAGTGGCATTGCAAGAATCTGTCCTTAGCACTATATTGCTTAACATTGTTAATCAATGACTCTGATAATAGCACAGATAGTATTGTTGTTAAATTCCCAGATGGACAAAGTTCATTGATTATGGCAGTGATATCAAACTCAAATAGAATCAGGGGCCACTAAACTGTACATAAGGATCCCTGTGGGCCACATATTGGCTTCGAAAACCACAAATTGATATTATCTCTATTTTATTGCATTTTTATTTATTTTGCTAAAGATTCCCCTATTACATTTTATCTGGTTCCAGCTGTACTAGGAGGTGTTGTAGGCTGTATGCAAACTCATACTTGATACTTCTGGTAGAGTCAAAATAAAAAAAACCTCTTATAAAGTAAGTACTTCATAAAATGCTTATTCCCTTCCCTCCCCTTGCTGTTAGAATGTGAGAAGGTGCTATGGACACAGTTCCTGGCACAAAGTAAGTGTTTGATAAATATTTGTTCACTGACTGATAATTCTGGGTATGACATTTTACACAGGGAAGTGACAGACTAGAAAGTATCTCTAGTAGTTCTTAACTGTTTTTGTGTTATGGACCCCTTTTGCACTCTGATGAAACCTAGGGACTCTTCTCAGAATAATGTTATTATATGCATAAAATAAGATACATAGGATTACAAAAGAAAACAATTATATTGAAATGGTTATCAATTTTTTTTTTAATTCATGGATGTTGGATCAAGAATCTCTCATCTAGAGGGAGGGTTTTGATATCATGCTATATGATCAACCGAAGGAACTAGTGTTGTTTATCCTACAGATGAGAAGTCTAAGGGGGCACGTGGTATTCATATAGTATTCTCTAAGTCAGTGGTTCTCAACCTTCCTAATTCTGTGACCCTTTAATACTTGTATGTGGGCGTATCAGCATGTGGGCAGACCTGCCTGGAGACAGGTAGAGGAGCAGTGTCTCCATTCCTAAGACCATCAGAAATATGTGTTTTCCAATGGTCTTAGGTGACCCCTGTGAACCCTGTGAAAGGGTCATTTGACCCCCAAAGGGGTCACGACCCACAGGTTGGGAACAGCTGCTCTAAGTATTCCAAGAGGATTAACAGGTAGAGTCATTTATGTTTCAGTGAGGATCAAGTGATGGACTTGGAAACATGAAGAACTGAGTTCAAATATGACTTTAAACACTTTTTTTAAAGTATTATGGTGTATTTTGTTTTTACATTAAAAACATTTAGAGAGGATTCCCACTTTGCAGAGGGCTGTTTTAACAAAGCAAAGCAGCTGAGTAAAATTAACAATACAATGACCTCACTTAAAAGTCAATTTAATAGTTCATATCTGTAGCATTCTACCCATCTCTCCTTAAAAAAAAAAAATAGAAACCTCCTTTCTCTCCTTCTCTACCCCTACCCCAAGGAAGGAGAAAGGAAAAGGCTAGAGAAGGGGAAGAGAGGAAAAGCAAGAGAAGAGAAGACTAGAAAAGAACAAATTTCTTGTAACAAATATGTATAGTCAAGAAAAGCAAATTCTTTCAATGATTGTACACAAAATGAGGGTTGTCAGGATCAAATGAGGTAATATATGTAAAGTCTTTGCAAAATTTAAAACACTGTGTGACTTTCAACTGTTGGGATTACTATTACGTGGAAATGGGTAGAATCTTTTGGTTTTGTTTTTTTAAGGGAAGATTTAGACTTAACAGAATTTAAAAAAATCTTCCCCACAATTAGTTATCTCCAACTAGAATGAACTGCCTGGGGGACTGTTGTTTTTTGTCCTTCCTTCTCAAAGAGAACCAATGACATCATGGGATGATTTCTTGATTTGCCAGTGAATTGGATTTAAATGAGGCAGAGTTACACAAAGTCTCATTCTCTCTTCCAGAGTCATCAAAGTCCAGTGGCACACAAAAAATATTGGCAATGGCCTAGGAGACTATATGTGGCTTTTGAATAAACCCTACTATAGGTCTTTAAACTAAGGCCAGATGACTACTAGGCTGGGATTTTGTAGAGTAGATTACTGTTAAGGTGAAGATTGGAGTGGATAATCCCTAAAGTTCCTTGAAACTCTGATATTCTAATAGCTTGCTAACATCATCTGGAATAAGTTGCACACTAAAGTTCATCTCTGTTGCCCTGGTTTCTTTAAAGTGATGCCAATTGGATGCAAACTGTACAAACTTGGTCTACCAAGGGAGGAAGCCTTCAGGAATGGACTCAATGACCAACTGTGCATTATCCAAGGACTGGTCTAGCTAAATTAACAGAGGTTGATCAGTCAAAGTTTGGCCACTAAGGGCTAAAATATTTTTTTTTTCCAAACAGCAACTCAAAGATACCATCTGCCAATGTATGGGGGGGGGGGGGGGGGT
>CM053588.1:232738708-232770437 GCA_028646515.1 Pseudochirops corinnae | reverse complement strand
TTAATTTCTTCAGTCAAGTTGTTGACTTTCTTTTCATGATTTTCTTGCATCATTCTTATTTCTCTTCCCAATTTTTCCTCCACTTCTCTCATTTGGTTTTCAAAATTCTTCCTAAGCTGATCTCTAGCTTTTAGGCAGTCTTCATGTTTCTTGGAAGCTTTTGGTGTGGGAGTTCTGACTGTGTTGCCTTCCTCTCATTCCCTACTTTGATCCTTCTTGTCCCCACAGAAGGAATCTAGACTTTGATTGCTATTCTTACTTTGCTTCCTTTGCCTGCTCATGATAGCCAGTCAATGATTTTTTAGCTCTGTGGAACTCTGCTTCCAGAGGGGAAAGCTCTGTCCCAAATTGCTGTGGTTTTCCCTGCTGCTGGAGCTTTCAGGAGGCTGCTGTAGCCCCCACCAGCTTTGGCTCACTGAAAACGCACCCCAGGACCACCACCCAAGACCGCAATCTGGATCCAGGCTGCTCAACGCAAGAGCCTGTGAACGATCGCCTGCCCCTCCTGCAGTCTGCAGGCCGGGAGCTCTGAAGCAGCAACATGGAGGTGGCTTCTGCTGCTTCCTTACCCTGGAGGCAGTTTGGCAGGACCTGCTTTTCTCCCCCAATTTTAGCCGAGTTCCACTGACATTTCACTTAGTCCTTTTTTTCTTATGGCTTGATCATTCTGGAAACTGCCACAGCTGCTGCAGATCCACTGTCCTGAAGCTCCAGCAGCAGCTCGACTCGTCCAGAAGCCCCTGGGGCCACGTCACAGTTTCAGGCTGGGCTTGTTTTGGCTCCCAATGTGTGCATTTTAGAGCCCTAAAATTTGTTTAGAGTCATATTTTATGGGTATTTGATGTGGCTGTGTGGGAGCTGCCGTGCCTTGCTGCTCCTATGCTGCCATCTTGGCTCCACCCCTTCCACGGGACCTTTTTTTTTTTTAAACCCATTTCTACTGTTCACTGTCTGTATAAACTTAGTAAAATCCCTCAATTCACCTGGGCCTGAGTTTATTTGTAAAATGTGGGGAGAGAGACCTAGTTAATCTTTAAGGTCCCTTCCAGATGCAGATGCTGTGATCATAGTTTGATTTTTTAAGAAAAACTTTTTTTTGCACAAACAAAGCCAATGTAACCAAGATTGGGAAAGAAGTAGAAAATTGGAAAAGAATTTTTACAACCAGTGTCCCTGATAAAGGCCTCATTTCTAAAATATAGAGATAATTGAGTCAAATTTATAAGGATACAAGTCATTCCCCAATTAATAAATGATCAAATGACATGAACAGGAAGCTTTCAGAGAAAGAAATTAAAAATATCTATAAGCATATGAAAAAATTCTCTAAATCCTTATTGATTAGAGAAATGCAAATCAAAACAACTCTGAGGTATCACATCGCACCAGCCAGATTGGCTAACATGACAAAACAGGAAAATGATAAATGCTGGAGAAGATGTGGGAAAATTGGAACACTAATGCATTGTTGGTGGAGTTGTGAACCAATCCAACCATTCTGGAGAATAATTTGGAACTATGCCCAAAGGGTTATAAAAATGTGTATACCCTTTTACCCAGCAATACCACTTTCATGGCTTTATCCCAAAGAGATTATACAAGTGGGAAAAAGACCTGTATATACAAAAATATTTATAGCAGCTCTTTTTGCAGTAGCAAAGAATTGTAAATCAAGAGGATGCCCATCAATTGAGGAATGGCTGAACAAGTTGTGGTATATGAATGTAATGGAATACTATTGTACTATAAGAAATGAAGAACAGACAAACTTCATAATAACCTGGAGAGACTTACATAAACATGCTGAGTGAGGAGAGGAGAACCAGGAGAACTGTGTACACAATTACAGACATATCATATCTGTGATGACTTTGACAGACTGGGCTCCTCTCAGCAATGCAACACTATAAGACAACTCCAAAAGACTCATGATGGAAAGGGTTATCCACATCCAGAGAAAGAACTATAGAGTCTGATTGCAGATTGAAGCAAACTACTTGCTCTCTCTCTGTTTTGTTTTGTTTTGTTTGTTCTTTCTCATTCATTCCATTGGTTATAATTCTTCTTTACAACCTGACTAATGTTTAATGTGAAGGGATTTGAAAAACCTATATCAGATTGCATGCTGCCATGAGGGGGGAGGGGGAAGGAAAGGGCAGGGGAGAAAATTTGAAACTCAAGAGATTGTGGAACTGAATGTTATAAACTAAAAGTAAGTAAATAAAATTTTTAAAAAATATTTTGCAGATTTTAAGACTTGTCTTAGTGGGTCTTCTCACTAGAGCAAAATCCTATTACTGACCAGTCCAGTAATGCAAGGTTCTCAACGTAAATATAGCCACCAAGTACACTCATTTGTATTTTCATAATCCTACGCCTAAGTATAGCAACCAGGTTATAGTAAAGGAAATTTGCTGTTTTAAGGTATCACTTAAATGGACAGTTCTTCATGACATAACCACAATAGTTGGCTTTTGCAAAATTGTGTCATTCTTTTCAATATGTCAACCCCAATCCATTTTACAATCTGTTTCAGTGTAGTTTGGTGGTCAATTGTTTAAACTGTAATGGCATAATGTCTCGCCCATTGTCCTCTGGCTTACAGAGAAACCATCAATTAAAGGGAAATAGTCTGCAAGAATCCTACAATGTTTCCAGAAATTGTGGAATGGTTTGTATCATTAAGTGGCATACTTTGTAAAGAAATAGAAGATATAAAAGAAAATCCCTTCTGGCAAACAATAGTATTGTGCATATGTGTGTGTAAACACATATACACATACATGCATGCATACATATGTGAGGCATGTGTATCTGAGTGTATGTGTGTATAGGTCAACAAGTGGGGATTTTTTTTTTTGCAGTAACCAATCCATAACAATAAGTGATGCATTAGCCGCTTCTACTGCTTTCTCAGACAAATCTTCCACTGGGGTTCATCTAGAGCAGCAGTTCTCAACCTGTGGGTTATGTTCAATTTGCAACCATGAAAATATATCCTGCATATCAGATATTTACATTACAATTCACAACAGTAGCAAAATTGCACTTATGAAGTAGCAACGAATATAATTTTGTGGTTGGGGGTCACCGTAACATGAGGAACTGTATTAAAGCGTCACAGCATTAGGAAGGTTGAGAACCACTGAAGAGGAAGGGATGAAATAGGGATCAGAGTTGTTTTCCCTGGTGAAATATGATAAAATTTACTGATTGTTTATTGAGATCCCCCCCCCCACAAATAATTAACTCCACCCTGCATTTACTTTCATATTTGGTTCTGAGCAAATACTTTGGGAATTTTTGTTTACATAGGGAAATGGATACACCAAACAATATGAACACAGGACTTAAAGTTTTCAACTTTCAACAAAAGAAGTCAGTCTTACAAGTTCCAAGGAGAACTCATTTTCCAGGTCTCTTTGACCTGGAGTTTTTGCTAATACCATTAAAGAGCCAGGAACCACATGGCTATATTTCTTATTCACTTACATTAATTAAAATCCCCCTGTTATATGTAGGTTCTAACCTCAAGTTCTTTGCACCTGCCTTTGGCAGCCTGTTCCTTGAGTTCATGCTAGAAGTAACCAATTTAAGTGACAAAAGATTTGCATACAGTCTTTTCTATGTAATTTGACATGTATTCAGTTGATATGACACATTTATCCTTAAGCTCTTGTGTCACTTAAGCAGTAAAACAAAAAAAAAAATGTGCATGAAGAAATAATTAAGTTGCTCTTTTTCAGAGTAAAAGGAGTACATTCTGGTGACGAGGTAAGGAGGGATTTTATCCAAAGAAAAATCTGGGCCCCCAGTCCTTGAAGTTAATACTAGAAAACTAGAATATTCTTCAGAATCAAGTTAACACAAGAACAGTCATGATCAAAATGATGTCTAAGACACCTAAATCACTGAACTTGTCTACTCACGGTGGAAGAGCATATAACATTTTTAGACTTTGAGCAGAAGTACTAATTTAGGTCCTGTAAGAAGCTTCAGCACCTTCTTTATGGAGGTACATTTTGGTTCCTGGCTTTGGTTAGAGAAAGACAACACAGTGTAATGAGATGTTCCACAGGGAGCTAATATATTGGTATTATAAGAGAACCTTGCTGTAGTAATGGAATACGTTCTTAGAGAAATTGGGGGATACTTTTTTGTGACTTCTTGGAACTCAATTTGGGTTCTAGAATCAAGGTATTCTTTATTGGCTTTTTTTGTACGACTAGGTCTGATTAATGTAAATAATGAATTCCATGAAGTGGTTATGTACATTCAAATTTGTAATATTTGATGTTACAATTATGTAAAATATGATTATTGGTTCAAACCAAATGGAAATATGTAGTGTGAATTGAAATAAGGAGACCACTTCAGGATATTCTTTATTCTCATTGGTCAGTACCTAGCTGTGTTGTATATACTAGCAAATCCCACTATGGAAGAGGAGAAGGAGAAGAGAAAGGAGGAGAAGAAGGTTGAGGAGGAGAACAAGGAGGAGGAGGAGGAGGAGAAGGAGGAAAATCTATTTATGTAGTTTTTAATACGGTACCTTATATAGTTCATATAGTACTTTAACATTTGCAAAGAGCTCTGAGTATGTTATCTTATTTGATTTTAAATCTAGTTGTTTTTAACAAATCACTTAGACTTCTCATTAGGGTAAAGCAAAACAAGTTAATTGGGACAAGCGAGGTAATATCAAGCCACAGGCAAATACAGGTAACTTGAACTCCAGCCAACACAATCCCCACTCAGTCTGCTGCGTGGTGTCCTTCCCCACTCTCCTTCCCCTTCTCATTGGAATCAAACCTTTCCCCATCCCCCAAGCAGCTTTCCTGCTATGCAAGAGGAAACAAGTCATTCACTCATGGGAGTGACTTGGATGGCCAGTAGCCCTTCTGGGAGTATGCTGATCACTGTGCATGCCTCAAAGGATTGTGAGACCTTTGGCTGCCCTGCCCATTAGCTCCTCGTCCTGCACTGATTGCTCTGGCTCATCAGGTTGGGAACAAAGCTCTTCTTGCTTGGCAGCCCTGGCTATTCAAGCACCTCACTAGTATCAGAAAGATGACTACTCTTCCTCTAACTCCATGGAGGAGAATACTGCTTGAGTACACATGCTCTCAGCCAGATTAGTCTCTGCATCCCATTTTTTCTTCTTTCCAGTGTTCTTTTAAAAAAAGAAGAAAAAGAAATCTACAGCTACGTGCATATCCTTTCAGAGTCCTCATCCCCTGGGCAGTATCAGCCCAGGAAGGAAAGACAAATTAAGCTATATTTGAGCATCAAAGGACTGGCAAGGTACCAGAATGCCTCATTTAACCTGAAAATACTCTGGATTTTTCAATCTCCCTGCTAGGTTTTGCCTAGAGAGTAGTAGTAACCACGGTAAAGAGGGAAAGGAAGATGGTTATTATGCATGTTCACTAATACATACACACACGCATATGTACATACATGCACATATATAATATACCTGTGTGTGTGTCTAATATAATAAAAAGAATGCCAGGGTAGTCGTTTTTAGAAATATGCCATAATCTTAGTTAGGCCACTAAAATTCATCGTGTGACCTTGGGGAAACTCTTTATCCAATAACATTTTATTAAGTCCTCCTTTTAATAAGCTAAGAAGCCACATGGCATAATGGATAGAAAGCTGGCCTTGGAATCAGGGAGATGTGGGTTCAAGTTCTGGTTCTGAAATCTTAATTGGGTGACCATGGGCAAATCACTTAATGCCTCAGCTCCCCATCCCCCCAATACATCATAAATGAGTGGATAATCCTTCCCAGAGGACAGAGTTCCATATTAAGAGTGACTCATGTTGTTGAGATCACAAGTCCAGACCAACCCTCCTCCCTCTGTCCCTGTTACCCACAAATAAACTACCGTATAGGATTCTGAGAAAGATTAAAGACAATTTTGACATTGTCTCTGTCCCCACCCGGTGTACTATCTAGAAATATACATCTGTAAAACATGAGTAAAGATACTTCATAAGATTTTAGTGTGATGTATATAAATAGTATCAAAATTGAGGAATAAGTTAAGATGTGTGGGCATAAGGACACCCTGCATTTTGTGGTTGGGAGTATAGGGTGGTAGCAATGGATAGATATAGAAAACCCAGGTGGAAGGTTATGCATTTTTCCTCTCCATTCCTATGTAATATGCCACAAAGGTCACAAGCATATTAAGGGGAGGGAAAATTGAAGAGATGAGCCTTAATGGGCAAAGAACTGAAATGAGTGGGACTTTCTTTCTGTCTGCTGATCGAGTGCATCTAGACTTCCCCGTGATAATGACCATTCCTTCATAAGGATTTTTTTACTTCCTCAAGGAGATAAAGAGGAAGCCAGATGCCAGAAACATAACAATGCACTCACTCAGGCAGAAACGTGCAAAAAGTTTGTATTTCTCTGGCAACCTCTCCTACTGCCAAAAGTGACTGGACATTAAGGCCCAGATTCAGCCTTGAGTAACGCTGAAGCTTTAGTGGGTGGGAAGGAGGAGGAGATAGAACTTGTCTCTGTGGACAAACCCATGACTACGGCTTTTTCCGAACTATAAAATATAGTTTGGGGTTTTCCCTTGACACCTTGTAGCTCTCACTTTTCCATTTCATGCCTTCCCTGAGAGCAGAAGGAAGAAATGTATTCTATCTACTCATGTGTTCTCTTTGCCCTGAAGCAGCTGGAAGAGCAACCAGGATATGGAAACTGGTTCCAAGGAAATACACAATCCAAGGTCCCTAGATGAAATAATAATGATAAATTTAAAAAATAACAATAGCATTTACATAATGCTTCATGATCTGCAAAGCATTTTACAAATGTCTCATTCTCAACATGCAACAATCCTGGGAGGTAGGGGTTCTTATTTTATCCATTTTACAGATGAGGAAACTAGGGCAGGCAGGGGTCAAACACTTGTCCAGGGTCACCCAACTAGTAGGTGTCTGAGGTCACATTTGAACTCAGCTCTCTGTAACACCAGGTCCAACACTCAATGCATTGGTACCATCTAACTACCTTGTAGCATGGCAATAACATTTGGGGTGGGGGTGGTGGCAAGGAAAATGTTAAGGGGATAGTTTTACTTTTTTTTTTTTCTGCCACATCCAAAGCCTTCTGGGATAAAAAGGACACCTTACTCATGTGTTTCCCTCCCTTTTCTATTGCCCCTCCCCTCCATCCAATGGGAATTATGTACCAAAAGATTTAGTTTGTAAGGTGGCCTTTACCCCAGATTCCCTGTGTGACCCTCAGGCAGTTATCTAACTTCTCAGTATCTATGCTCTTGTCTATAAAATGGGAATGATATTACCTGGCTATTCCCCCCTACCTCAGAATGATAAATGTGATTAATAAGGTAGAGAGGGGTGAGAAACACCCATTCAGAGTTCCAAGCTCCTCAGAGATAGAACTAAATAAAAATTAGGTGATACATATTAGTGTTCATCATAGACACGCTTAATGAAAAGAGACCTAAATGAGAAAAGATAGTGTTGTGGACATTAGGGAGAGTTATTACAAATTTCAAAAATGCCTTTTAAGACTTGGATTAAGCCTGTGTCTCATTAGTGAGAGTGCCTGATCCACTCCATCATATAACCTCTGGGAGATTCTAATGAGAGTTGTACCTTTTTTCTTCCCAGCCCCTACAAAGGATCACCTTAGCCTTCATTTAGCCATTTCACAGAAATAACAGGAAAACAAGGATGTTTGCAAGCAGCTAAGGGCACACATTCTCTAATAGTGTGTGTGTGTGTGTGTGTGTGTGTGTGTGTGTGTGTGTGTGTGTGTGTGTGTGTGTACTATTTCTTAGTTTTAAACTATCTTGTCTCTAATGTTGAACTCCCTGGGATTTCTCAGAGCATTTCCTTTGGAAGAGGTGTGCTGTGTATGACTAAACACACTGACATTGTTTTTTTCTGTGCTTCTCACAAAGAGAAGAGGTGTCTCCTTTCAGACTAGCCTCAGGAGCTAGACTTTTAAATAGATCACAAAATAAAATGCTCAGTGTTTCTAACTCTCTGTGTGCCAGGGAAGGGGTGGGGGTGGGGAGGAGGGCTGGAGAATGAACTTCAGGGAAGCCTCTACTTGCAGTCCATCTTTGAAATCTTTTGTATTTGCTTATGTCTTTTGAGTTCTGGCTGCTTTTTATCTGCATTCCTTACAGATAATGAAAGAGATACACAAAACATTCTGTATATTAATGCCTTAAATGGCTGCCTTTGGCGAAGCCTTAATAGACCGACAAAGCAGAGATGAGTTCACATAGCAAAGTATACAATGAGAAATGAATTATCAACCAGCAGAACCCCTGTGTCAGAGGGATTTCAGATCATTTGAATGTTTACATATACAACTCAGGCATATTGACAGAGCACTGCAAATAGGAGTACTCTTGGAGAAGACGGGGAAGAATTATTTGCCCAGGTACTGCAGAGATTTTTCTAGCTATGTACGAGATGAGACTGCATTCTTGCCATATTTGGTAAACTGAATATTATTAGGAGGACAGGCCTCATGTAGAAGGGAGATAAGCAGAAATTGATTTGAATATTATTCCAGGGCAAAGTGAGCAGCCATGATGCATTCAACCTTTTTTAAATGTGCAAGAACAGATTAATTTTCCCAATTAAACACCTCACCAATGTTAAATGTCTTTTAAAGGATAGGGTGGCATAAGAAAGTAATTGCAAAAAATTGAATGGTGACATTGTTCCCCTTTGCCTCTCCAGATGAGGATGCGATAGGCTCAAAAGGGGTTCAGTTCTTAACTCTGAGTCAATCAAATAACATATTGTATCTACAGAACAGTGTTTGCAGAGGTTTTCCCATTAAGCCACCATGGAGAATGGCATGATCAGATAGACTGAAAGTCACTAGAAGAATTTTTAGAATTGATTCTCCATTGTGAATATCCACACATTTCCAGATTTCAATATACATCAATTGTTTATAACCTAGATTAAGAGGCAGATTTGCCAAGCGAACAAAGGGCCAACCCTGGAGGCAGGACAACCTGGGTTAAAGTCCTCTTGCTGACATATACTAGTTATGTGAACATGCAAACTCATCAACCTTTCAAACTGGCAAATTTTATAATAATGTATAGATGAAGTGCCAATATGAACTTATGGAAACAGTTTCCACACTGGGAGTTTCCTATACCATTTAATCATAGATCTACTGTTACTATCCTCCCCACCTCCAACACCCAAACTGCAATTGCCTAATCTTGGTTATCTAGATAGAATGTGACTCTTCTTTTATGTGGTTGCATGATAACTAAGGCTTTGATAGCACACAATACTATGGGCTACTCTGCAATTCTTTGGTAGTTTTCTTTTTCACATGACATGAGCAATTGAGATCCATCCAGCTCTCTGTTGAGATATATATGTTGCTGAAACTTGTCCTAGTATAACCAAAAGGGAAAAAAAATCAAACAAGTTATTTACCAGTAACACTGGGGACATGACAACACAACATATTCTGCTCTCAAAAACTCTGTGTCATCAAAGCAGTGATAAGTTCACATAGCCAAGTGTAAAAAGAGGAATGAATTATCTGCCAGCACAATCATCTGAAACCTGCCTTTTTTCTTTTTCTGTCCCTATCTCATACCTTACATGAAATGTTCCTTTGAAGTTCTTCTAATTCCTTCATAAGTAGATAGTCTACATTTCAACAGATATACTTTCTGATTATTGAGAAATATTAGCGGTGTTTGTAAAAATTTTGTAAGCTAAATAAGCAATAGCAGGACAGGGGTAGTTGGGAAGAGCATTAGATAGAATCAGATGACTAGGAGGCCTAATTCTGCCATTAAATAACTACACAAGGCCCAACTCCCAGGGCCTCACCATTTCTTATTTGTAAAATAAAGGAACTGGACTACATATTCTCTCAGGACCTTTCCACCTCTAAAACTCTATGAACTAAAACCCCATTTCCTTTTTTCTTAATTAAAAAAAAAATTATCAGTGCTTTTTGTTGCTATATCACATTCATTTCCAGATATGCCTCTTCCCCCTAACCAATATATCATCTCTTGTAACTAAAAAGATTTTTTAAGAGAATTAATTCATCAAAACAAAATAAAACATCAATTGGATCTGATAGCATATATATCTTTCCATACCCCCTTTTCCCTTACCTTGATACTATGATTCTAAACATCCATGATTAACATTTATTATTAACAAAATTCAATGGATATAACATGCCTCTAGAAAGGGGGTCCTTAAGTTTTTTGTGCATTAAGGACCCCTTTAGCAGTTTGCTCAACTTTATGGACTCTTTCTTAGAAAAATATTTTTTGATGTATACAATTAAAAGGAAATCAAATATATTGAAATATGTGAATTATAATTATATATTATATATTTATATAATTATGTATATAATTATATAATTAAAAATTATATCCAGCATCTCACTTGTCACAGACCATTTTTTTTCTCATTCAAGTTCACAGACCCCCTCCATGGACCTAAGATTGAGAATCCCTGTCCTAGAATATGCATATTTTGTAATTTTTTGTGAAAATTAATCTTAGACAATTTTTTAAACCATTCTTATTTCAGTTTAAACCAATATAAGATAACAGATTTTCATTTTATTCTTCCATTATCCAATCCCCCACCCCAATTGATCAGACAGGTAGTTTGTTATTGTGTCCAAAAAGCTACAAGTCTTTAAAAGATGCTCCCAGAAGACATTTCCTCTCCATTGATGCAAACTACCACAGGAAAGAGAAAGAGAAATACTCGAAACCCTGTAGTTGCTGTTTGCCTGTTGAGGATACATAGGTTTTGCCCTCCCTGGGGTGTTAGCATAGCACAGGTTGGATTAATTTCTAGAAAGAAAGGAACTATGAAAAGAAAAAAAAGTTACTAGAATTATTAAAAGGCCCAAGAAAGTTTTGAATAGCAAATAATTTGACCATGCAACATTCTGCATAGATTTATGTAAATGAGTCAGAGACATATGGGTTCAATTTTCCCTAAAATACACTTTCATTTTTAAAATGAAGAAGAACTATTTGGCAGACAGTGCTTTCTATTTCTCTGACCTCAGCATATTTGAAGAAAAAAAAATTCAAGATGTTTAAGAAGCTGCAAACACAGCGGGAGGGGCACCATCCTCCCCAGAATTCTCTCTTTGAAAGGTGCTGTCACAGATCTGAGGAGGGTAGAGTTCATTTTATTTTGTAAGCTTCAATCTTTTTCCCAGAAAAAATGAAAGAAGGAAAAACTTTGAAGTTGAGAGACTCTCAGAGTGTCTGAGTGAAAAAGATGAATCCAAGATTGTATTTCAGTGGCCTGAGAAATAAGATTTGGTTCTGCTATGACACAGCGCAATCGCCAACAATAGCAAAGTAGGAAACTCCTGAATTCTGAGGGCTATTTCTAGCATGATCCAAAGAGAAGAACCAACCACATGTTCTCCAGACATCCCCAGCATCACCACTCCTTGTCTTAATCAAATTAACTGCCCAAAGTATTTACACTAAACTCTTTTCATGGTGATTTGCCAGGTTCTAGTATGTACCTTCAACATTGGCCGACTTGTTCACAATCCATCATTTCATCTCTAGTATCTCAAATACCTGCCTGTCTTTATGAGCTTCCCGGGCATAAAAGGACCTAGTCTTTCTCTGTGAGCAACTTCTTATGTCCTTCAGCCTTCCTCTTATAAGAAAGGAGATTTATTGGGCTATTTCCAGGGCACTTTTAGTTATTCACTGAGAAGAGGAAACAGCTAGATGCACGGCAGATAGATTCCAAAATCATTTGAAATAATGAAAAAATAATGACCATTTCAACTGACATCATTTCATTTCACATAATCATGAGGCTCCCGTCTTTTTATGTCTACTCCAAACACTAAAGATTTATGGAAACATTGCAAAGAAGAACAGCTGAATCAGTTTTATTTGTCTGGGTTCCCATCAGTCCTAGATGAAATGATAGACATCTTTTTCATAAAGTTGTTTTTGCTTATTTTGTCCACTTTGTCAGATCATTTCCTCCCCTTTGCCTATTATAATCTTGTTAATATAATCTCCTTATCATGTGACATTTTAAATTATGTCACTATGGTTTCAGAATCTCCTTCATCTTTCAGTGCCTTGCACATAGTAGGTAATCAATAAACATTTTTTGAATTGAATTTGTCAAAATGTAGTGACTAGTGCTTTGATATCTTGGTAAAGCCAGCAACCTAGCTTCCAAAAAATTATATCCAGCATCTCACTTGTCACAGACCAATAACTTCGAAGATATGCTCAGGAAACCAGAAATACATGCCCAGTATTGGCAAAAGCACATTTTACTCTTGGCTTTCACAGATGATTTCTCTTGTGCTTCACGGGATGCATCGTTCATGCCCATAAACATGCTTCGATATCACTTTGAAGAAAGTGCAGTAAGAGTAGGAGAACTCTAAATGAATATTTTCATTTGAAGCCATATTTCATTACATCTTGATTTCACAATAGCGATTTGCTGGACCTATGTCCACAAAGAGTTACTACTTCACTTGGCATTAATGAAATTGGTTGGCTGATTTAATAAACAAAAGGTATCATGTTTTATTCCCAATGAATTTATGAGGTGTTTGACTGAATTGAGTGAATAGCAAATATTTCAGTTTTCTATAAAACAGAACTAGTCATGTCTGTAATCCTCCAACTCTCTATGTGTATGACCTCCCTTCTCTTTGGTGGCCTCATGTTGCCCCATAGATGCCCAAGGTCTCCCAATGTGGCTTCTAACCTGGGTTCAACACCCTAAATAAACTTACCATTACCCTCCCCACCTTTGTATCAGCATCCTCTCTCCACTATCTTTTACCAAGGAAGGACTAGCCTGAGAAAATCATTTAACCTGAAGCATTAATGACTGGTAACATCTTGACATGTCATTCTTTAATTCAAAGCCATCTGTTAAAGATACCACTGTAATTTTTTAAATTAAAAATTAATTAAGTTAATTTTTTCTACAATACTTTCATTATTAAAATGAAAGAGAGTTGCTTAGAGGAATGGGCTTTGCATTTCCCTCATCTCAGCACTATACCTGTTCTGTTTGTCCTCACAGGGCAAAGCTAGAAGCAATGGGTGAAATAAGAGACAAATGTAGGCTTCTTAAAAGAAAAAAAACTTAGAAATCATTGCAGGCGTTCTTGATCCCCAGGGTTTAGGTGGATAGTTTCAGGGGGTCTGTGAACTTAGATGGGAGAGAACATGAAATCTCAATTTCAGTATAATTGATCTCCTTTGTGATTCTACGTACTTTATGCATTTAGAAACCTTATTCTGAGAAGGGGTCCATAGGCTTCACCAGACTACCAAAGGGGTCTATCATACACACACATACACACACACACACACACACACACACACACACACACACACACACAAAGAATCCCTACATTAGAGTTATCGGAACATGGGCTCCCCATCACTAAGGAGGTTCTGGCAAAGGCGAGAATTTCATACTCATCAAATATAGAAAGGATTCTTGTTCAGACATCAGATGGCCTAGATTTCTACTAGATCCTCTTGGCATCTGAATTATGCAATTCTGAGTGAGTAAATGTAGCAATTTCAAGCATGGTAGCAAGTTCCATAGCATGGAAATTGTGGGCTACAGGACTTCCCTCCTACTATCAAATCACTTCACACATATGACTTAGTATACAAAAGACAATCTTCATACAGGATCATAGATTCATAGATTTAGAACTGGAAAGGGCCTTAGAGGCCATTGGGGCCCATAGCCTTCATTTAATATACAAGGAAACTGAGGATAAGAAAAATTAAATGACTTACCTACGTTCACACAACTAATACCTGAAGCAGAATTTCAACCATATCTTCCTGAGTCCAAGCCTAGTATCCCTACCCACTATAATCTACTGCTGCTTCTAGTTGAATGTAGGCAAAAACAAAGAAAATTCTCTGTTGCTAAGATGATGTCAAGAAGTATCATTTATGAAGTTAAATCATTTTAATCTTTCTTAGCTTCAGTTTTCTTATCTATTAATTTAGTAAGATGATAGCATTCACCTCAAAAGGCTGTTAGGAATCTCAACTGAAACAATATATCTAAGACATTTTGTAAATCTTAAAAGTGCTATGTAATTATTAGCAATGTGATTGTTGTTATTAAATTATTATTACCAATGTAATTTCATCCATAGTTTACATAAGCATAAATACCTCTATCTCTTAAAAATCTATGGGATTTTCATGCCACTTCAAACAAAGGAGATGAGCCACAGAATCATGGGATATTGAAATTAAAGACACCTCATCAGAGGGTTAACCCAGCCTCTGTTTCTATTATTTTTTCTTGATCCTAGGTGAATGAATATTCCAAGGGAGTAGTGAACAGGCTAGCAGTGAGGCCAGAAGATCCAACAAAGATAGTGAAGATCCCACCAGCAGCAGCATCAAAGTCCATTGATAAGAGAGAACAGCAGCAAAGCAACCTGCTTTACCTAGCCCAACAATGGAATGACCACCAGCTAAGGGTGCAACCATCATCACCCCAGAAAAGTACTACATAAGAAAGTGACTCGTCATAAAGTTAGCCTGGCTAGGACTCTGTGAAAAGAGAAAAGCATCCTAAAGGTCAGGATCTTAGAGTTACCCCTAGTCCCACATATTTCCTATACATGTACTCACTACCTTTGTATTTTACTAGGAGAGAGGACACTAGTTTTCCCAGAGATTTTGTGTGGGTGTGTGTTTATATTTGTGTACGTGCATGTGGAGGGAAGAGTATACACATAGTTTGGGGTATGTTTTGTGACATACATTCTTACCAAGTCTCCCCACTAAGTACCTCTTTCATAAAGACTAATTGATATTGATTGGTTGACAAATATTGGGAAGCACACTGGATAGAAGGCTTCTGAGTAACAGGACTAGAAACTGCATCCCCTCAGGATTAACCCTAGAAACCTGGGAAAAGAGAAGCTATATTCTCCTCTATGGAAATCTTAGTTTCAAGTACAATGTGAAATGGGTGAGTGTGCCCAGAGGTGGGTTGCACATAGAGTTAGAGGCTATAGCTACAAGGATCCTCAGAGATCATCTTGTCTTATTTTCCCAGAAGGAAGGTCCTCTGGCACTTATCCATTCTTTCCTGTGTTCATGGAAATTTATGTATGTTTCCAAATCAAGAAGAGATGTTACTGTTCAATGTTAGTGCTTTTATTCTTTTTAAGCTCCTATGGCTGGCCTGCACCAGTGATTTTATCATGGAGTGTGCATAAAGAGATTTTACAGTAATAAAGTTAAAGGCCTGCTCCTTCTTTCCCGAATTTTACTGATGCCCCACAGAACACTCCCTGAATCTAAAACTAGCTTATTTTTTGCCAATAAATGTAGCATTCATACTGTATATGGCTCATCTCCAAATCCTCTGGCTTGCCCTCAGCGCATGTGTTAATTGTATTTCTTAGATATCCCATTTTCTCATGCTTAGCCTTTGTGGTTTTATGCACATTTTTCTAGATGTTAGACTATCTTGTGTTTAAGTTTTATTTGCATGACACTAAAGTGTGAGTCAGTTGGCTCATTACATTTTGTATACATTGTGCATAATGAATACTAAAGCAAAGACTATGGCTTCCAGAGCAGAACTGAAAATATGTGTTTCTCTGACAGATCTGCCTTGATGAAAAACAGAAAAAGATGTAAAGTAGCTGTACATGATAAGGTAATCTTTCTCCAATCCATCCTCCTTACCCATAGGAGACCTGTTTACTTGCCTCCTTTTATGATAACTTTTCCCTTATTATTCTTTAATTTAGAATAACAAGATCAAAGTCAACCCTTTTTAAATTCCTGCAAGCAGTTGGGAAACTTGTTTTGTTTGTTTGTTTTTTAAATACCAAGGCAAGCCAAATGCAGAGAATTGCAATGTACTTTCTAAAATAGAAGAATAGTAATCGATGAGAAGGATTCTCTTGGTGCCTTAGTTACTTCCTGGCTTTAAATTAGGCACCTCAGGAAACAGTAATTGACTAAGTTAGATCTTAGTTGTCAGAGAGACTTTGTCTGATGAATAGCAACAGCCTGGATGCAAGAACTTTTCCAATTGGATTTTTTTTTTAACTGAAATTGACCAGCTCTCAAGATGCACAGGAACACAATTAACAAATACCAGGAAATTTCCTACTCTTGTCACACCACTGTGTACACATATCACACTGTTCAGTTTGATCAAAAGCAAATGGTTGGAATTATTCTTGGCAACACTCTGCCATATGTTTAGAAACAGCCTGAAAGCTATTTTCATAAGTACCAAATTTACAACTGGGATAACTTAGGGGATTAACTATAAAATAAAGTAGCCATCTCCCAAAATGTCAATGAAAATTATGATCTAAGACTTTCCTTTGTATTCCAGTGTTCTGATAAAAAAACACTAATTTGGAAGAAAAAAAAATCAGGCACACACATGTGCACAATTTCAACTAAAATATTTTAAATCTATATTATTTAATGTTTCCAATGAAATGGCTTCATTGTAGCCCTACTATAAAATTCTTCATAAGGTGACCCTGGATTCTAGTGCCACAGTGTCAGGGTTTTGACTCTGGGAGGAGGACTGCCTCATTTGGAGCACCTTAATCTATCTGGTCATCTTACTGTAACTGGTAACCTATCTACCAGATAGGTCTATAGAGCTGTAGAAGCTTCAGGGAAGATCACAATGATAGACTAGTCCTAGAACAGCCTATTATGAGTACGTTAACTATTAGGTCATGGATTATTTGGCAATGACTACCCTTAAAAATAAGAAAAATGTAAAAAGCCTCTCAATTTTGTGCAGCCCACTTCCATTCTTCAACAGTCACGGCAGAATGATGAAAAAAGAACAGAGGCTGCCAAGGATCACATAGTTTTTAGGTCACCTACAAAACATTAGTTTAACTGCTGGTATTCTACATGTGAAATCTTTCTCCAATGACCAAGCAACAGATGAATTATGCAAGGAAATGAACCATACCTATTTTGACATTTTCACTTAAATATGAAACCAGAAGATATAAGGAAGTTGGGGCTAAATGGAAATAAAACTCAAATCTTCTCTCTGTGCACTCAAAATCGCATACTCAAAATTTTCATCATTGACAAGATGATAGTAGGAAGATCACAGCTGGATTCTGATACCTTGGTCCCTCATTGTTCTACTTGTGTAAATCATTCTTAATAAGAAGTTGAGAAGAGCAGTTTGTCTGGACCGAATATAAATAGAAGAAATCTATGCATACGTCAAAAGAGAACATATCAAATGATTTGAAAAAAATAAAGGAGGGTAAAGAGAAATGAAGGAAGCAATCAAGAAGACACTGGTAACTGACAATATATTTTCTGATGTCTCACCTCCATCAAAATATTGTTGGGAATGATCTCCACATATTTCAAATCTGTCCTTGAGGCAAACACAAGAAGGGAAAGGCTACATTTTCCTAAATGATTTTCTATAACAGACTACAGCTTTACTGTTACACAATTGACTGGAAGAAGTGAATACGAGATTCTAATACATTTATTGTTTGTTTACCAGAAAAAAATCATTTGGCTTCATAGAACAAAACACAGCCCAATTTCTCCCCCAACAACAAACTTTTCAGATATATATTAAACTTGCACAAGATTCTTTGATACATGCAACCAAAGGGATTATTCTGTTCAATGATCCTCCATGCATATCAAGAGAGACATAAAGCACAAAGATGTTGTTGCCAAAAAAAAAAAAAAAAGATTAATCACTGTAATACAGAGTGTTCTCAACATAACCCAAATGGAAGAGGGATTTTACATAGATGGTAACGTGTTCCAAATGCTGTTTTTGGTAAATGATAGTGTTGTGATCCCCAGAATACTCCCCTTTCCTTAATAAGTTGTTCCAATCAAACTGACCTCTCTGGTCCCCACAGAGGACACTCCACCTCACATCCATGTGCCTTTGTCCTAGCCATTCTTCATGCTGGAATGCCCTGCCTCCTCCCCTCAAACTTGTAAAGTCCTCATTCTCTACAAGAAGCACATCAAACACCACCTACATGTTGCCTTTCCTGATCCTCCCCCCCCACCACCCAATTGCTAATTACTACATTCTTTAATTATCTTCTACTTAGCTACATATATATATATATATGTTATATATGCATCCTGTATATGTGTATTCTATGAACACTTATATGTTTAGATATTGTCATATAAAGACCTAGGTTTTTGCCCTTTTCTACTTCCTCACCTCAAAACCAGCCAGTGTGGGAAATCTCCCTTAGAGATTTTCCCCAGGCCAAGATTTAATCAGACAGTAGAAAAAAAAAAAATCTAAATTCTGGTTAATGGGTGCATTCCTGTTTATTGTATTTGCTCAGACAAGTCTGGGGAAATGTTGATTTTCCATTTTGTCAGACAGTGATATGGAAATTGATATCTCTTTGACCAATATTTTGGTGACCCAAGTCATACATCCTGAGACCTTATGGTAATATAGTCTGCCCTCTGATTGTAATATTCCTTTTCTCATTAATTGTTAACCAATCAGAATTGATTATCACCCCCTGGAAATAGCTACTCTTTGAAGGGCAAATAAACTGTGAACCCACTGCTATGAGTGGTCTTTGGTCTAAGACAGATAGCCAAACGAACATCTTTTTATTGACAATTCTGGCATCATTAATAAAAATGATTAAATTACTCAGAAACTATGTCTCTCAAACCTTTTTAAACACTAAGCTGCCATGATAGAAAATAGATTCTTTAAGAACACGGATTATTTCATTTTTTTAAATTTTGTATCCCTAGTGCCTAGCAAAGTGACTGGCACACTGAAGAATCTTAAACACTTGTTGATTTATTTAGTAATAAAAGGACCTCCTCAATAAGACCTATAAGTACTCACAAAATTATTTTAACAATGCAGGTAAAAGAAATAGATGAAAATACCACTTATCTAGACTGTGACATGGATTTTTATGGGCCGACCATTCAGTCAGTCTATCAGCAAATATATGATAGGCTCTGTAGAAGATAATCACTGTGCATCTATAAGAAGGCTTATAACTAAGCTTAATTATTGAACACTTCCTGGGCTATAAATGAGGCATCAGGATATTCTCCTGATATTCATCATTGGCAAAATAGGGGGTAGCCAATAACATTGAGAGCAGATTTTGAATGGGTAGAGAATGGAGCATGGATGGAGAGTTAAAGTTGTGGTTGGAGTGATGGATTTGCTGTGGACAATAGTGATGTGAGTCAGAAGGTGAGGGACACTGTAGCATATTGTAAGTGGCATAGATCTGAAGCAAGTTCATGCATTCCACATGCAATCCTTAAGGGACTGTGTTGAACCCTAGAGTGAATGCAATGCTGTTGTGTAGAGACAAGCATTTCAAACTTACATGTCCATATAGAAATATTACATATGTCCTGGATCCTATTTCTGTCTTAACAAAGCAATTCCATATCTAAGAATAATTTTGAAAGAGTCCTGACAGATAGAACTATCCTGAGCCCCCAGTAGTTTCTGCATGCAAAAAGGGAATAAACAGAGGAGCATAAATAGATCCAGAGCAACAGAGAAAAAAATATGAGTGAGTCTATAATAAAGTATCTGGGAAAGGCATTGCAAATGGACAATGAAGGTTCAAAATTGAGTAGGAAAGAGAGAATGGTGCAGATTGCATTTGGGAAATTAAATAGTGTTTTCAATGACCCCAATTTGCTTCATGAGATAATCTTTTTTTAACACTAGTATTTTTGTCTATGCTATATGACTGTGAATCTTGAAAGGTCACAATTTCCCCAAAAGCTCTGAAAATTTCAGATGACCTTCAGAGCAATAGAGATATTATAGGGGGCAGAAGGAGGACCAACAATTATTACCAACAATGACTTATATGCAAGAAGTGGCATAAAGTGCATCATCTGAAAAATGTGTGGTCAGAAAAGAAGGCAGACCTGTAATGTAATAAGATTGACAAATAACAAATGGGAAGCCAGGGTGCTTCACTGGCACCCACCCAGTGTTCAAAGTGAATTGGATAGATGGTTTATGAGGATTGATGAAAGATTATAAGAACCACATAAGCTCAAGTACAAAGAAGTTGGAATCCACACACATGAGAGAACCCATATCAACAAGATCATTAATCCATTATAACAAAAGAAATATAAGAGAAATGGTTGGAATTCAGTAAAATAGATCTCCTACTTGTGTCATATACTCCTAAATCCCTATCATGCCCTGAAGGCATACCTGTATTCTCAAAGATTATTCCTTTGGAGTGCAAGCTCTCCTACCAAATTACACAGGTTTTGAGCACAGGGCCAGAAGTAGACTGTATGCCAGCGTTCAAGACTAGTAAAATAAATTTAAAGAGTCTATCACCATGTTGACAACAGGGGAATTAATTTTTTGGCCCGAATAACTCTTAAAAGTCATCTATCACATTGTAAAAGGGTTTTGATTTTCATAGGTAGAAGAAGTATACCCACAGTGATGAAATGGATAGTCCTCAAATTATGCAAGTTAAGTATAATGGCTAATATTATTATTGAAGTATTTGGAAGGGCAGATTTCTTACTAACTATATTCAGAAAATAAAGTCTAATGAAGACTCTAAGATGTAGTAGAGAACGCTAGATCAATGATTCAAATATTGGTGCAGATCTATTCTATCTAGTTCGATTCAATTGAATAAGCATTTATTAGCTGTGTACTACCTGCCAGACAGTGGTCCAGGCACTAGGGATACAAAAAAAAAAATGAATTGGTCACTTAAGGAACTTACATTCTTTGAAGGGTGGGATAAGGATTGTGGGAAATATGGAAGATGAAATATAAATGTATATAAAATAATTTCCAAGGGGAGGGCAATAGCAATGGGGGATGGGGTGGGAGGAGGAGGAACAAAGGATCAAACTATTGTTCTAGGGAGTGGCACATGAGCTAGGCTCTGAAAGGAGCAAATGACTCATTGAGGTAGTTGTGAAGGAGTACATTTTAGGTATGGAGCACAACCTAGACACAAGCAAGCATATAGAAAGTAGAAGGCCAGGTAAAGGAAGGGGCAAGCTGTCCAGTTCAGCTAGAATGCGGAATATATGAAGGAGTCTAATGTGCAATAAGCCTAAAACATATTCTGGGGCTATATTAGAAAAGTTTGGGTTTTTTAAATTAATTAATTAATTTTTAGTTTTCAACATGCATTTCCATGAACTTTTGAATTTTAAATTTTCTCCCCCGCCCCAAGATGGCATTCAATCTGATATAGGCTCTACATATACATTTGTATTAAACATATTTTCACATTAGTCATGTTGTAAAGAAGAATTAGAAACAATGGGATGAACCATGAGAAAGAAGAAACAAAACAAAATAAAGCAGAAAGAGACAGCAAATAGTATGCTTCGATCTGCATTCAGACTCCATAGGTCTATCTCTGGATGTGCATAGCATGTTCCATCATGAGTCTTTTGGAGTTGTCTTAGATCCTTGCATTGCCAACAAGAGCTAAGTCTATCAAAGTTAGTTATCACACCACAAATGTGGCTGTAACTGTGTACAATGTTCTTTTGGTTCTGCTCACTTCACTCAGCATCAGTTCATATAAGTCTTTCCAGGTACAAAAGATTTTAGAATTCAAACAAAAGAGTTTAGATTTTATCCTAAGGGCAAAAGTGAGCCACTTGGGCTTCTTGAGGAGTGAAGTAAAAAAGTCAAAGCTGTGCTTTCGGAATATAATTTTGGTAGCTGTATAACTACCAAATAGCTATGCAATAGAGAAAGGAGAGACTCTGAGGCATGGAAACCAATTAGGAGGCTATTGCAACAGTCCAGGCAAGAGGCAATGAACTAAGGTGACAGCCCTGTGAGTGGAAAGAATAGAACCAAGAAGAAAGATCTTGCAGAAAAAGGATCAATACAGGATAGGACTCTGATGAAATGTGAGTGGTGAGGGGGAGAGAAGACTTGAAGATTACTCCAAGCTTGAGAATCTGAGTTATGGGAAAGATAGTGGTATCCCCAATAGCACTAGAGGTGTTATCAAGAGAGAAGGCTGGGGTGAGTAGGTGGCACAGTGAGTAGTAGAGCACTGGCTCTGGAGCCAGGAGGACCTGAGTTCAAATCCAGTCTCAGACACTTAATTCTTAGCAGTCATGTGACCTTGGGCAAGTCACTAAACTCTAATTGCCCTGCCTTCCCCCTCCAAAAAATAGAAAGAGAAGGCTTTGGGCAGAAAGATAACAGGTTCTGTTTGGGATAGGTTGAGGTTGAAGGGTTGGTAGGCAATCTGGTTGAAAAGGTCCAGCAGGGAGTTGTTGATTGAGGACTCACAAGAGAGACAGGGACTAGACATACTTTAGTGATTGTTTTGGGTAAAACTAAAGCAATTTGGATAGATTTCATATTTGTTGGAAGGTCTAGGAGAAACCAAATTATAATCATCTATTCTAGAAAACCAAAAATGTAGAATGGGAGTAACTAAAGAGATTGTTTCTTGTTTCCTCCATATCCCTATGCCACAAATAATAATTAATACAACATAATTTATCATTTGCTTTTATTTCATAATTTAAATTCAAAGTTAGTATTATAGCTGTAAAAATATTTGCATAAGGAATTTTCTATTAGATAAATCACTTTTCTTATAAAGCATTCTTCTATTATTATTTTCTCACTATTAAAATTTTTAACGTAATACAGAGGTAAGAAATTTCACTGGACAATTTAATTTTCCTTGAATGTGCAGACATTGGTTAAGACTCCAAATCTGCATGAAATTAATATGATGCAAATATTGCCATCTTTCTAATCATTTAAGTTCTTTGCTAATTAGGCTTAAAAAGAATTTTATTTAGAATAAATGAGAGGCAATATTGTATAATGTAAAAGGTTGGCTTTATAGTCAGGAAGACCTGCTTTCAATACATATTGGCTGCATAGCCACGAACAAATCATTTAAACTCTAAGAGCACAAGGAACCCCTCTAAGACAAGAAGAGACTAAGTTACAGATGACATGAAATCACAAGTCCAGCCCCCTGGCTAACAAAAACGATTTTTTTAAAAGGCAGACCTACTTGCTTATTACATTCCCTTTACAACTAGAATATAATGATATTTTGAATGTTACCTTATAGGTATAAAACATATTACACTATAATTCATCATCTTTCAATTATCTCCTGTAGTCCAAATAATTAACCTAGCCTTGCAAGCTAGTTTCAGTATGTAGGAGCCAGGTACATAAATTTTTTCTGCCCTCCATCTTCTTCCCTCCACCCCAGAGATATATAGCCCAACAGTAAAATCACAGAAAGTAGCATTCTCCATTATTCACACTGCATAAAATAGTTCTGGATTGAAAAAAGCAGTAATTTATAAGGTTAAACTAATCTCTCTGTAAGATATACTTACCTGAATAATCATTAGTCCTTAAAAAAAACATAAGTCTTTCAAGCTTAATTCCCGTTTTGTATGAGCCTGAGTTGAGTTAAACATCTAATGTCAGAGGGCAGATTTTAGAAGAGTCAGGAAGAATGAAGATTCTGAGCTTCATTCTCCTGCCCTCTTGATCATGTATCTTTCCATAAAAGGAGTGAACATAAATTAGATCTCATCTGGAGCAGTATGAGATTGGACACTGACATTATAAAAGAAAGCAACCCAGAAGCCTGTGATTTATTGAGCAGGGAATTCATCTCTCTTCCCACTTACCTATCCTTCCTAAGTGCACATTTCATTCTCCATGTATTATTTTGGTCACCATGTAAAGAATATGTCTTACAGGTTGTGATTTGGTGAACTGATCAGGGGAATTGACTGGAATTTGATTAGTACCTAATATCAAAACACCAGAGAAAACAGAAGTCATTATAATGTCAATGTTAACTCTCCATTCTGAATTCACTCTCTTTAGAACTAAAGCTTGATAAAAATAAATAAATGAATGAATGAATGAATAAATAAATAAATGAAATAAGGATACACAAGAGATGTGTGATTATCTAAATCTTTAGTTTCCAGATTGCAAATATTTATCCATTTCTTTTAATATGCTTTCCACTTCTGCCAGATTTGGAGTCCTTTATACCTGTCATGATTTAACCCATCATGACACTCTTAGCCAGTGATACTTCTATCCATTTTTTTCTAGTCAAACATAGAGTGTGTGGTTCCTTTAGCTAGAAGAACAAATGCCTTCAAAAAAAATCTCTTAATAATTTATGATATAATGACATGATATAGGATATTATCTAAATTTTTTCAACCCAAGGATATATTTCATGAAATCCATAACTCTCAAAATCTGATGCAATTAGAATCTTCATTTTGAGAGAGACAGAACTCTGTTTTGAGTCTTCTTCATGCAAGAATTGGAAATAGCTGTTTTAATTCTCTCACAGTTTCCTAAGAAATCCTTCATTTGTAACCATGCATAGTTATACACTTTTGAACTTTTAGTAAAATTTCACAGAGGTCTTTTTAAAAATTGGCTGTGGCTATGTGGCACAGGGAATGGAGCACCAAACCTGGAGTCAGGAAGACCTGAGTTCAAATCCGACCTCAGACACTTAACACAAAAAACTAGCCATGTGACCTTGGGCAAGTCATTTAACTCTAAATGCCCTAACTTCCCCCCTCCAAAAAGAAAAAAAAAAATTGTCTGTGTCTATATGGAAGCAGCTAGGAAGTGCTAGAGCACTGGACCTGGACTCAGAAAGACCTGAATTCAAGCCGAGGGCTGTATTACCCTGGGCATATCATTTAAATTCTGCTTGTCTTAATGCATTGGAAAAGGAAATGGCAAACCAGTCCAGTATCTTTGCCAAGAAAATCCTATGGATACCATTGGTGTGCTATGTTCTACAGGATCATGAAGAGTTGGACACAAATGAATAACACGTGGGAATAAATAGGATTAAAACTGAAAATTTTAATTTTCAGGAGCTTTCCAAAGATCTTGTTGGTTTAGATGTTATAGAGCAACCATATAAAGGGCTAACTGAATTTTTTTTAGTTTTAAAAATGTTTGATATTGTCGAGATGAAGTTTGGGTGCCATTTCTATAAATAAGAAATATTCTGACTCAAGAAATTATATAGCAATGTGCCCCTACTCCCACAGCAAACTAGTTTTTCAGCAGACTATGCAGAAAAAAGGTTAATTTGCCTGTTGACATAGAGATGTTGATTAAATGTTATTTTAGAAGCCAAAATACATAGCAAAATGGCTTTATATTTAAATATTTTAACTTAGTTTCACTTTTTAAAAAAGGGATAATTAAGTAATTTGAAAATAAGTGGTAACAGAAGAAAAACAAACTAAAGAGTTAAAACATGCTTTTAGGCAAATTATCTTTATTTAAATTAAAACAACTTTATATTCAAATCACTGATATAACAGAGAAAGCCTCATAATCTTACCTAATTGCAGCAATCATTGAATGAAACCAGAAATCTGAGAAAATAAGTGTGGTTCAGAGTGCATTCAACGTCTCCCCACACTATTTATCTATGAGTGAAAAACACTGAACCTCAAGGAAACAATTCATGGAAAATGTGCCAGTGCCACATGTATAGAACATTTACTAAAACTGCCCTGTTTAGAGCCACATAATTTTGAGACAACTTAGAGACAATCATCACAACTAAGTAAAACACTCCGACCTAGGGGACACCGTCTGGGACTAGCACAGTTTGTTTTGCCCTGACTCTTTCTTGGCTCTCCCAGTCTTAGCCACCTGCTGGCAACTCCTTTTCTTGCCTCCTGTCTTGCCCCTGGGATGAAATTACTTGATGAACTTTTAACTCGGAATAATTTCCTGTTCACTTTATCCAGTCAGAACTTTGGACCACACCATTTTTTTTCCTTTACCCTGTTGGTGCCCTCCCCCACCACCCACCCCCACCCAATTCAGAGGTGCTATTTGAACCTGTGGGAGAGAATGAGCTAACCAAGTAAGTGAAGAGAGAGAAGAGGGCCCAGGAGAACCATGGGGGACCTATGTTTAAGAGTCCTGAGATGGCTAATGAACTGGTAACAGATACTGTAGAGTGGTCAGACAGCATGGAAGAGAATCAGGAGAAAGCAATGCCTTGGAAATTAATGGAAGATAAAGTATCCAGTACAGGAGGTGTTCAAGAATGACAGCAGCTTCAGGACTAAGGACTGAGCAAAGGTCAACTAATGTATCAATTAAGAAATTTTTGAAGAACACTTTCAGCAGAGCAAAGGGTTGAAAGTCTATAAAAGGCAGAGGACTGAGCAGCTGAGAAGAAACAGAAGTTAGCAGTGCAGACTACTCTTTTTAGAAAATTAGCACTAGAAAGAAAGAGAAAAATAGGATGACAGCTTGAGAGGCAGAGGCCGGCATGATCAAGGAAGGTCATGGACTTTGTAGACGGTTGTAAGGAATTAGAACATGTTTGTATATAACACTAAGCAGCAGTTGATACCAAAAACTAAAGAACAGGGGAAAGGAAAAGAAAAGAAGGGAGCTAATGAAGCAAATTGACTGTGGAGATGAGAGAGTGAGAAACCAAGAAGATATAGAGATAGAGAGATAGAGAGATAAACAGACAAAAAGAAAGAAAGAAAGAAAGATAGATAGATAGATAGATAGATAGATAGATAGATAGATAGATAGACAGATAGGTAGATAGATAGATAGATAGATAGATAGATAGATAGATAGATAGATGTAATAACAGTGCAATATTCACAACACCCATGGTGGTTATGAATATATTGGTATAGTCGTGAATCACAAAAATGTAATAAGCTCTCCACATGGAGGATGGGACCAAAGCCTTTATTCAAATACCAGAAACCCAAGTCCCCAAACCAGAAACCCAAGTCCCAAAACCAGAAACCCGAAGTCATTACAGCAGCCACAAAGTTGGCACACATAGTTAATGCAGTGAACACCCACATTCCCAAGCCTTCACAACAGAACAGGCTCCCTCAAACAGGGATCCTCCTCTCTCACTCATAGTAGCTCCTTAGCAGAAGTTCCAGCTGGTTCTCAGAAGCTCTTTAGCAGAAGTTCCCAGAGGAAAGATCTCGGCAAAAATTCTACTACTATCAGTTCAAGTTTTGCCAATTCTCAATTCTCAGTTCAGTCTTCAGTCCAGCCAGCCATAGCAGCCCAGCCTCCAGAAGCTTACTCCAAGAAGATCTGCTATTTCCTGCTGGGGCTTTTCCTTATATACATCTTAGCTCCTCCCTGTTCTGCCCCTTCCTGTTACATCAGCAATTTCCTCCCAAGGTGTTAACTACTTCTGTGTTAATTAAGTAGCTTAAACAAGGTGTTAACTTGAAACAAGGTGCTAAGTACCTACTTACTTACCAATAGAAAGGGGCGTGGAAGATCTTCAGATTCCATTAACATTATAATAGATAGATAGATAGATAGATAGATAGATAGATAGTAGATAGATAGATAGATAGATAGATAGTTGATAAATAGATAGATAGATAGATATAGAGGGCACCAGAACATGGGAAAAGACTGAGAAAAAGGATGTAGGACAGGGTTGAGAAACCTGCGGCCTTGAGGCCACATATGGCCCTCTAGGTCCTCAAGGGTGGCCCTTTGACTGAATCTAAACTCCACAGAACAAATCCCCTTAATAAAAGAATTTGTTCTGTAAAACTTGGACTCGGTCAAAAGGCCATACCCCAGGACCTAGAAGGCCACGTGTAGTCTCAAGGTCACAAGTTCCCTACCTCTGATAGGATAAAAGGGACTTTGTTAACAATAAAGTTTAAATTTCTGAGTAGTGAAGGGGAAGAAGACTGTAGAAAAAGATAAGGATAGGAGTAAGACTTGGATGAATTCCACAGGAATGAGAGTGGCAAAGAATTAACAGTGGAAAAGAATTTTCATTGTGATAGGTGGTGACTATAAAATATTAGAGGATCAAATGGCAGAAATTATCAGTACCAATAATCAAGAAACTTATAGATTAAATTGACCCCAAGGTTCTAATTCAAATGCTGGAGTAGAAGTGCCTCCGTTGATGGCATCTACTAGGTGGACACACCTCCCTTCTCCCACTCCCCAGCAATTTCTGTTTCTAATTTCATTCTCCACAGAGAACATACTTGGCTTTATCATTAACCTAACTACTGACAGCCTCCCCATCACCCAAGTACTTACTGTAAGCCCAGAATAAAGTCTACATGTTTATATTAAACTCTCTTCATTGAGAATTATTTGATGATCTGAATGTGAGTGAGGGCAGTGTTGTTAAGAGTTTGGGGAAAGGATACATATGATTCCAGGGTGTCTTTGGGAAGAGGGTTCTGGAGGGACTTTGAGAAAAGCCAACATGTAGAAAAGCTGGTACATTGAATTTGTCCCCATTCCTAATTTGTCACACTGTAGACTTTGGGGAATTTCCCCCTGGGTGAGATGGGAAATCTCTAGTGAGAAAATTCATGAGCGCTTTCTCTTGCACACAATGGAAAAGCTCATTTACTCTTGAATATTTTTCAGGTATACTGTTATCTGTATAACTTCTTTGATTTCTGTTTCCTTTTGGCTTGGATAAATGGGTTTATCCACAATTCAATATTTGTGATGGTCTTTGTGTAAGTACTTTTAATTGAGAGGGAGGTCAAACCCTTGAATACATCTTAGAAGACTCCTTCCCCCATTGAGGGATGGCAATCAAAAGAGCAGCTTGAATCTGAAAAATCATGGCCCCTAGGTTAGAAATATTAATAGGGACAGATAAACATAATTCTAACTAAGAACACTCTTTTTTTTTTAATGGGATTGTGATTTTATTTTTTTTGCTATTCTTTTTTTTTTTTTTTGCTTTTTATTTTTTTGGAAGGGCAATTGGGGTTAAGTGACTTGCCCGAGGTCACACGGCTAGTAACTGTTAAGTGTCTGAGGGCAGATTTGAACTCAGGTCCTCCTGACTCCAGGGCTAGTGCTCTATTCGCTGTGCCACCTAGCTGCCCCAGAACACCCTTTCTGAGGAAAGCAGAGAAGGCCTGTCTCATGGCCCCGATCTCCTGCTCCCCTCTAGGCAAGAATCAAACTCTCTTTTAGAAAAGTGGGCAAGATTCCAGAGATAAGTATTCATCCCTCCCTGACAGCTGTACTTAGAAAGTCACCTAGACAACACACACACACACACACACCTTATGCTTAGAAAGGATAATGTGGGTAATAACTAGGCTTGGAGAGCAATCACAGATGTAGCAGATAGCTGTCTCCTAGAGCCTCGGCAAGAACATTCCATACAAGTGACTGTGATAGGCTCTTGTACTTTCCCTACCTACTGCAGTGACTCCTACCTCCAAAAGAGCCTATAATAGTTCCTCATTCATTTGAGGGGGGGGGAAATGGTTTGTTTTAGCCAAGTAATTAACTAAATGATATTTAGCATTGGAAAAATGGAGAGGGGGACTGGGTAAGAAAGATAACCCTTAGTAGTATGGTGCTTCTGATGGCAGAGTGAAGCTAAAGAATTATGGGTATTTCAAGATTGAATCTTTATCACTTAGGAGTACCTGCAAGAGAGACAGAGGGACAAAGAGAGACAGACAGAGACAGACAGAGAAACAGAGAGAGTCACACTGAAGCTTTAGTGCTAGGAGGAGATTTTGGCACTGATAAATAGTTCTTGGCTTAGGAGGGTTCACTCTGATTAGGATTTTTCACGAAGGATAGAAATAGTGATCTAAAGGTATGGTTGACTGGGGCCTATAGAGATCTCAGCAAATGAATAGACTTACAGTATCCAGCTTGGTTATAGGCTGGAGGAAAAACCAGAGCCCCAAGATGACAGTTAGGGGAATGAACAAAGAGCTGAGGCAATTGAGACCTGACCAGACAGCCGAGTTATCAGGACTGAGGAATTATAGAATCCAGGATGGACTGTTTATGTGGCAAACTAATCAGCTGGTTTGGCACTGAAGGCAAAGCACAGGCCAGAAGAACTAGTACTAAGGCAGAGAAAATAACCTAGCCAGAAATGAAGCAAGAATTTTCATTGAGAAATGAGAAACAAACAGAAATTAAAAATAAAGTTCGGGAACAAAGGCATTTCTTATCATGCTTGTGGTCTCAGTAGAGATGCTTTGGGGTCCTTGGGCAGGACAAACAAAGTTAGCTGCTGATAGCCTGTGAACAATAGAAGGCTCTTAACGTGGGGACATCAAATTTATTTTTAAAAAATATTTTAATGACAATATTTCAGTATATTCTTTTCTCTTGTAATCCTATATATTTTTAATGTATTAAAAAATATTATTCTGAGAAAGGGCCCATAGGCTTCAATAGATGATAAAAGGGGTATATAATACACAAAAAAGTTTAAGATCGCAGCTCTAGAGCAGCAGAGGATTATATTACTAAGAGAGCAAGTCTGAGAAAGATAAGATACATGGTTCTGATGGAAGGTTGATTATAAGGGATCCTTTACTGGCACTGGGTGCATCTGGAAATGATTTATAACTCTATTGCCCATACATAGTTCCATGTCACAGTTGCAGGGTGGGGAGGAGGGAAGGTGCTTGGTCAGAAGGGAGCAGGGACCCTGTTTACAATAACAAAACAGAGCATGGCTATGAATAATGTCAGTGTGATGTCAAAAAATGAAGGCATGAAAAAGAAAGATGCACTGGGAGAACAAGGAAGGGAGAGGAAGAATAGGAGAAATTATCTCACATAAAAGAGGAATGCAAGGAAGAGATTTTTCAGTAGAGAAAATGGAGGGAGTGACAGGCAATGCTTGAACGTCACTCTCTTAAGAACTGTCTCAAAAAGGGAAGAATACACACACACATGCACACACATACACACTCATACAATCGGTCAAAGATATCTATCTTACCTAACAGGGGAAGTAAAAAGAGAAGGAGATAAGAGAAAGGATAGAGGGATAAAAAGAGGTGATGGTCAGAGGACTGATAGGATAAAAAAAGAGGAAGAGAGAATGATAAACAAAATAAAAAGGGACAGAGGGAAATACACAATCAGTAATAACTGAATATGAATGGGATGAGCTCACCCATAAAACAGAAGCAGACAACAACATCGATTAGAAACTAGAATCCAGAAATATGTTGTTTATAAGAGACACTTGAATCAGAAAGACATACACACAGAGATAAAATAAAGGACTGGAGCAGAATCTATTATATTTCAGCTGAAGTAAAAATGTCAGGGCTAGTAATCATGGTTTCAGATAAAGCAAACGCAAAAATAGACCTGGTTAAAAAGGATAATCAGGGAGACGACGTTTTGCTAAAATATAAAAATAATTTATGGCAAGTTTCTCTGATAAGTTTACATTTCCTAAATATATAGGGAATAAAAATAAATCCATTCCCCAATTGGTAGGTAGTTAAAGGATATGTACAGTAATCAGAAAAAAAGAAATCAAAGTTATCTATAAGCATATAAAAAATACTCTAAATCACTATTGATTAGAGAAATGCAAATTAAAATAGCTCTGAGATACCATTTCACACCTATCAGAAATGATAAATTCTTGAGGGGATGGGGAAAATAACTACACAAACTGTTGGTGGAGCTGTGAAGTTGTACAACCATTCTGGAAAACAAGTCAGAACTGTGCCCATAGGGCTATAAATCTGTGCATACTCTTTGACCCTGCTATGCTACTACCCCAAGGAGATCA
>CM053588.1:232718666-232738208 GCA_028646515.1 Pseudochirops corinnae | reverse complement strand
TATATATATATATATATATATATATATGCAATTATTATTATTATTATTATTATTTTAACTACATCCAACTGGAACTTGAGATACACAGGCACTGTGGTTGGGAGATCCATCCTGCCTTACTAAAAAGTCAGAGGGGTGAGGGGGGAAGACATAGGAGAGAATAGATTGGAGGAGGGGGGATACACTGGGATGGCTGTTTTGGGGCGGTGTGTAGGGGAAAGATGAGGAGAAAATCTGTAACTCAAAATCTCGTGGAAATGAATGATGTAAACTAAAATAAAATTTAAAAAATAAAATAAAAAAATAAAATAAAAAAATAAAATCTATCCTGAAATCTGTCTGTCCCACTCGAAATTAATTCTTTGCTTAGGTTTAGAGTTTGCCTCCCAATGTTCTTGTTTTGTTTTTACCAGGCGGCATCAATAATTTATCATGCCTAGTTAAAAAGGATGTTAGTAGGCAGAAAATGAAAGATTGTTTAGATTCTATTTAGTAAGGCAAAGCCTAAAGATATCCCACACCTGGAGCAAGTATTCAGTCAAATCTCTGAGTCTGAAAAAGAATAAGCTGGCTAGTATCTACAGAGCCCCCAGGTCCACGATATCTAACTTTGTATCTTCCTCTGGTCCTTTGAATTTTGCTCATGAGAGGAAGAGTTCACATTATAGAGAGTAACAAAATAGGTGATAAAGGCCAAAGAATTGAAGATTATATAGAAACTTAATGCCTCTATATCTTGAATGCTTTCTTTAGAGGATTAGTGGGGGCTAAATATGAGGAACACCAAATAATGCTGCAAATGATTAAACTTATTAAATTTTAAAAGCCAGGGGGAAAATTACTTTAGAAGTAGATGTTTGTGCATAGTCAAATCACCAACTAGTCAAAATTTATAAGATCAAAGATAGTAATGAGAAAAACATATGGTATACAATTAAGAAGAGTTAACCCTGAATTATTTTTAATTAAACTTTCTTTTTTAAATGAAGATACATCTTCTCTCCCTCCCACCTCCTACTCCAAATTGAGAAAGTAAGAAAAACAAAACTCTAGTTACATATATGTATAGTCAAGGAAAATAAATTCCCATATTGACCACATCAAGAAAAAGATTATTTATCAATCTGTACTCTGAGTTCATCACTACTCTTTCAGGATTTGGGTAACTCATTTCATCATGAGTCTTCTGGCTATGTAGGCAGGCTACCCAGAGTTAGCTAGTTGGATAGAATCCTGGACCAGACAGATTTGAGTTTAAACCTGTCCTCAGATACTTAATTAGCTGTGTGACCCTGGGCAGGCCACTTAACTTCTCTCTGTCTCACTTTTATCATCTATAAAAGTACAATAATAATAGCACCTACCTCCCAGGGTTGTTGTAAGGATTAGAGGACATATTTATAAAGCACTTAGAACAGTTCTTAGCACATAGTAAGTGCTTAATAAACTTTGATTTTTTTTCCTTCATTCCTCTGGAATTGTGTTTGGTAATTATGCTGATCAAAGTTCCTAAATCTTTCAGTTGATTGTCTTTACAACAATGTTGTATACATTATTCTAATGATTCTACTCAATTCACTCTGCATTAGTTAATATGTCTTCCCAGGTTTCTCTGAAACCATATCCTTCATTATTTCTTACATTCCATCATATTCCTATATCATAACTTGTTCAGTCATTCTTCAATTAATGAATGCCCCCTCAGTTTTTAATTCTTTGGCACAACAAACACAGTTGTTATAACTAATTTTGTATATATTGGTCCTTTTCCTCTTTCTTTGATCTCTTTGGGGTATAGACCTAATAATAGTGGTGTCATGAGGTCAAGGAGTATTTACTGTTTAATAGCTTTGGAGGCCTAATTCCAAATTGTTTTCCAGAATGGCTTGACTAGTTTACAGCTCTATCAACAGTACATTAATGCACCTGTTTTTGTACATCCCATCCAACATTGTCATTTTCGTTTTCTGTCAATTTTACCAATCTGAAGGTTGTGAGGTAGAACTTAAGAGTTGTTTTCAATGTGTATTTCTCTAATTATTAGCACTTTAGAGTAACCCTGACTTATTTAAATAAGCAACCATGGGACATGGTTGACAGAATGGCATCAACACCAATTATAATAATTTCATTCAGAAGTTAAACAAAAGTATATTCTTTGTTACAACACAGAATCCAAAATGGTACATAAAGTTCCTTATCAAGAAATATTTGACTTGCTTGTCAAATGACAAAAGTAATGGCTGCCAAGGCAACACAGAATATTAAATTGTCTACGAAATTTTACAGAGAAAGTTAATGAACAATTATAAGTAATATCATGTCCTAAAACAGAGAACAACATAAGGCCAAAACCAGTTTAAAGAAAACTTGGCAAGATATCCAACTAACCATAATCATCACAAAGGTATTTGAAGATGAAAACAGAAGGAGATCTGCTGCCAGAAGAAAAAATGGAAAAGGTTTACCAAAACCATTTCAGCAAAACAAGATCTCTATTAAGGGTAGTAGAACCACCACTTGTATCTTAACATTCCCTGAGGTGCCCATAGAGGAGGTAAAGACGACTTTAAATGTAACATAGACAGAAAAAGCATCTAGTTGGATGAAATATATAGAGAGGATGTCCACACTGGAGGAGATACAATTGTGAAGTCATTAAGGGACAAGTATACAAAGTATCTCAGGACAAGATACCAAAGGCATGGAAGAAATCTTTAACCTCGTTAATACAGAGACAGGGAGAGATGACAGAGAAACAGAGACAACGACAGAGACAGAGAAAGAGAGAGAGAAAGAGACCAAGAGAATGTCAGAAATTACTGTCTATATGCTTATACTCGCATTGATACAAAATGTTTATGAGGCTCATCCACACATAAATTGAGACAAGGTACTTGCTATCCATATATGACTCCTCAGAATTCTTCGGAAGATATTATAAAGTGGCATTTTGTTCTACCAAGTCAAATGTTTTTTTCCATAATCAAACAAGAACCACGATGAGGTTTTATGTTTTCTACATCTTTCATGCAGTTGTGATATGATAAAGTTGTGATCCATTGTCAAATGTACATGTATACAAACATATTATGAATAATATATATACATACATACATATATTCAGTTGTTGTTCAGTCATTTTCAGCCATGTCTGACTCTGTGACCCCATTGGGGTTTTCTCAGAAAAGGTCCTGAAGTGGTTGGTCATTTCCTTCTCCAATTCATTTTTACAGATAAGGAAACTGAGGCAAACAGGGTTAAGTGACTTGCCTAGGGTCAGAGAGCTAGTAAGAGTCTGAGGAAAGATTTGAACTTAAATCTTCCTAACTTCAGGATCAGTTTCATCCACTGTAACATCTAATTGCCTATATAGTTATAGATATAGATACAGATATATAGATAGAGATATATCCCTGTGCAGTGACCCTCTACTGACAATAAACATTAAGTCAGGTATAAAATAGTGAGCTGCATTCTCAACAAAAGGTTCTCCAGACTCTTCTGTTTGCACATGACATTGTACCTAATGCATCAGGTTCCAAGACATTGCAGAGTGTCCTGGAAGAGATTTATAATCACTCAAGGGAATTTAGCTGATCCATCTACACAGGAAAGAACAAATGGATGGAAAATGTTTATTGCATAGATTTCAGCATGAATCTGAACGGACACCCAACAGAGTTTGTCCAACAGTATGTATATTTGGAAGAATACAGATAAACAATGAATGGAAAAGGAGGAGGAAAGCAAGCAAGAATGCTTTCAGAAAATTGAAAACATTTCTACTGATGCCAAGCTCCCCATAAAAGAAAAGGCTGGTTTTCTCAATACAGCATTTTTTCAGGGTTGCTGTATGATGATGAGATCTAGAACACCACCGATTCTGAAGAACTGAGAATGACTATCACACAGAAGGCAATGAAAGGACACTTAATGATTGTGAGCAAGCTGCAACACATAACTGACAGAGGGTAGGAGTAGAGAGTGACAATAGGAGTGAAGGCTGTCATCAAGTAATTATGTGATACAAAGAAAAGATAGGCTTGATCACAAGTGGAGAGACAACAGGCAGATGATGTTAGGAGAAATAGAGGAAGGTCTCCAGCATATTGGAAGGCCCTCCTGTGGGAAAGGTTTGAGAAGACATGGTAGAGAATCACACAGAATGGATAGGGAGGAGGGGTTGTGATTTGCATTCCCAAATCAATGGGTATCAGTGATCTATTTGGGTTTTGTGTATGATCCTATGAAGAGTAGAGAAAATAGTTATTCCCACTCATCTCCATCTCCTGGGGAACTGCTCTACCCTGGTACAATATAATTTCCCAGCTCTAGGGACCCATAGATGTATCAATTGGGATATTTTTTTTTGAAATCTGTTTTAAACTCTGTCCAGTTTTACTTAGATCTGGAGTTTGCTTCTTAATGTTTTTGTTGTGTTTTTATTTTTAATAAGTACAAAATCCTGAGGATTTGTTGCAGAAAATTATCAGGCAGAAAGTTTATGAAGTAAGCTTGAATATAAACTCTTGAAGAGAGGGATTGTTTCATTTTTGTCTTTGAGTCCCCAGAACTTAGCACAAAGTAGGGACTTAAAAAAAAATTATTGAATTGGTGAACTAAAAAGTGTAGGTGGTTTCCAGCAGCTCCAGATTGTAACCAGAATGGGGGTGATGGATTTGGCCCTACAGGAGGATTGAGTTGGTCTCAGACCTTCATATTTGGCATCCTCCAGGTGGTTTCAATGGCTCATATAAAAATAAATCATATTAAATTTAATTCATCATGCTTCTTCTCACTGGCGACCCAGAAACAAAATTCTCAGCCACTATTAAGAGAAAACTTCTGAGTTATAAAAGCCAGCAATGAGAAAATATCATAGGTCAAAATATCATTAGAGTTTCATTAATAGAAACTTTCAGCAGCTTGTAGATTAAAGCAAATTTCACTTTTGCAACCAACCCTGAGTTTTCAATCCCTTCAGTCATTTCTCCATGAAAACACAGAACAAAGTTATAAATAACATTGTTAGCCCCAAACTTTCACAAACAGTATCGAGTAAAAAGTGAACCCCTTCTCACTAGAACATACATTGTCATTTTATTATGGGGTCTCGGTTGGAGGACCAACCAGGTTTGCTCTTGGGCAAGAATACTGAACAAGGGCCACAAATTTTGTTGCTGGCAAAGATGCATAATCAAAACAAATTTAGAACAAAGTAGGGACAGATAGCCTGGGTCTCCTTTGTTGTTGCTGTTGTTATTCAGTCATGTCCAATTCTTTGTGACTCCATTTGGGATTTTCTTGGCAGAGATGATGGAATGGTTTGTCATTACCTTCTCCAGTTCATTTTACAGATAAAAAAAAACTGAGGCAAACAAGTTAAAGTGACTTGTCCAGGGTCACACAGCTAGAAAGTGTCTGAGACCAGATTTTAATTGAGGAAGATGAGTCTTCCTGACTTCAGGTTCAGCACTCTATGCACCACACCATCTAGCTGCCTACCTTGGCCACCTTAGCCTAGATCTTTTGTTCTTGATCCCAAGTTCATTTGCATACTAACAAGAAAAAGTATGGGGTAAATGGGAGGAAACAAGAGAGGTGTCTCATAGTCCTAGTCCTACATAGCTCCTTTGTGGTTTGATTAGGAGTATTTTGTGAAAAGGCTTGTAAGGACCCAACGTGATAACCAGGAATTTCACAGGAGGTAAAATTAATTGTTTAACTGTGAATCAGCTACTTGTCTGGACCCAGGGACTTAAAACAGCAGCCAGAGAAGGGGTGGTCAAAAGAAATGCCCTCTTAGTCAGGTTTTCTACTGACTTTTTCCAGCTTCCTTGCTAGATAAAGCTGTCAAAGTACCTGCTCTGAAGTTAGTGAGGTTTTTTTCCTAAGGAAAAGGCTTACCAAGAGCCAAACTCCAACAGTAGTATCAATCTGTAGCAAATGTCCTAAAGAGACTGAGTAGCTGAAAATCAGCAAATTGAAACAGAGAACAACTCAGCCAATACTACAGCAGAGATGGTGTCACGTATAGTGGACAGTGGAGACACTACACCAGACAAAGATGAAATCGTCAGAGGACACAGGGGGTTCTGTAGTATCAGAGCTGTATTACTCCAGCCGAGTGTTTGCCCAAACCACATGTGTCCCTATGTGTGTGTCCCGTGTAGGTATGTCCACACCACATGCATTCTTTATACATGTGTCCATTCACACAAATTTCTCTGCAAGTGAGCATTCCCTGACATTGGTAGTGGATAAACTATGGGACAGTACACCCCTGTGGGTAAGTCAGATCTTTTCTTGTCACCTAATTTGCTAGGCTTTTGTTAAACTTTTTTTTCATTGAATCATATAGGTTTCTTTTCTCATTAGTTTAAAGAAAACACTCTGCTATAGCTTCGTAAGCTATATTTTGGAGGGGGCATTGACTCTCAAGTGTCTTGAACCTGAGGTAGCTATTCTAGAGTTCCACCTATGAAGAAAGGTGCATAATTATCAAGTAAGAATTGTCTATTTGGGAAGGAGGTTAAGCTTTTTGTTATTGAAAACTTATCTTATGACTTGATTATTCAGTCTGGCGTTGATTACTCAGATCTCTTCATAGGTCTTTTCTACCCAACTTTTATCAGAAGTAGGTACAAGGGTATTGTAATTCAGTGTAGATGGTATGCAAAATATGGAGTTTGCAATTCTGACATTCTCTTTTTTTCTGATAAGACATTCTGTATGTTCTTTCTTTCTATCAGTTATGTCTCTCCAGTATTCCTCACTATATTTTGATGAGGACTGGGGTTGTGGATTTGTATGACCTCCACCTACCTAAGGGTGTTTAATTTTAATTTTGTGAAATAAAATAATTTGGTTTAGTAAGGTTTTTTTCCCTGGCATATTTATATAATGTAGGTCTATATATTGTCTAAAAAAATGTTAAATGTTTTATACACCATTCTTGACTAGGGACACTGAAAGATAAAAGAGATTGCAACTTGCATAATGTCACCCAGTAAAGCTATAAATAGTGAGGCCTATATTAGAACTTTCATTCCCTGGTTCCTACTTCTATATTTTACCCGTATAAACTACTGACTAAATAGGGATTCTGCCACACATGACAGCAAAAGGATACCCAAGGACTATTTTACCCCCAGTTCGTGGCTAAACCATTCAGCACAGAATTATGGGTGACGATAACCTGGAAAACGTTCATTTGTATAGGCCCTCATCATCTCTTGCCTAGATTATTTTAGGAGCCTCCTAATTGATCTCCCTGGCTTAAGTTTCACACAACCCCAATAAATCCTATACACTGTTGCCAAAATAAATTTTATTAACCATATATCTGACCATGTTACTTCCCTATTCAATCAATTCCAGTACCTTCCTATCACTTCTAAGATAAAATATAAACTATGCTGGTTAACTTTTCAAAACCTTCATAACCTGGCTCCAGCCTCTCTTTCCAGCGTCAATGGACATTACTCTCCCTCCCCTAATTTGGGATCTGGCCAAAGTGGCCTTCCCTCTGTTGCTTAGATGTGACACATCATCTCCCATCTCTGTGGTTTTGCTCTCGTCAGGAATGTATTCCCATCTCCCTTCTGCCTCACAGTCTCCTCTCTTCCTTTAGGATATACCTCAGTTACCATTGTCTGCATGAATCCTTTCCCATTCCCCTCAAACACTAGGACCCTCCCTCTCAAACTACCTCATATTTAATTACTTTGAATTCATTTGTTTTTGTTAACTTTCTATTTATGCCATGTAGATTTTATATGGGCCTGTCTCCACATTAGAATGGTGTTATTTAGCTTTCATTTTTGAAATAGGCCAATGATATCACTCAGTGATATCTTGATTTGCAAGTGAATTAGATTTAAGGGAGGCAGAGTTGCACAAAGTTGTCAGCTTCATTTTCTCTTCCAGAGTCACTGAAGTCCAGTGGCAAGAGAGAAGATGACCAGGATGCAGTGAACGACCTTAGTGTCTTTGATATTTGATCAAGTTCTAAGCACTCCACAGCACCTGCTTCAGAGAATGTAAGTTCATTCTGAGTAGGTATTGTTTCATTCTTTAGACCATACCCCTAGCAACTGCTAACACCTAGAAGAGTACCTGGCACATGGGAGGGATACTTACTAAATGCTTGGGGATTGATCGACTTGCTGCTGACTTGCCCACAGTCACAAATCTAGTAAGTGGCAGACCAGAGACTTGAATCCAAATCTACATTTCCTGAAACTAAATCTAATTCAGTTGCTTCTCCCCTACATCACATCCTACTGATTTTCAGTGCTCATTTTAACAACAAAGAATTGTGTGTAACCAAAGCTATAAGGCAGGACTTGTCAGCTTTCACTTTTTCTTTATTTTTATTGTTTATGTTACTCAAAATACCTAACAAAAAGAATTATACTCAGAAATAAAAGAGAGGGGAAAAAAGTAATTGTGGTTCATAATTAAGTAAAAGGATCTGAAAATAAATTCTGTAGTGAAAAGTTTCAGCAGAACTGGGACAATCTCCTCCATAGAAGACAATGATACTCATCATCTCTAATTACAAAAGGGGTTATTTAACAAAGGCTGACAACCATTCCTATCTCTCCTAAGGACACAAAGAATGGCTTAAACTATAGGATAAGGGATATAGGTCTTATTTTAAAAAGAACTTCTGACAGTAAGGATTATTATCCCCTGGAATGAGTTACTAAAAGGAATTATGGAATCATTTCTCTGGTTGTCTTTGAAGAGGATATAAAGATAGATACCTATCTAACCAGTATCATTTAACTATGGGCCTGCCTTTAGACAAGATATTAAGTTTCTTTCTTTGTTCTTTCTTTTGCTTTCTTTTCTCCTTCCCTTATCACAAAAGCACAGAACCCTACAGTTTGAAAAAAAGCTCATTAGGTTCATGTTATTCAATCATTTCAGTCATGTCCAACTCTTTGTGACCCCATTTGGGGTTTTTTTGGCAAAGATACTGGAGGGGTTTGCCATTTCTTTCTCAGTTCATTTTACAGATGAGGAAACTGAGGCAAAGAGGGTTAAAGTGACTTGCCCAGGCTCACGCAGCTAGTAGGTATCTGAGGCAATATTTGAACTCAAGTTTTCCTGACTCCAGGCCCTGTGTTCTATTGCACCACCTAGCTGCCCCTCATTACATCCACAGGATAATAGATTTTAAATAGAAGGAAGCTTAAAGGCCAGAGTCCAACCCCTTCATTTTGAAAATGCATAAATAGAGACTCAGAGGAGTTAAGTGACTTATCAGTGAACATTACAGCAGAGGCAAGAGTCAAACCCCAGTCTTCCTTGGTCTTCATGACCCCAAATATCGTTTTCTCTCTACTACAGGGTAAACGACAAGTGATCATGTATTCACTACTTGTAGACTACGAATGCAGGAGAGTTCTTTCCTTGGAAAGGAATTGCTATTCAGTGGAAGGAGCATTAATCCTGGAGGCAGAAAACTTGGGTTCAAATCATATCTCTTCTGTATCATTCTGTGAATGAATTCAGGTAACTGCCTTCACTTCCTTGGGTATCATATATTATTCATCTGTAATGAGGCAGTCAGACCATAGGGCTTTTGATTCCCTTGAGCTCTAGATCTCTGACCCTATAACCTCCTAGGGTAGCACATTGTGTTACAGAATGGCCCTGACTCAAAGGATATTTCTATTGATATCAAGCCCAAATTGACCTCTTTATCATTTAAATCTATCCATTGTTGCTATTTCTTCCCCCAGGGCCAAAGAGAAGAAATCTCATCTCTCTGCCATATAATAACCTTTTAAAATGTTGAACATCCCCAGTTTCTTCCACAAATTCTCATAGGACCTGGACTCAAGGTCTTCCGCCATTCCAGTTATATTCCAGATGTTAAAAACCCTTTACAAACTGTGGCACCCAGAAATGAACATAATACTTCAGACAAAGTACAGGAAAACTCTTAAATTCTCATTCCTGAAAGCTATCCAGGGATGTCCTGGAGACAACTATACTGGTTCCCAAGAGTTGACTGTCAAATTTTCAGTGTGAACATTTACACCTCAGGAATCAGCAGATGCTACAAATCAGGGCTTTATTTATTATTTCATTGACTGTCTACATTTAAGACAGTAAAGAAAATGTTAATGCAGATTAAACTTAAAACTGTGTATTCCATCCTTTTTTTCTTAAGAACTGACTGTTAGACATTTGACAATACACCCTCAGCTATCACTCTTCCTCTTTTTTTTTTTTTGCTTTTTTTGGAGGGGGGGGGGAAGGTAGAGCAATTGGGGTTAAGTGACTTGCCCAAGGTCACACTGCTAGTTTTTGTGTTAAGTGTGTGAGGTCAGATTTGAACTCAGGTCCTCCTGACTCCAGGGCTGGTGCTCTATTCACTACACCACCTAGCCACTTTTCTTAATTCAGACCAAAGTCACGTTTGTTTTTGTGACAGCCATATTATTATTAATTCTTGTGGAGCTTGCAACCCACTAAAATCCCTAGGTAACTTTTAGATAAACAACTTCCAGCCAGGCCTCATCTATACTGTACTTTTGAAATCAATTCTTAAACCCAAGTTTTATGTTTAGCCTTATTAAATTTCATTTTATTAAATTTAGCCCAATGTTCTAGCTATCGAAAACTTTTTGAATAATCCACTTCTTCCTGACTTTGTGTCATCTAAAAATTTCATAAACCTGCCATCTTTGCCCTTATCCAAGCCTTGAAACAAATATTAAGTAGCACAGTGTGAAGTACAGGTTGCTGAAACAATTTACTGGAGATGCCCTCCTAAGTCTATGTCAAATCATTAATGACTACTTGGAGAACAGCCATTAAATTATTTCAAAATCCATCTAATTATTTTACCACCCAGCCCATATGTCCCCATCTTTCCCATAAAGATAGTATGAAATACTCTTTCAGTCATTTTGCTAAAATCTAGGCACTGTCTAGAATCTACCTCCTTCCCCAGAACCGCCAGCTTACTAGCTCTGTCAAAAAAGTAAGTAAGGTGAGTTTGGAAGGAACTGGTCTTCATGAAGCGATAATGGCTCTTTGTAAGTGTAATTTCCTTATTGAACTGCTAAGATAGTAAATTTGCCATTTTTGTGAGGAATCTAATTCAAATTCTCTGGTTAGAGTGTTGGAGACTCCATTCTCTTCTCTTCTTTTAAACATTGGAACCACACATGTTCTCCTGCAATCCAAAAATCTCCCTCCCATTGTCCATGCATGATCTTTCAAATATCAGAGTATGATTCAGTAAATGCATTCAGTAACTGGTTATACAGTTTATATATAGCAAGGGACTTAAATTCATCAAGGGCAGCTTTTCTCTCTACCAGTATTATTTCTCATTTGTCTCCAAAATTTCATTGTTAAGAGTTTTTCAAAAATGTTTTACACAATTACACGTATATAACCTATATCTGATTGCTTACTATCTCAGAAAAGGGGTGAGGGGAGTAGGAGAAGAGAAAAGAAGGAACAGAAGGAGGGATAGAATTTGGAATTCAAAACTTTAAATAAATTTTTTTTTTTCCCCAAGATGCAAATATAGAATTTTAACCCATGGGATTCTACTTATCCTACCTCAAAATCCTTTGAATTCTGTTTTACCAAGATCTAGGGCTTATGTTAGAGTATGTTCAGCATTTTTCTCCTTTGTTGCAACAAACTTTCTCCCTCACAAAGTTCCCATGATTTCTACCCCCCAGCAAACAGTTTCACCCTGGTGGGAATAACCAGACCCAGAATAGAATTTCCCTTTGTTAGTCGTTTCAAGCTTTGTAAATTATTAAAGTCATGTCGAGAAGATAGTAGCTGTTCTGCTTTTGGTTGAGGGATTGCAGGGGGGAAGGGTAAGGAGGTGCCCAATTATCATTAATACAGCATGTTTTGTGCCAGATGTGTGAATTGTTTCCCCAAATCTTTATCTATTTCCCATTTTTTTCCAGGTAGTCTGTAGTATAATCTCATAAGAAAATCATTTCTTCAAGCATGGTCCCAAAGAAGAAATAAGAGAAAACATTCTACTCCACTACTTTGCACAGGTGAGAGGTCCACAGGTATAGAAGGTTCAGACTTCTATGATGCATTCATTATTCACTGACTTTTGTGTTAATTTTCTTTTTAAAAAAATATTAGTTCTATGGGATGGCTCTTTGGGAAGGGAAGGGATACTGAGAGAAATTTTTATTATATAAAAGCAAAAATTATCAATATATTTTTAAAAAAGAAAATGATTTTTATTTTTCTCTCAACTCAACTTCTCCCAAATACTCTGTACTATGATTTCCAACTATGGTTCCTGAGTTTCCTTACATCCATATGTCCTTTATAATATACAATGCTAGCCAACTCTACTGTTTATTTTAGCTATCAGGTTTCTTTTGTAAAAAGCATTTTCCGTATATCTAGTCCCAGTTTCTCCCCTGAGCCACTTGATCAAATGTTATGTATATATATATATATATATATATATATATATATATATATAACTTTATATATAATATTATATTATATATACTTATATCAAATATATTTTATATTATATATAATTTTATATACATAAAAATGTATGAAAAACTCTGAGCACAGTGCCTGGTCCATATTAAGTGCTATAGAAATGTTAGATATAGTTATTATTAATCAGGTCAACAAATCGCTGCCTCAGTTCCCCCTGAACAGCAACAAGTACCGCTGCTCTCTTCTTCCTCTTTCTGTTACTGGACGACCATCTGATACCACCAATGAACCTACTTTCATCTTAGAAGACAAGCAGCTGCTTTCTGCTTAGACCATCTCCCTCCTTCTTCAGAAAGTGCCTCAAGTTTATTTTTTAGTTACAAGTACATGGTGCTGTTTCTTTTTTTGCCTCTTCTGTGTAATAATCTTCTGTTCTCCAAGTTTCTAAAACACACTATTTTTCTATTCTTTTTCCTCTACACTGAAGCCCTTCTTCCATTTTGTTTTGTTTGCTAGTGAAATTAATTGCCCCCGATAACTTTGACTGAATCCTAAGGGCTGCACTTGAGGAGCCAGAGGGTCACATGTGGCCTCAAAGCCTCCGGCCCCCGCCCCTGAAGAGATTGGAGCAGCATTTCTCAAGCCCTCTCACCATCTTCTGCCAGGGACGTCCGAGAAAGCCTTGTGCTTTGAACATAAAAATCATGTGGTTGTGGCAGAAATAAACATTAAATCCATCCTGCTTTCCATACCAATGAGGACCTCCAGCCTTTTTTTTTAATGATTTGGGTGTGTCTGCACCTAATCTTGTAAGGATTTCATTAAGTAAGTCCTCTATGCCGCTTTTCCATCTCTGAACACCTGGTTGACGCGCAAAACTTCTTTTCCCGTCTCAGTCCTCCAATCTTATTTCACTCATTTGATTTTTGTTGTTTTTCGATCATTTCATTAATGTCTGACTCTTTGTGACCCCATTAGGGGTTTTCTTGGCAAAGACGTTGGAATGGTTTGCCATTTCCTTCTCCAGCTCATTTTACAGATAAGGAACTGAGGCAAACAAGATTAATTGACTTGCCCAGGGTCACACAGCTAATAAGTGTCTGAAGTCAGATCTGAACTCAGAAAGTTGAGTCTTCCTGACTTCAGGTATAGCACTCTATTCCCTGCACCCTCTAGCCGCCCTCACTTATTTGTTCGACTTACCAGTTTACTTTACCAATTAATTTACCTTTACTTACTTACCTTCCCTAACCAACCCCCATTTCCTTAAATCTTCAGGTTCTTTTTCTTCAACCCTTTTTCTCCTTAATAGTGTCTTTCTCCTTTTCAGCTTAAATTGTGCTCCCTCAACTTTTCTTCAAAATCTCTTAAATTTCTTCTCCACTAATTTAATTTTTAATTTTCTGTAAAAATCCAAAACCTTCTAAGTTATCTTCAGGATTTCCTTCTCTTTCTTAAATAACTCATCCTTATTCTCCAGATGTCAAAAGCCTGTCCACATTCTTTTTTTTTCCCTCCCTCCCTTCACACCATAATTCCATTCGTACCCTCCTTCCTCCACTTCCTCATGCAGTTTTCCCAGTACACCTGCACCCCCTAGCATGGACCTCCTTGTTACTTGAATTTTAATTTAATTTAGCAAGTATTATTGAACTATGCACCAGTCCTTAGGGGAAAAAAAACTTATAAAGTTATTTCGCCTTGGGACACATATAATCTCACTGTGAAAAATAAGACAGCCTCACTTGAAATAAACAGTAATTCATTAATACTTCAATTCATCCATAATCTCACAGATGTGTACACTCCCTCCAATGGTGCATATTGCAACCCATCCATACTTTCTCATCTTGTGCTACTCTCATATCTATCCTTGTATCTTTTTAGGTAGTAAGATAACAAAGTAGATAGAACACTGAACCTGGAGTCAATAAAACCTGAGTTTAAATCTATCCAAACTCCTAATATCTGTCTGACCATGGGGAAGCCACTTCTACTCTGTCTGCCTCTTTTTTCTTTAACTGTAAAGTGGGAGTAATAATAGCACTTACCTCACAGGTTGTTGTAAGATTCAAATGAGATATTTGTAAAGCACTTAGCATAGTGCCTGGCCCATAGTAAGTACTTAATAAATATTTGTTCCCTCCGTTCCTTTCTTTCCTGCCATAACTCTTCCATAAGACATTCATCCCATAATAACACAAGATAGTATGATGCTACAAGAATACAGAGAAGGGAAAAATAAAGACGTAAAATGATTGAAAGAGGAGGTTTCATAGAAGATATAGAGGCTAAACTAGGATTCAACGGTCAGGCAGGTTCTGACTAGACAAACAGGATAGAATACATCATCTTTTTGTAGAAACAACATGGACAAAGGTAAGGAGGCAGGAAAGAATAATGCATATTCTAGAACAAAGATGAAGCTAATCTGATGAGAGAAGTGGGTCCATATTGGATCCAAATGGTTTGTAAGAAAGGAATTATTAAGGTAAAAGTAACAATCAGTTTCATAACTTTGCATAGATTGAAATAAGACCAGTTTTCCCAAGGTCTGGTTAACTCTGACCATCAGAATGATGCCTTTCCTAATGTTATAAACTGCTAGCCTGATATTTATAACAATGTCAAAGGCAAAACCCTTAACTGTGGGTTAATTATTCTTTCCCGATTATTATTTCTGTGCTGGCTGTTTCTTCTGCCAGTGATATCTGAGAAAGAAATTTTTCCATAGCGTATAAGCTCCCAAGAATTAAGAAGTTCTACTTTTGTTGTTCATGTCTCCTGCCTCCCCCCTTCCTAAAAAAGGCTCTAACTTGAAGCAATGTGCTTGGTGGGAGGAACATTGGATTTGATATCAGGAAGACTGGACCTGCCACCATTTTTTTTAAGGCAAATAAATCCATTAACATTGTTATGGTGGATCCATTTCTGAAAAGAATTAAGTAATTTTCTGTACACTCCAGATTCCTCATTTTCTTAAATGATTGAGGACTAGATGATCTCCACAAGTTCTCTTCCAACTCAAAAAATGCTATGATTCTAAGAATTTCAGACCAGGTAGATGACACAAGTCATGTTAAAATCTATGTAAAAAGTGTTGATAATTTAAGAATGGCAAAATGCTGCGGCATAACTCAACTACGTTGGATAGGAAGTTAGCTCCCTTTCTCGCTACTAAGAGATAGAAACTAGAGTCAAACCCAGGATAAACCCTTATTATTAGGCAGTTTAGATTCAAAACAAATAATATGTATAAAATATATATGTATATATGTATATGTATATAATAATAATAATTATTATTATTGGGTACCAACAACTGAGGTATATGTTTCTTAGTGGAGACAATTTGCTTCTTTCCCATGCCTCGTGGTCCTCTTTGGTATCACATACCATGTGACATTACAATGCTCCCACAGAATTACTATGACTCCATCTGCAATAACCCCCTCCCCCCCATCTCTTTCTGGAGATTTGCCAGCATGACAAGACCCTCTGGGGTGGATTGACCTTTACACAACCTCCACTCTCAACTTAAATTTGTCTCTGGCACCAGAATTTCTACTTGTGGTTTTGGGATATACCTTGCTACAATAATCACCATTTTTTTTTATGATCTTGTGATACAGAAGTCCCACATATTTCTTCTGCCAGTAGGAGGAAAACTAGAAATAGGTTTAAGGACTTAAATCTCATTTGTAACAACCAAAATCACATATCACATTTTTTTTCCTTTTAAGCTATCTTTAAGGAATAATCAGAGATTAAATTATACTCTATGTTAGGCTGAGAAATTAAAATTCAAAAGTGTACTTATAAATTGCAAGTCATAGCACTTAATCTGAAAGGATTTGATCTTTTATCATTCCTCTCTCTTTTATAGTGAAGTGTGCTACAGCTGGATAAGCTCAAATTGGTTTAGAGAGAGTCTTTAAAAATAATTTCTATGGGTTGTCATCCCGGGTCTTCATATCTAGGTTCTGATCATTTTATGACATCTCTTTCTCTAGACTTTCATTAATTATTCACACAAAAAAAATCATTTTGGGGAATTCCCTAACAGAGTATCACAAACAGTTATCTAAAGGAATTTAATTCTAAGTGGTTATAATTCTTTGAGGGGAAGAAACCACTTTATTTAGTTCATTTCTTCTTATTCTTCACTTTGAAGTACTATGGGGTACATGTGTATTTATAAAGAAATTATATTTTTACAGACATTCATGCAAAGGACAATGTTTTAAGGCTTTATATAAGCCTTCCCTTTATGACTGAAACATTCCCCTTTCTCAGATCTGCAGCCTGGAATTCCTAACTTCTTCCAAAGTTCAGCTCAGTGGCTCCCTTGCACATATTCCCTTTCCTGACCTTCCCTTATTATTAGTGTTCTCTACCCTTCATCTTGGAATTACTTTACATTTAGTTGGTATGTATTTTGAGTTACCTTATCTGTATATATATATATATATATATATATATATATATATATATATATATATAGTCTCCTGTAGTAGAGTAGAAGCTCCCTGAGAGCAGGGAATTTGGGTTTTGTCTTTATGTCTTCAGTCATTGGCATAGCATCTGGCACAAAGAAGATTCTCAATAAATGCTTGTTGAATCAAATCAAATAGAACCTCATGCGCTGAATAAAAATGTCGATGAAAATTTTCCAAGTTTTTCATATATGATAGTGAATATCTAAAATTAAATAATATTCTTTAACAAGCACATTTTGAAAACTGGTAATGTGGTTTTCTTGGATCCTGTTTTTCTCCTGAATAGTAGCAATTTCTGGATATATTTAACTTCCTGGAAATACTGTATTATTAAATTGATATTGAACCTGAAACACTCTAAACATGCTAGCCCATTCAAGATAACACAAATGAGTTCTGCACAGTGAAACTCCATATGGCTATCATTCTATTTCTGTTTTGAAAAATGATCATAACCTTGGAAAACTTAAAAAGTACTTGGTGGGAAATTTGGAATGGCCATGCCAGGCAGCACCAAAAATGATTATGGTCATGTAAAAGGAAGGAAAATGTAAAAGCTACATCTTTCCATGGTGATTGAAAAGTAAATGCAGAGCAGTTCTGTTTTTGTAGGTGTTATGCAGAATAGAGAGATACCCAGAATATCTATTACCTCTATTATCTCTGCTTGCCTGCCTTCCACAAAGATCAGTTTCTCTGCTCTGTTTATTTTGGTTGCAATTCAAAAGCAGATCTTCTCTTTGTCATTTTTTTAGTGTTTAGCTCATAGCATCCCACAGGGTTGATAAGATTTATATCAGAAAACATACTTTTTTGCTTTATAGATGGCCCAGTTAAAAGTCAATTATCATTTAGATTGCTGTGATAGTTAGACAAAAGTCATTCTAAACTATAATTCTTACTAAATATGGTGTTGTATTGAGCTCTCAAGGAGGAAACATTTTCGCCACATTATAAGTTTACAACCCTGACTTGTTATTTTTCTATATTATATTAGTATATGTCAGTATATTGTATTATATATAATTAGCATATTATATTATATATAATATCTTAGTATAGTTTTACTAAATCTCAGGTGGTTCTTATACAAACTCACTATAATAGCATGGGCCCTCTTGGTACTATTCTGTTGCTGGTATGGAAATCCTCTAGTCATAATGGAAAATATCCACAAGTATTATCTTTTCAAATCATGGCCAAAACCTACATTCCCTAACTCTGGAGGCTTTGCAAGAAGCAGGCATGAAACCACTCCAGTCACTCAGGAATTGGCTTTATTCCAATGTCTTTCTGTTTCCACATTTACTCTCCTTCCACTGATAGATATGTTTGTTTATTTTGTTCTGCTTTTTAGTGCATTTTGTCACTAAGCAGAGCTGCTGTCAATACAGCTTCCTAATTTATTGGTACAGACAGTTCTTACTTTATATGAGTGAATCATTCTGAAGACCTCTACTAAAACAAATTTTATGTAATGCAAATTTCTCCAGAGATGTGGGGAAGGGAAGAAGGGAGGGAAGAAAGAAGGAAGGAGGTGACAGACCATGAAGGAAGGGGGCTTGTACATAGCTCAAGGGGGAGAGGGGGCAGAGAAGTGGAAGCTGGCTATGGACACAGACAGGAGAGGATGCATGAGGAGGAGGGAGAGACACATAGTAACCAAGCTTGGAGGGAAGACAAAAGCAGGAAAGGAGGGTTAAAGTGGGGAACTGACAAGGACAAAGATTTCCTCTCTCAGCACTGGCAGCAATGGTGGCTGTGGTCTCTCCTCCCTTCAGTTCTTTTCATTTGAAGGTTTTGTTTTTGTTTTGTTGGGGGAAGAAGTAGGTGGAGTTCCAAGCAAGAGGTAGGAACAGAAAGAGAGCTCAATATTACACAATAAAGTTAACATATGTGCTTTTTGGAGTGAGGATTTCTTTAAGAATTTTTTGGAGGGGGCAGAGCCAAGATGGTGGCGTAGCAGCAGCGACACATCACAGCTCTCACATAGCCACCCCAAAATACCCATAAAATAGGACTCTAAACCAAACCTACAATGCCAAAGCGCACACAAGGTTACTTTCCACTAAAGTCAGCTCGGCTACGAGGAACCATATCAGTGCTGTGAACCGAAACCAGCCTGGCCTGAAGCCGCAGCTGTGCCCCAGGGGCGGCTGGGCGGGAGGAGCCTCTCTGGTGAGTGGATTAGTGACTGCTGCGAGTGGGGATTGCAAAAGGGGGAGATAAACAGTCTGGCCGAAAGGCCTCCAGAGTGGAAAAGCGAAAGACAGAGGTTTTGCACCCGCCTCCGCATTGTAGCTTCCCGCCACGGCCTGTAGACAGCAGGGAGACTGAGCGATTGTTTTCAGGCCAGGGCTCTCCCATTGAGCGGCCTGGATCCGGATCGTCGTCTTGGGCCTCGGTCTTGGAGTCTTCATTATCCAGTCAGCCGGAAGTCTACGGCAGCCGGGAGGACCCCAGGGATTTGGGACAGAGCTTTCCCTTCTGGAAGCAGAGCCCCACAGAGATTTAAAAAAAAACCAAAAACTCACGGTCTGAACAACCATGAGTAAGAATAAACATAAGA
>CM053588.1:232671316-232718166 GCA_028646515.1 Pseudochirops corinnae | reverse complement strand
CTGGATCCAGGCCACTCAACGCGAGAGCACTGGCCTGAAAACAATCGCTCAGTCCCCCTTCTTTCTGCAGGCCGCGGGCGGGAAGCTACAACGCGGAGGCGGGTGCAAAACCTCTGTCTTTCGCTTTTCCGCTCTGGAGGCCTTTCGGCCGGACTGCTTATCTCCCCCTTTCACAGTCCCCACTCGCAGCTGGTGCTAATCTGTTCACCTGAGAGGCTTCTCTGCACCTCCCGCCCAGAGGTCCCCGGGGCACAGCTGCGGCTTCAGGCCAGGCTTTGGTTCGCAGTGCTGATATGGTTCCTCATAGCTGAGCTGACTTTGGTGGGAAGTTTTGGAGTTCTGTGCGTTTTGGAGTTCTAGGATTGGTTTAGAGTCCTATTTTATGGGTATTTTGGGGTGGCTATGTGAGAGCTGTGATATGTTGCTGCTGCTATGCCGCCATCTTGGCTCCGCCCATGGATCATTCTTTACTGGAGGTCTTCAAGAGACTAGGTTGATCAGTTGATCACTTTTGGGAATGATTTTAAGGAACTTCTCGGTCAGACATGGTTGGACTATAAGGTCTAAGAGATACCTTCATCTCTAAAATTCTGTGTTTTTGTGAATTACAAATCATGGCCTCAAAAATGGACACAATTCCGAGAAATGAATAGTATATTCCTACCACTTACGATATTTGATACGGTATTAAGTTAATTAATTAAATTAATAATTAAGTATTAAAAATATTAAATTAAATTTAACTATTAAATTAAATATTAAAATTAATAATTAAAGTAAATTAAGTTTGCTCTCTCTAATGCCAATTCCTCTACTTGACATAATTCTTCATAGATATGCTATCCAGGACCTCAAATATGTCCAGTGTGATTTTACCATAGTTGTTTTAACCTTCCTGTGAATGGAAAGAAGAAACACCTCAATTGGAAACACTAGTGATCTCTTGAGCTTTAGTTCAAATGGAAAACTTGTAGGTAAGTATCTACTTGGCCAAAACATCTGCAATACCAAATTTGTAAAGCAATTAGCATAATGCCTGGCACAAAGCAGATGCTTAGTAATGCTTGTTCCTTTCTTCGGATTTTCTCTTCTCAACTGTGGATGTAGAGATACTAGATTTATTGTTGGAAGGGACTTTACATTATATCTCCTCCAACTCTCCCCTTAAACACTTCATTTTAGAAAGTCCTGAAAGGTTAAGTGACCTAATTTTACACAAGTAATACATAGGAGGACCAGGATTCAAAACTAGGTCATCTAATTCCAAATTCGATGTTTTCTATGCTACATTTCCATGGAAGAATATGCAGTTCCTGTACTCAAAAAGTCTGTAATATCTTAAGAAAAATAAGGTAAATATAAAATGAGTATAATCTAATACAGTGGTACCTTGACATACAAGTGCACCAACTTACAAGATTTCTGAGAGAGGAGTTGTCACTTGGTCAATTTTTTGCTTTGAATTACAAGCCAAAATCTGAGGTACAAGCTGCCACTAGTTGGCATAGCAAATGCCACAACCCAGCACCCATCCTGCATCCCACACCTCACCCGTTCAGTCCACATGTTTACCTTGCCACTGAAGAAAATCAAGTTAAGCAAAAGTAAAAAAAGATATTGTAGCAATTAAGTTCAAGAATAAAGTGTAGTTTTAAGAGTGTAGCGAGTAAGTGAACACAAGTGACCGGAAAAACACGAAACAAAATTCCTCTAACCTCCTGCATCTATCTCCTCCACCCTCCACATATGCCAGTATCTTCTGTTAGCTCAAGTCGTCTGATATACACTTTATAAAACCATTTTATTTCTTTTCATTCTCTTTTATTATGTTTTTATACAATATTTGTTATTTATAAATACTTTTTCTTATTTAAAAACATGTAACAAAAAAATACTGGGGTAGCATTTGGGGGGCTGGAACAGATTAATGGCATTTCAATTAATTTCAATGGGGAAAATTGATTTGATATATGAGCAAATTGAGTTATGAGCTCAGTAACAGAATGAATTAAACTCGCAAGTCAAGGTACCACTGTACAAAGGAAAGGTTCAGACAGGGGTATGAGAGACTTAGGAGTGAGAGGTTACTGGACAGTATCAGAGAAAGCTTCATAAGGAGATAGTACCTGAGTTGTACCTTGAAGCATGATGTCCTGGTAAATAAAGAACAAAATTAATCAAGAATTGAGTTAAGAAAAAGCCTGAGCAAAAGCATAGTCCAGGCTCAGGATATGAGAAAATGGCGCCCTTCAATTGAGTGTTAAACTAGTGAGTTTCATGTTAAGAATATGTAATTTTAGACATGCCATATTAAGGATATTGGGAGAGATAGGATAAGAAATAAAACATGGCCCTATATCTTGAAAACTGACCCAGGAGTTTAACCTACAAGGACATGGATGGAGATATAGTTGCAAGGACCACAAGAATATGTCATCAAGGGAATCCAAGACAAGATAGCCAGAAAACAAACCTAGGATGAAATAAGAATGAACTGAAGCAATGTTAAGCAGGTGCAATAGGACGGTTGCCAAGACAACACAGCTTGGACTTGGACTGGGCATGTGCAAGCTGTGCAAACTGCAGTAAACAACTGAGGTGGGACACGGAAGGCTGACATTTGAAAGACTTCTGGAGTGAGAGCAGGCTGGTGACTGCAAACATCCTGGTATAAGAAGAGAATGGGAGGTGGCTTAATGGACATGAGAGCATGAACGTAGAAAAGAGTTGGACTTGATCTATGCATGTGGGCAAGCCTGATTCCCAAAGCTTTAGCCAGAGCTAAGCACGCTCAATAAAATAGTCGGGTAAATGCAGGTTTCTCTACGTTATTCTTGACAGCTCTAGAGGCTGGGTTGGGGTTGGGAATCTAGAGACAAAGCGGGGAAAGAATTTCAACAAGTGGAGATATTGAGGAAGATCATTCCAGACATGGATTAGAGATGGAAGGAAACTGAATGAGCTTGAAGGACATTCCAGGTTGCCTGAAGTATAGATTAATTATAGGAAAGTGTAGTAATATTGCAAAGGAAAGAAGAAAGGCAGGACACAAGCATTTATTAAGCACCTATGCTCCAGGCACTGTGCTAAGCATTTTATAAATGTTACCTTATTTCATTCTCACAACAATCATGGGAGGTAGGTGCTATTATGGTCCCTGTTTCACAGTTAAGAAAACAGAAGTTTAGTAACTCACCCAGGCTCACCTAGCTATTAAGAGTCACGATGAATTTGAACTCAGGTCTTCCTAATTCCAGATGCCTCACTCTGTCTACCGTGCCACCTCACTGCCTCTAGGAAGGATAGGTTTGAACCTGATTATAAAGGAACTTTGCAAGGTTAAAGTGTTTTATTTTATTTTATAAACAAATAAGAACCCATAAATGTTTTAAGCAGAAAATGATCTGGTCTGATCTGAGCATTAGAAAGATAACTTTGGCAATGATGTGAAAAAGTATTAGAGACTAAAGACAGAGAAACAGGTTAAGAGGCTATGAAAATAGCAATAGTGAGAGATAATAAGCATCTCAACTGGGGCTAACGCAGTGTTTATAGAAATAGGAATGGACAGAGCATAATTTTCTGAGGGTGAATCAGTGACAATTGTTGGAATGTGAGGATGGCAGAGATAAAAGAGAGCAAGAAAAGAATTAAATATGACCCCAAAATTTTTTCATCTTCATGGCCATAATGGTAAGGGAATTTGAAGATCTTCCCTGCCCTTTAATGGGCTTCACTTGGAGCCCAATAAGAGACACTTGCTTAGGGGAGGCTTGTTTTTCAGGAAGACCCATCTTTTGTTACTTTGTAATTGGGCAGTGGGTCATGAAGGTTGTGATGTCCCCTGACCTGGGGCTCACTTCTGGGAAGAGCTGTGTGATTTGTCCAGATGTTAGTGTTTCTCTCTCTGGTAACTAACACTGTATATATGTAATGGTAGAAGCCCTGTCTATTGGTCTATTGAATTGTATAATTTTCTCTGTCCATATTTTCTGTCTGCTTGTAATTTCTGTTTGTATTTTCTGAAGTTCAGGGTGCTGACTTTTTCCCCTGAACTAAATGAATGATACATATGTTTTATTAAAGTAAAATTATTAACCCTTTTTGAGTTGCTTTCCTTTAGAAAAGCAGATCAAAAAACCTGTACTAGCAGCCACCCTGGGTATGCTAGGGTGCTTGCTGTTACAACGGCTGGGGAAGTTGTAGAGATATCAACAAAAAGAGAAAATCTGAAAGGAAGAACAGATCTTTGGGATAGGAATTATAGGTCATTTTGAGATAAATTCAGTTTGAGATGATGGTAGAACATCTAGCAAGCAGCTGGAGACACAGGACTAGAATTCACTTAGTCAGCTATAGTGAAGTGGTCATTAGAACAACAAAAGTGGATGATGAGGTTGCCAGTGAATGAGCATAGAGAAAGAAAAGGGCCCAAAACAGAGCCTTTGGGAGACATCCATATGACTGGGTTACAAGAAAGAAGAGCCAGCAAAGGAGACAGAAAAAAAAGAAGGAAATTGTAGGTAAGCCAAGAAAGAGTCCAGAGTTCTGGAATCCAAAGGAGATGAGAGTATAAAGGATAGAGTGATCAAAAATGAAAAATGCTATAGAAAGTTCAAGGAACACTGAAGAAGATTCATTATGTTTAGACAAAAAGATGGTTGTTAGTGGATAAAAACTTTCAGCAGAATGATGGGGACTGAATCCAGATTGCAAGGGGTTAAAAAGAGATTGAATGGTATCATTTAATTAAGGAACATGAAATAGGTGGAAAAAATCACTTCTCTTAAAACTTTTCAACATAAAAAATTGCTCACTTTCTATGAACTACAGAAATGCGATTTTTGTCAACATGGTCACTGAGGCAGAGTCAGAAGACTACACCCTGATAGTGAGGTCAATACTTTGTTGGGTACCACCACATGAACCATAACTCACTGACTAACTCAAGCAGAAGCAAAAACCCAAGCAGAGACAGATTATAATTCCTCTCTAACTTCTTCTTAGTGATACAAACAGGCATCACTCAATCCAGGTTTTCTAATATCACCTGACTATCCTGCTCCCCAGGACTCCTGTGCCAGTAGAACCCTCCTATACTACAGGGGAAACAAGAGACCAAGACAGAGACAGAGAGAGAGACAGAGACAGAGAGAGATTGTTAGAGATAGAAATAGAGATACATATGTGTTCAGTTGAACTTTGAGGTTAATATAACACAAAAGAGCACAAAATCCGACAGGTTCTGGATAGGTTTCTAGTATGTATGCTTTCAGCCACAATATCTACTTCCTGAAAACTAACCTAAGTACAAAGAGCTTTATCTTCAGAAAGTTGGTCATTATCTATGAAATTTGGAGGCCATAGCAATTCATGAAACAGATTAAAAATGCAAACCATCTCACAGTTCTTGTTTGTCTCTTCTTTTCCCACATTAGTACTGGGGGGATGGAGAGAAGGAAAGGTAAAATACAGGTAGAGGGAATGTTAAGAATCTCTGTAATGCTGCCATATTTACTTCTGTAACCTCAGTACCAAAACCTATTGGTATGGGACTCTCTCCTCACTGATGGAGATAAATGTCCTGGCTTGAGTGAGGAGTTGGATAGAATTGGCAAGAGAGGAGAGTTCTTCAGCTTTCTTTGAGCTTTATTTGAGTTGTCTTCCTGTCACTGAGTTTTTTCCCACTATGACTACTTCTGACTTCCAGAGAGAAGTTGGAAGATGCCAAGCCCATTTCAGCTTGCTGAAGGAAAAGACTGGGAAGAGATAAGAAGTTCTGGATGTCTCTATCCCCAGCTTGTTACACTAGAGACTTCAGAGAATACCCCTTTGGGTGAAATCTAGGGCTTTCTCTTCTGGTTCAGCTAAGTTAGCTCATTTACAGTAGGAAAGCACTTTCATTCTGTATATTGGATAATATACATTCTCCAATGTATACTTTCTCTAAATTCTGTTTTGCTATTGAATTGGATGCATGAGCTTTTTTGAAAATTGCTATGTGTGTTCATTATCAACTGCCATTTTGTGGAAAGGGAATCATCTTGTATATAAATCTTGGGCCCTGCTTCTCCCCAATAATGAACAGCAATCAGAAGTTAGTTTTAACTTGAAAATCACATTCTCCAAACTATTAATATTTAAAGGAGCAAATAAAAACAATTCTAGCCCAGTGTCTCCTCCATCTGAGGAGAGCAGAGTAGCCAAGTTTCTGGTCACAACTTCTTGTTTTCCCTCATGACAGGAAATAGAAATCTCCCTTGGAGACGGGTAGGGAACCAAGCAGCTAGAGGTGACTATTATGTTTCCCTTTGAGCCGCACAATGAGAAATGTGGGAGGATGGCCCTCACAACACATGGACATTGTTAAACTTCAAAGGAATGGCTGGGAAGTAATGAGAAAACAATGTATATAGCTTCCCTTAAGCATGTGTTATCAAGCTTTTCTATCTTTGAACCAGAACTGACCCTTGCCCAGGTGTACCTAACTCACCCAAGTCCCCAGTCCATTTAATTTCTTAGCCATAATTACAATTTTGACTAAATTAGATAAATTAATTCAGTCCAAATATATCAAACCACTTATTTAAATAGTTTTACCATCCACTTAACTGACCGGATGATTTTAGTCCAAATGGTTAAACAGATTGTAGAGGTGGTTAGACATGTAGTCAGGTTTGGTCTTCATCTGTTTTGGCAAGAGACTTCAGCTTTCAAGTAGTGGTTTTTTTCCCAATAATTAGTTGTAATTAGAACTGGTTTTAGAAGAATACTACTGGACAGAATTTAGTGCTGGAATCATCAAAGCCCCTAAATCTCCTAAACAACAGCAGTGATTGGCTTCTGTGGTCAAAATCAGGTTTTTAAAAGATTTAAAACCTGTTAAGTTTTCATTGGCTTCCTCAGCATAAACAACAAAAGTAGATCATGTGTTAATTTTTCACATGATGAAAACAAACCAAAGGAAAAACATACCCTGGTGCTTCTGAATACCTAACAGCAAAGAAAGAATATAGTACACTGAGGATAATGTGTGATGCCATGTCCCACTAACAATTCAGTATGGAAGGAAGGAAGGAAGGAAGGAAGGAAGGGAGGAAGAAAGAGAGGGAGGGAAGAAGGAAGGCAAGAAGGGAAGGAAAAAAGGAGGGAAGGAAAGGAAGGAAAGAAAGAAAGAAAGAAAGAAAGAAAGAAAGAAAGAAAGAAAGAGAAAGAGAAAAACAAAGAAAGAAACAAAGAAAGGAAGGAGGGAAGGAAATATATATTTAAAAAATTTTAAGGGTTGTAATAAAGATTAAGCTTACTCTTGGCCCCAGAATGCAGAATGAAGGACAATAAATAGACATTTAAGAGGAAACATTAATAGAAGGAAAAACTCCTTAATTTAGGAGGAAAATGGGCCACCTCACAAAGTCATGACTTTCTCATCACTAGAGGTCTTCCAATAAAGTCTGGATGGAGGGGAAAGGAAAGGAATAAACATTTATTAATCATCTACTATGCACCAGGAACTTTACTAAGTACTTTACAAATGTCTCATTTGATCCTTACAACAACCCTCTGAGCTAACTGCTATTATTATCTCCATTTTACAGTTGAGGAACCTGAGTCAAACAGAAATTGAATGACTTGCCCTAAGTTACACAGCTAGTAAAGTGTCTGAGGCTGGATTTGAATTCATATCTTCCCAACTCCAGGCCAAGCCTTCTATTCACTGTGCCACCTAGTGGAGGGCCATTTGTGAATAGGATAGATGGGATTATTCTGTCAGTGACTTCTGAGACCTCTTCCTAAAGAACTGGCTGCCCAGAAAGCTAAGACATTAAGCAATTTCTCCAGGCCTACACAGCCCAGGTATGCAACTCGTAATCAAAAACATTTTTGCAAGTTGTGTTTATAACTTGAACAAATCTTGACCATAGCTGTTATTTCTCTCTACTTGTCAAAGAGATTGTATTTTCTGGCTGAGGTAATTTCTGGACTCTTTTGGCCTATGATAGGATCGCAATTTTAGTCAGTTAGCAAGTAAATCAGCATTTACTGAGTCCCTGCTATGTTCTAGTCATTGTACTAAGCACTGGAGATACCAAGAAAGGAGAAAAAAAGTTTCTAAGGGAGCTCGTAGTACCATGGAGGAGACAATATGGAAAGTGGTCTATGCTATCTTAATGTAGGGATCAGTGTGAGTCTAAAAGCATCTGTGGTGCTGAGAGTCACAGCCCAGTTGCTAAGCTCACGGGAAAGTCTTTTGCGAGACTGCTAGCCTGATGAGCAGCAGCTGAGATGACTGGCTCGGCCTGTCCTCCATTGGCCCATTCCTCCAGTGCATGAGGAGATCATGCTCCAATCATGTTATCTCTAGGGTATTTAAGGAGGACACTACAAAACAATAAAGGACAGCTGCTGTGCTTCTCTCTTGCCTCTGGTCTCTTCAGTCCCTCCTGAGAATATGGCCTAAGGCTGGCCCTTAGGCTACTGAGTTAAGAAGTGGCCACAATACTTAATAGCAAGATTTACCTATAAGATAAATCAAAGATAATCAATAGAGGGTTGGCACTAGCATTAAGAGGGATGATGAAAGGCTTCTTATAGAGTATAGAGTTGTACCTAAGACTTGAAGGAAGCCAGGAAAAAGAAACAAGGAGGTTGTGTTCCAGACATGGAAAACAGTAAATAATGCCCATTGTCTGGAGATGGCATACTTAGTGTGAGGAAGAGCAAGGAGAAATAGTGTTACTGGATCCCAGAGCAGAGGAGTGTAATGGTAAGCACCCAGCACACCCAGGATGGCCTTCTGGCACAGATTCTTTGATCTGCTTTTAAAGGAAAGACTGATCAAAAAGGGGTTAACAATTTTACTTTAATTGTATTCACTAGTTCAGGGGAAAGGTCACCCTGAACTGTGGAGAAAATACAAGCAGGGAAATTAGCAGAAAGACCAACAGACAGGGCTCCAGGTGTCTGAACATAGCAATATTGCTTTATACTTTACATACATCACTGGATCAAGGTGGCTACTCAGAGTCTCAAACACTAACTCAGAAGATCCTTCTCATGTGCAAAGCCCTAAAGTAAAACACTAACTTCCCAGTATATATAGCAAAGACTTGGCCCCTGATTGGCTCAGAGCCAGTAGGCCCAAAACCTACAAGACTCAGCACAGCTGTGAATTATCAGGGTTCAAAGGAGATTAATACTTCATATGTTCACAATTTAACCTGAACCTGAAAAACTGAACTCCAAAAAGAAAACAACAAAAATTCTACTTTGCTTGCACTTACAAGGAGAGCAAGGATAGAAGCATGGGCTGGGACATAAAGGGCTTTGAATGACAGAGGATTTTACTCTAGAAGTGTCAGGAAACCTTAGACATCATCTAGTGACTAGATTAGTCTAACCCAGGAGTAAGGAACCTGTGTCCTCAAGGCCACATGTGACCTTCTAGTTCCTTGGATGTAGCCTTTTGACTGAGTTCACATTTTACAGAATAAATCCTTTTATTATGGGGATTTGTTCTGTCAAGTTTGGATTCAGTCACAGGGCTGCACTTGAGGGACTAGAAGGCCACATGTGGCCTTGAGGATGCAGGTTTCCTAGTTCTAGTCTAATGCATTTAGGGCAGCTAGGTAACACAATGGATAGACTCTAGGCCTGGAGTCAAGAGGACTTGAGTTCAAATTCGGATTCAGACACTGAACAGTGTGACCCTAGGCAAGTCATTTAGCCCTGTTTGTCTCAGTATTGTCATCTGTGAATAAGAAGGAAACAGCAAAGCAATCCCTTATCTTTGCCAAGAAAATCCAAACGGGGTTACAAAGAGTAACATGACTGAAAAATGACTCAATAACAACAAAATTTAATCTCTTCATTTTACACGTTTGCGAGAACTTAGTATCTGATATGAGATGTGAACCCACATTTTCCTGATACCAAGTCTAGCATTTTATCTACTATTAATTTACATCAGTTACATTTCTGTAGGAAATGGTGATTATTGGGGTCAGGGTCTTTCCTTTTATCCATTTCCCATTTCTTATCATCATTAGCTTATTTCAATAAATGCCACATTCAAGTTACCATATTTACCAGCAGAATATTCTTTTCATCTATATCTTTCCTTTTAATTTGATGCTGACTTTGACCTTTGTTCCAACAAGTTGATGATCTAAAAATAAACAACTGATTTGAAAGTGACTAAACATCAGAAAATGGACATTTCTTCCAGCTACAATGCAAGCTTTTGATTGTGAAATTTCTTGTCTGTTTTCAATCTTACAAATTTTGGTGCATTTAAGACAGAACTCTTAATTATGCCTACTTCACCTTTGTCTATCAGTAAGCAAGTCATCTTCTACATTTTGTGTACTGATACCCTTTCTAATTGTTTGAGAGAAACGCTGATAGGTGAAAATCATTGTCAAAGCACTACCCTTGTAATACCATGCCAAAAATCTCCAGTCAATTGGTGCTTCATCTGTTATTGACGAATAGGGCTTTTAAATTGTGAAAATGGCTTGCTTGGGCAGTCATTTTGGTCAGCTTCCAATCTTAACATATTTTGAGATATTGAATCCAACATCTTTAAAAAGACATTGGACCTGACCTACACCTGGGATTATTCATTACACAAACTTATTTGAATCTCATCCAATTCTAAACCCCCATATTGTAAAAGATGCTGTCATATGAATATATTAAAGCAACTACACAGTTTCAGTCATTCTCCTCTTTCCCAACCTCATACCAAATTTCTCTCTACCTTGGCCCAACAGTATAATTTCAAAATCCTATAGGACAAAATTTTAGCTTAATGACTATCTGTTCATGATTAACAAATAACATTTAAAAAGAGAAGAATGTTCCTTTTATAATAATGAAACCAAGTAAAATGAAACAGGTTTCAAAATTCCTTTCTTATGAAAAATAAAATGGCTCATTAACCAAAGTCATAACAACCTATGCTGGCTATCAAAGTCAAATATAGGAATAACCTATAAACCTTAATAGTCTCTTATGTTACTTGCAGACTGATGTTCTATAATTATTGAATTTTCCTCTCAAATGCCTTTAAGTCCCTCCTTTTCTCTATATACACTCTGTTTCTATATACACAACCTAAGAATATCTAGGTTATTTCAACAAAGCTATATTGAAGTGTGTTATTTGCCAAGATGCCTCAGTGTTTACAATGAAAGCATATCAGACTTTTTTTTTAAGTACTTGCAAAGAAATTGCTGTGCCCTGTTAGTGAATTCACATAACCATCAAACCTTAGAAATGAATTCAAAGTTAGAGGTCATCTTGTCCCACATCCCTACCAATTCTGTAATTTTCTCCACAACGCCCATGACAGATCAACATTCAGTCTCTGACCATTTCAAGGAGTGAGGACCTTATCACTTTGCATATTTCATTTGTATCTAATTGCATTGCATTAGATAATTCATTGCATCTAATCATCTAGTTATGTGAAAGTTACTCCTTACACTGAGTCAAATTCTACCTCTCTGAAACTTCCACTTATTGATCCTATTTCTGCCCTGTGGAACTGCACCAAATGAATCTAATCTCTTTTCTAAATGATAGACATTAAAATATTTGAAAATAGTTATCCTGACTCCACCTCCAAGTTTTCTCTAAGCTAAACAATTTTCATTTCTTCAATCATTTCTCATATGCCATGGCATTGAGTTTCATTAACCATTTGAGTTTGTCAATATACTGTTTGACCATACTTATATGGATATTTTACCGTTATTAATGTGGTCTTATGGAATTAGCTATTTAAACAGTTTGTCATACTCTTAGTTCATACTGACGTTGTAATCAATTAAAATCCTTAAGTATTTTTTCACATGAGGGGTTATAGGTCCTAGTCATTCCTGTGTCCTATGATTATGAAATGGATTTTTAAAAACCATAATTTAAGATATTACAAAATGTTCTTATATTCCAGGCTGATGTTGCCATGTCTCTCTTTTTTAGAAAGAAGATCAAATGTTTGTTGACTGAAGCAGTTTCTAAGCTCTTTTGGTCTCTTCAATGTGGCAAATTATTTTAGTTAAAGCTTCAAGACATGGTGATAGTTCATCTTGATGTCTTTCCTTTAATCCATTTCTCATTATATTACATCAGGAGTTAATTTAAATAGACTAGGTTAAAGCTGTTATAACTGAACATTATCTCTTTTTCTCATCTTTATCCTTTCTTTCAATTTGTGTTGATTTTACTTTTTATTTAAGTTGGTCAATCAGTTGCACAGATTCAGAAATGAACAAAGGAAATGTGAATTCTAGGCGTAATAGGCTAAAGTATATTTCCAACAATGTTTTTCACAGGAACTGACATCACCTGAGGAAAAAAATATGGTAAGTTAGTTGTGCAGAAAGAGCAAGAATATGAGTACTCCATTGATTCAAGTGGTTCCTTACCTTATCCTTTGCAATTGTCTTTATTATAGTCACATCCATACTAGCTAAGGCATGGTCAAACCAAGTTCTGTCCTTTACATAAATATGAAAATACCCAGAGAAAGGTCCCTAGCGTATTAGTTGGACCTTCTATTGAGTATATGTAGAAGAATACAGGTAAGAATCATACAGAATGAGGAGGCATTGGTGGTTTTCCGTCTGCATGGATGAAGTGAATATTTCATCAATTAGATCATGAACTGTTGAAGAGTAGGGAATGATCTATATATTTATCAAGAGTATCTTTGAAAAAAATATGAACATGAAATAGATGGGCTTTCACAAATTAATCTCAACAGCAGACCACTACCTCAAATTATACATTTTAGTGACTAGTGAATATTTCATTGCTTAGTTTTGTATTAATATAACAGGGCATTTGATTCAGGAGAGAAAAATAAAGGCTTTCTTCTGACAAGGTATACCCATGCAAATGTTAAAGTCACCCAAAGGTCTTTGATAGGTTCAGCCAAAGAGGACTTTTTTCAATAATTGTCTGATTATCAATATGATATAAAGCATAAAAAAAGATAGATTGTGGTCATTCAATGGTGTTCATTACTGTAATGGAAAGTGTTCTATGTGGAGCCCAAATGAAACATTCCCTGTAGGTAATAAGTTTCTCTCTACTCTGTATTTTGGGGATGACATCATCGCATCAAGCTCAAGAACACTCCAAAGGCTTATCAACAAGATCCACAGCTACTAAAATGAGATAAATTTGACAATGTACACAAAACAAATTGAATAGAAGAATGTCTATTATCAAGACTGGGAAGTACAGTCAGATGGTAATCCACTGAGCTAGTCCATCAGCAAATATAATTTGGAAAGTGACTTTAGATGAAATGTGAGTTTTGCTCAGAATTGGATCAGAAGAAAATGGAAAGCTGTAGGGCATTTGGGAAATGAAACAACACATTTAACAATCCTAAATTTCTCCCTAATACAAACATATTTTTCATTCTGATCACAAGTTCCTGTATCTCCATCTTTCCCTGATCTCTCAAGCCAAATAGAAGTCCATAATCTGGCTCCACTTTCCTACCTTCACAATCTTGAATCTATGGTAAACTAGTTCAATTACACATTGTTATCCATTCTGAACTTTGCCCCATTGTCTTCCTTGCATTCATGCTCAACCAATTCTCATCACTGAGTCACACTCACCATTCATTGTCCCGGTACCAAATTCCACTAGAGGAATCACAACATTGTGCCAAATAGGTCTACTGCAAATTCAGGGTGTCCAATACCAACAGGGCCCACTTAATTGAAACAGCTTTACTAGAATGGCAATATTCTTTATTTTTTCCCAATTGACTCTCTACCCTTTGCAGTTTTGATCCAAATCTCCTTTCTCTCCTAAAGCCTCTAAACTTACCATTAACCAACTCTTTCTCACATCCTACTTTGCTGACAAAATAGAGGCTGTTCATTTTAACCCTCTCATCTCCCCTGATTCATGATTTAAAACCTTTCTATGTTTTCATCCACACATTCTTCCTTCAAGTTCATCTCTTTCCATTTACTCCAGGAACTTGCCCCACCAGTTACTCTCTCTCACTAATCTTAATTTCTATCTACCTGTTTTTTCCCTTTTTTTTCCTATAAACAGACTCAGATATCTCTCTCCCTCTGTCTCCATCTCTGTCTCTCTATCTCTGTCAATCTCTCTCTATCTGTCTCTTTGTGTGTGTCTCTGTATCTCTCTGTGTGCCTCTTTCTCTCTTTGTCTCTCTGTCTCTAGTCTCTCTCTGTTTCTCTGGCTCTGTGTCTCTGTGTCCCTGTGTGTGTCTCTCTCTCCCTCTTTCTCTCTCTCTCTCTCTCTCTCTCACACACACACACACACACACACACACTTTTATTAAACCTTCACTGGACTCTGCCATCGTTTTAAGCTAGCATCCTATATATCCTATTCGCTGTGAAACTCCTACTCATTTACACTTGATGCCTCCACTCTTCATTTCTGAGTCCTTTTCAATTTAGCTTCCAATAGCACCAATCTCCTGAATCTACTCCCTACTCATCAAAAGTTACCAGTTATGTGTTATCTAATAAATCCAATGGCCTTTTTGTGGTCCTTATGCTCCTTGATCTCACTAGTGCTTTTGACACCATCAATCATCAAACCCCCTTCTATCTATTCTCATAACCACCACCCTCATTCAGACCCCTATCACATTTCACCTCCTCTATTATAAGACTCCTGACTGATCTCCTCACTTCCAGTTTATCCTCTCTCTGATCCATCCACCATGAGGCAATAAAAAAATTATGTTTAAAGGCACATCTGATCAAGCCACTCCCCTTTTCAAAAACCTTCAGTGGCTCCCTGTGCCTATGAGATAACAAGACCAACTCCTACATCTGACATTTTAAACCCTGAACAACATTCTTTGTTCATGCAGTCTATGTTCCAACAAGCTGGAAATAGGTTCAGTTGTACCCTGAGTCTGACATTTCATATGTTGCCTCCGTGTCTTCTCCAAAGCCATCCCTGCTTCCTTTTTTTTCCTTCTCCAGGAGAAAGTAAACCCCTTGAGGACAAGGACTGTTTTGTCTATTTGTGACCACGATGTCCAGTACATAGCTTTGCACAGAGTAAGCACTTAATAAAAAATTGTTAAATTCAATTGAATTGATAACTATATTTTTCTCATCAATATTCTTCCATTAATGGTGTATGGCTTCGAATCACAAATCACCATAATCTCCAAGGAATTAATTTTTGGTGAAACAAAAGGTAATGGAACAATGAATAGTGGGCCATAGTAAATGAAATAAGGAAATGATCATCCTCTATGCCCTACTCAGGCCATATCTGCAGCTTTGTATTCACTTCTAGATACCACGTTTCAGGAAGTTTAGTATATCAAGGAAGACAACCACGATTGTGTTTCATGCTGTAGGAGAAATAGTCAAACGAACTAGGAATTTTAGCCTCCAGAGAAGACTTAAAGGGGCATAACAGCTTTTGTAAAACCTTTGAGGAATTGTCATGTAAAAGAGTATTTTCACCTTAGTCAAGTCTCTCATTTCCTTGAATCTGATCACTTCATCAGTGATGAAAAAAATAATACATCACTTAACTACAGACAGGGTTGAAGTTGCTGAACCAGATGAAATCTTGCTATCATTTCAAATTATACTATTTATAATGGTAATAAGTGTGGCAGATGAAAATAGCACTGAACTGAGAGAGGTAGAAGACCTAGTTCTATTCCCAGTTCTGCAACTAACTTGCTATGAGACCTTGGGCCATTGTTTCTAGGGATATTACCTTGGAAATGCCAGTAAAAGTAATTCTCAAGTACATCATTTTTATATTTCAACAACTAATTGCAGTGTTAACTTTTCTTTTAAATAACTATCCAGAAATATTTAACAAATCCATGCAAATCTGTTAGCAAATTGAAATAATTTAACTGCTATTTAATTCTTTTTCTTTTTATATTAATTATGCCTTCATAGTATGAATTATTTAAGTGGATGTTGTTTACATATGTATGTATATGCATACATGTGTGTATATACTTAAAGTATATGTGGACAGAAGGGGAAAAGAAAGGAAGGGAGGGAGGAAGGAAGGAAGGAAGGAAGAAAGGAAAGAAAGAAGGAAAGAAGGAAGGGAGGAAGGAAGGGAGGGAGGGAGGAAGGAAAGAAGGAAGGAAGGAAGGAAAGAAGGAAAGAAGGAAGGAAGGAAGGAAGGAAGGAAGGAAGGAAGGAAGGAAGGAAGGAAGGAAAATGGTAAATTCGAAGGAAGAAAGCAAGATTTGCCTTACATTCTGACTCTTCATGACACTGTTTAGCTTAGAAGATAATAGGAAACTCACTTTATGGAAAACTGAAAAATAAATAAAATGCACCATTTGTTTTTAATGCATTAAATCTTCCAAAAATAAAGAGCTTTGTAATGACCCATGAAAAAATCTTTGTGCATTTGCTTAAAGTACAGAAATGTGTGCGGCCCTTGGAGTAGGATTATTGAGTGTCAGAGCTGGAAGGAATTTGAGAGATCATCTAATCCACTCCCCTCCTTTTACAGATGAAGAAACTGAGGCAAGAGAAGCATTATGCTTTGCTCAAGGGCACAGAGCTAGTAACTGGCTGAACCTGGGCTTCAACCCAAAATAATGCCAAGTCTTCTTTCTACTCAAATATAATTTTTGTTTTATCCCTGCAAGCCTTTCAGATTCTCAGTAGAACTACTAGGTGATTCTGGAAGAGGTTGAGTTTAAGGACAAAATGGTGATGGTCTCCCCAACATGGCTTCTGCTTGGATGTGAACATAATTTTGTATGAAAATATATACACATAAAATATCTTATATCTTTACTTTAAAATATTTTACGGGTCAAAACAATGTGTGAGTGTTCACAAATCTTCATTGTACTCTTTTCTTCCCATTCTCTAACTCTCACACAGATTGTTGAAAAATTTTTGATGAAGGATTTATGATGGATGACTCAGTGTCCTATACACAGTAAGTACTTAATAATAATTGGTCAATTGAATTGTACACTGATTGACAAATGGAATTTTCCTCTATCAAGTGGAGCCCTTCAAGAAAAAAAAAACCTTATTCTAACTACATTTGCAAGGCATTTAATGCTCTTTGTCTAATCGTCTATGAATTTAATAACAGATTCACTGAACTCCTACACACCTCCTCATCCTAATACTTGTCCATATCCAACCACAAATTGTTTATAATAGATCCATGTCACATGCTAGAGGCCTTGCTCTAGGACTTTTAACTATTGAATTTCATAAGAAAATCATGATTATCTTGGCCCCAATGAATATACACTTTGTAAGGTAACTAGATAGCACAGTCAAAAGAATGCTGGGCCTGAAGTTGGGGACACCTAAGTTCAAATTCTGTCTTACGTAACTCCCAATGTAACTTTAGTTAGTTAGTCAACTAACCTCTGTTTGCCTCAGTTTCCTCAACTATGAAATGGGGATGATTATATCACCTACCCTTCAGGGTTGTGAGGATCAAAGGAGATAATATTTGTAAAGCATTTAACAGAGTGTCTGGAACATAGTAGGTGCTAAATGCTAGTTATTTTTTATTATTATTATTATTATTATTATTATTATTGCAACTGTTTAACAATGACAAAGAAAGATGCTCCAGCAAGATGGCAGAGTGGGTAGTTCAAAGTCAAGCCCCATTTCCTTATTTCAAAACAATAAATTATCTGACAAAGTGAGAGAAGAATGATGAAAAAATAATGGAGAGAGGAAAGAAATCCTCTCAAGGTTTTCCTCAAGGAAAATAGGTAACCCCACAAATAGATAACCATGGGAAGATGAAAATGAATTCTTTTGCCAAGCTTTTCTTCTCAGGTCATTCTTCATAAATTCTGTGGTTTGGGAACAGATCATTGGATGTTGAATGAGGTCACATGCTCAATTTCTACCTCTGAATCTTACTGCCTCTGTGACTAACAAATTACTTAATATTTTTGGCCTCACTTTCATCATCTATAAAATAGGAAGATTAGAGTAAATGACCTCTGAGGCTTTTCAACTCTTTATCTATAATTTTATGAATTAGTCTGACTTCTCCCCATTCTCCAGATAAGTAAACATGGAAACCAAAGCAAAAATGGCATGTCCTTTTGTTCACTTCGAATATCCACTATATATTTGCTTATGCTATAATTGGTTGTTGGGGAGGGATTGGTAATTCTATGTATTTTATATATAGAATGCATTTTATACATTTTTCAAACATTATTCTTTACCATAAGTTTCATCGGTCTGTGAAGGGAGACTATGAAACACAAAAAAAATTAAGAACTTTTTATCAAAAATATAATTCATAACACATGAAGTCTATGCTATATAACCTAAAAGTCACTTATTTACTATCTTGTTTACTCTGTTGAGGTTTTATGCAATAGACTTATTTTTTCAAAGACATTGAAAATTCACTCAAATAAGGAGCAATGATAGTATCGTTGGAAGGAACCTTAAAAGTCATCTCTTCAATCCCTTCAGTTTACAGATGAGGAAACTGAGGCACAGAAGTTAAGTGTTCACAAAACTCTTACGAGACTGGGGCAAGATTTGAACTCAGGTCATGTGATGCCAAAATCATCCCTCTTTCCACTTCACCATTCTGCCTCTCTCAAATTTCAAAACATTTTGGAAAAAACCTCAAGTGCTATGTAAGTGTCATTGAGAATTACTCATATTTTATTAGGTACCATGTCTACTACTTCTACCTATACTTCATAGTGCCTAGCACCATGCTGAACACATAGGAGACCTTTCAAAAAATGCCTAACAACACTTGATGTCCGCCATCACACTGCCTATCACTTATAGAACTAGTAAATATGGCTTCTGCACTAATCCATGTGGAGAGTCACTTTTGAGGTTTACATCAGATCCAGTGAAGCAGGAAAGAAAATCTTGGCACAGAGTCATAACTCATACTTAATTAAAATCCAGGCTTTCTAAATGCATAAACTATAATGACATGATATCAAAACACATCAATTCAGGTGCTATATTTTTACCATTACAATGGGTCATTTTGTGGCAGGTAGTTTCCTTCACCCCACAAAAGTTGGAACTTTTCATTTTAAACTGATTATCTAAGTACTACGTAGACCTACTTAATTTTACCTTATGAATTCTTGAATAACATTTTCACATTTGTATTGCAAATTGATTGATTTTGATTGCTTTATGTAATAGAAACAGTGATGAGGGAAATTACTTGCCTCTGTTAACCCCATTGGACTCAGTTCTGCCACTTTCCCACGTATAGTACATCAACTGGAGTCCATTAAACAATGATGCAAGAAACACCATTTAATATAATGGTGGTTTTCATGCAAATTATATTATAAACAATATTCCATTTGGATAATTTACAGGATCAGGGCATAATTATTCTAAAGATAAAGAATGTGAATTAAATTGCTTCAAATTACTAACAGATTTACATGTATTGGTTACATAGTACCCTATTTCCATTTAATAGATGAATTAAAACCAGCATTAGTCATTGAATCGTAAACATGATGAACTTGAAAGGCATTTTGACATTTCCCAGAGATATTTGCTCAATGAAAAAAAATATAATGGGCTGAAACATAGCCTAATAGTAATAATTTTATTTTTATGGTTTTGTGAAAGTTGATGTTCATTAGGCAGGCTATGCCATAATCTTTCCCTCTTCCAGTCTCCCATACCATCCCTTATCTCTTATATAGCACTTAATCCATTTTATCTTTTATGATAGCTAATGTGTATTATTCTTTCCTCTTTCAGACTCTAAGCTAGTACTTACAGGGACAAAGATCATGTCATATTCATCATTGTATCCTCCTAAGTGACTAATATAGTGTCTGCACATAATAGGCATTCAATAAATTTTTGTTGAATAAATGAATGAATGAATGATTATATTGGGTTTTACTCCTCATCATACAAAAGAGTCAGGCTGATTCTACTGATGTGCTCAATGCCATAAAGAACAGTAGCAAAAGTCATTACAACAAAAATTTACAATGAAAATTATTATTATATCAAACATTTAGACATAGACTAAGTATGAGAAATTACACTATGGAAAAAGAAAAACCACATTTTGCCCAGTAGTTATATTTCTGAAGGGATTTAAGTAAATGAAATTTTTGTAAACTAGATCCTTTATATATATTTGGAGAACCTCTAATTTAAAGAGATTTTATAATGAACCTTTTTGAAACACAAATAATCACTCCTAAGCCGGATTTTGTAATAGTGTAGTTTCTTAAAGCAAGGCACATAACCATTTAGATTTGTGTTTACATGATAAAGCAGCATGATACACTTAACAGAAGGCTAGATTTAGAATCAGAGTGTTGGATTCAAATGTTATTCTTCATACTAGGTATGTGATTGTGGCTAAGGCATTTACTTTTGTGAGCCTCAAATAACACTCTGACACTGTAGGTTATAGATTGGATGACATCTATGTCAACGAAGGGAGTTCCTATGCCAAAATAAAAAAAAATTAAAATTGCTGAACACGAAGAAGTTCATGTCTATATTTTTGAGGTACAAAGAGGCAGCTTGTTATAATGGAAAGATCACTGGACTCAGAGGATTTGAGTTCAAGTTTGAGTAATCGCTGAAGCTTATTACTTATATGAGCTTGGCCTCACTAGACCTACGTTTCTTGTGTTAAATAAGAGAGCTGAACTAGGCTTCTTCTGATTCCCCTTTAGATCTAGAAGTTTTTATGTTATATAATGTTTTCAGAAATGAACAGCAATGTATGCTTACTAGTTAATGTCATTGGGGTGACAGCAACATACTGGATTAAAAATTAACTTCTATTTAAAAAATTAACTATCTATTTCTATATGATTACATCCATATTTACATAGAGGTCATTATTTTATGATTCCACTTAAGCTGAAAATACTCTCTTAATTTTATAATTACATTTTAAAACATTATTATAGCATAGTATACTTTTTCCCCTAGAAGCTTTATTTATACTGTTAAAATCCTTTCAGCTCTGTTCTATTCACTACGATGTCAATATCCCTTTGAGCATCTGATGATCCCCTTCAAACATGCTTTCCCTACATATTTCTATGGAAAGAAAACCAGTGGATTTTTTTTTTTTTTAGCAACATCAGACAAATAATGAGAAAACTAGAAAGCTGCCTAGTGGATTAAGCCTAAAATGGCAAGGCTAGTGGAAACAAGAAGGAAAAGGTTATATAAATGAAGGAGGTTATGACCCAGAAGGTATAACACAGTTGGATCGTTCTCATTACCGGAACATTAACATAGATGAGAACAATCTGCAGGTCGACGAAATCTAAATTGCACAACGGCACCCAAGGGAAACAGAAACGACCTTGATAGTTTTCCTTAAATGTGAAGCTAAACAACGATGGTTTGAAGGGGTTGCTGAGTTATTTAGAAGACGTGTTTAAGTTTATCATCTTTAAGAGCAAAAGATTCAAACTGAAGAAGGATTAGTTTTTTACCTATGACATTTCTAAGGAGCAAAAATGTATTATTCACACATACTAACTGAGCTCAATACCAGTGACTGTGAGTCACTCAAATTCATCATGAAAAATGAAATGACAAATGCATTAACATTCAAGAAAGCAAATTTGGGGCAATTTACTCTGCTAAGAATATTAACACATTGAGAGGAGGCCTTTAGTGTCATGAATATATAAAAAGAGCCTTGAAAGACATCAACATGTAAATGCCAGAGGTAACATTTTATCTAAAAATGGTTGAACAACCGTTAGTGTGTGCATTTTCAATTAAAATAAACAAATGTTTAATATTGACAAGAGTCCCTGCTATCTGGGAGGCATTAGATCAGGTACTTTTCACAGAAATAGGGATTTATTCATTGGAGGGGAGAGGACAGGGAGGTGTGGATTTCTCTTTATTGCAATAAATGTCAGTGTATTGCCTACCATTCATACTAAAATAAGAATCAGATAGCTAATAAGGTTTCACCCAGTTAAACCATAGCACAGACTTTTAAGGGTCTCTGGGGTGAAACAAAGTCTCACTTAGGCATAGGAAGTCAACTACTACGTGATCGTGTTATGGGAATCTGAAGATCTTCCCTGCCCCCAGGCCCTTTGATAGGCTTGAGTGGCTCTGAGAACCTTTCCTGATTTGAAAGTATACTCTACCCCCTAATAGGCTGAATGTGGTCACATGGAGCCTGTGGCGGGAGGCTTGTTCTTCAGGAATGCCCACACCTTATTACTTCGTGATTGGGCAGTGGGTCAAGAGGGCTGTGATATTCTCTGATCCGGGAGAAGGCTATAAATATCCTGATGTGAGTTTTTGCTTTGGGGCTCACTTTGGAAAGAGTTGTGTGATTAGGCCAGACAAGACTCTGTGCAGCCTCTGAGCCCCCCGGCTTTGAAAACCCAGATGTTGATGCTTCCCTCTCTGGTAACTGACTAGGTATGGATGTAATCGTCAGATGGTTGGAAACTGGTCTGCTGTTCTGTTTCTTTGCTTTTAACTTCTACTTGTAACTTGTTTGTAATCTGTATTCTCTGAAGTTCAGGGTGCTGACTTTTTCCCTTGCACTAGGTAAATGATATATGTTTGATGGATTACAGTAAGACTGTTAACCCATTTTGAGTTGCTTTCCTTTAGAAAAGCAGATCTAAGAACCTGTGCTAGCAGCCACCCTGGGTATGCTAGGGTGCTTGCTGATACATCAAGTAAGTTACAGCCTTGGGAAAAACAATGATTTGTTCTTATCACTTCAGATGGAAGCTGTCACAGTAAAGCCCAAACTCAGCTATTCTCTCTGGAAGTATAAGGTTCTGACTCCCAGAAAATAGATCCCTTTTTTTACCTGCAGTATTTTCAGTACACTCCCCAAAATAATGCACCTATGAGAAATGAGGTACACATTTGTCATAAAGCTATAGCTCATTAGTATTCATAACCGACATTCAAATAGTGCTTTTAAGTTTGCAAATTCAGATACACATACTACCTCACAACAAATCTAGTTATCCGGGTTCTACAAGTATTTTTATGCCCATTTTAGTGTCAAGAGGAAGGGTGCAGACCCAGGTCTTAACTCCAAATCTGATACTCTCCGCAGTGCTACACTGCCTTTCCTTAAATCGGACTCCTGACGCTTGCCTCTTTCCTGGCTTTTCCTCATCTGATGCCACGTTAACATCACTAACAGCCAATTGAATTATACCATTGAATGAAGAAACTTCAAAACAAAGAATTTTTATTTGAACCAAAATTAAAAAAAAGATCACTTGATAATTGTAAAAGCTCTATTTCAGTGAGGCTCACAGGACTGTGACTGTTGCCTAGATTATGACCTCATTTAAATTATTTAAATGTGTTAATTAAATGTATAAGTTCCTTATTGTTTTCTTAAAAGCATTATTTGTGGTGACCCCTTGATCAAACTATTTTTTTTGGTTGGGAGGTGTAGGAGAAAGGATATATGTGTCTGTTGTTTGTTTAAACACTGTGTACGTGTTATTTATTCCCATTTCTAGTCGTATAATAATCACTGGATGCTGAGAGAAATATTGGTTAAGAAGCATTCAATAACATGTCACTCCCTTAGCTAATGCTTTGCAAATATTGGTATGAATTTTTATTTTCAGAGATAATAAAGAGGAAAGAAGTAAAACCGTCCAAATGCTTTCTGATAAAACTGTGCATCCACTATGCCAAAAGGAATTGAATGCTACATGTCTTCAATAAATATTTTGAATATTTGTAGTTACAGATAATATCTGTTCCAAAGGACAATGTTTTTAAATTTTAATACAGGAAGTGTGGGGTCGTGAACAGAGAGCTAGTCTTGGAGTCTAGAAGACCTGGGTTCAGGTCTTGCCTCTGACACGTAATGATAGTCTCTGAGCAAGTCAGTGCCCCCAGACAACTCTCTAAAACTGTAAGTTACAGAATAATGATTGATCTGCATTCATGGAAGAAGTACACACATTAAAGTTCTAAACACTAAGAAATTATAAAACTGGATGAAAAATTTAAGCATCTGATTCACTGCCCATCCACAGTGACTATCCTAGATATATGTATTAATAGACAAGTTGTTTGGGCTGCTCATTCTATCTTGTACCATAATCTGAAAAATTAGCATTCTTCATCCACTTGGGTTTTTTTTCTGTGAATAGTTAGGCTAAAATCTTTTGAGTGCCTATGAATCTCATTAATGCCTCTATTTAAATCCTGCATAAAATGTTGTCCCCTCCTAGATTATTTTAATAACTTTCTGGTTAGTCTTCCTGCCTCAAATCTCTCCTCACTGCAGTTCATCTACTCAGCTATCAAAGTAATCTAACTGAAGGACAGACCTGACATGGTCACGACCCATTTTGTAAACTAAAAATGGTTCTCTATTGCCTTCATTTGACTTTTTAACTTAGCCTGTTCCTATCTTTCCACTTTACTACATACATTCAATGATCCGGTAACAATGCCTTTTTTCCATGCATTTTCATTGGCTGTCTCCCAGGCCTAGAATTCTCTTCCTGTTCATTTCCATCTCCCAGCCTATTTTCCTTAAAACCCCACTTTCTGTGAAAAGCCTTTCCCAACCTTGCTTAATGCTAATGCCTTTCTTCTGAGATTATTTCCCACTTAATACATGCTATAAATAGTAAATATATTATACATTGATTTGATTTAATTATATATTAAATTATACATTATAAATCATATACATATATCTTGACATAGTAGTTTGCATGTTTTCTCCTCTAGACTGTGAGTTCCTTGAGGATAGGATTTTCTTTGTATCCCTAGCTCAACATCTGGCATATATATTGGTCACTTAATAAATGCCTGTTGACTTAACAATGAAAAAAAGTACATAGCAATTATACATTTCCTTGTTTTATGCCTTGCTTGATATTAATATTCAAAAGATAATCAAGCAAAGTTATCTCTACTGTTCTATACGTCAACAATCTTGTATGATTGTGAAATGGTTGAAATTCTTAATTAGGAAAAAGCCTTTAATGTCCCTCCAGTTGTTAGTGTCTTTCACGTAAGGTAATCTTGTATCTGCTTTGTGTGAGAGATAGATAGACAGATAGACAGATAGATAGATAGATAGATAGATAGATAGATAGATAGATAGGTAGATGTGTATATACGTATAGATACACACATGTATATATACACACACATATATACATATGTTTGTACATTGTTTTCCCATTCTAAGGTAAGCTATTTAAGATTAAGGATGGTTTTCACTTTTTCTTTCTATTCCCAGATGTTAACACAATGTCTGCAACACATTAATAAATGCATGATATTTAACTGAATGATTTATTGTTTTTGCTTTAATAAATCAGATAAATTATCATACTACAGAAATAATAGATAAAGTGGGCTCTTGTATTCTCTACACCTTTCATTTAATCATATGATCATCAAGATGTGGTATGTTATACCATTTAACAAAAGTCTACCTCTTTGTTCATTTCTCATACTTCTTTTGAGCCTAATACCTTGAAGACACACCAAAGATAGACATTAAACTGGATAAGAATTAAATAGAAGGAAGAGAGTAGGCTAGATTGCGAGCAGGAAGGGAGATCATGCTTTTAAAAAGTACCAATACCAAAGTCAGAATATTGTTGTTCAATTGTTCCAATCATATCTGACTCTTTTGTAATTTGGGATTTTCTCAGCAAAGAAACTGGGGTGATTTGCCTTTTCCTTCACCAGTTCATTTTTACACATGAGGAAACTGAGGCAAACAGGGTTAAGTGACCTGCCCAGGGTCACATAACTAGTAGGTGCCTGAGGTTAGATTTGACTTCAGAAAGTTGACTCTTTCTGACTCTAAGTCCAGCACTCCACTCACTGGGCCACCTAGTTGCCCACAAAGTTATATGGATTCAAATCCTGTCTCTAATTCTTTCTACCTATATGACCTTGATCAAGTAATTAATGTTCCTAAATTTCAGTTTCCTCATCTTTGAGCTTGATTGGGGATTCTTAATCGTTTTTTAAGCCATGATGTGTGCACATATAGTGAAGTCCAGTGAAGCCTCTGGAACCTCTTTCAGAATAACATTTTTAAATGCACAAGATATTTAAGTTTTTAAGTGAAACCAATTAAATTGGTTTCCTTTATCAAATGTCTTTTAAAATAAGTTCACACATTCGATGGTAAGAATACCTGGATTTGTTCTGAGCTTCCTTCCAGATCTAGATCTAAGATTCTTTGGCCCTAGGATCCAAGCTTTTCTTTTCCAGAAAGGCCCAACTTATTAACATCAAAATTCACCCTGGGATGCTGTATGGCCATGAGTTGCACAATACAACAATCCAAAGAAATAAAGTTACAAGTCGCCCAAGGGATAATGGACAGGAATAGCCTAAATTTGTCCTGTAAATATCTTATTTGTGCATAGCTGTTTGTATGTTTTCTTTCCCATTAGACTATGAGCTCCTTGAGAGTAGGGACTAGTGGTTACTCGTTTTCTTGTTGTTTGGTCAGTTTTTTGCTTTTGTTTGTTTTCTTTTGGTTTTTTGTTGGTGGTGGGTTTTTTTTGGGGGGGGGGGGGATAGGGGGGGTGCATCCCCTGTGCTTTTCAAGTGCCTGACATAAAGTAAGTATTTTACAAAAGTTAGTTGACTGACTGACAGTGGGCACAGATAGTGTGTAACATATTGTAACGCCATGTACAAGCAGCTTCCCAAAAATATGCTACTGTGAACAGCTTTTACAATTCTGATTATGCAGTATAGTGAACACTCCATTTATTCCGTAACAAATCAAGGCAAACATTCACAACAAATCACAATATAATATTCACAGCATTACATCTTATCACAGAAAATCACAATATAGTGTTCAAAAGAGCTTAACATTAGAATGGCCACACAGTTTTCACTATAGTGGCCACAATATTTAGAACAAAGAAGAAAAGAATAATCATCTGGTTTCCCTAAGTGGGAAACCCTCCTTACTTAATCATTCAATCATTTCACAATACAATAATCAATCTTCCACTCATGCGGCAATCATAGGCTAACTTAATCAGTCACTTATCTAGCAATCGGTCACTAAGTATCATTAATCACTAAATACAATCATTGTAAACTACACAAACCATCCACCCCTTGGTGTCTAGAAAACTTCAATTTCATCAGGCATTCTATATCCAAGGAGAGGCCTTTTCTTCATCTTGACTCAGGGTGGTCTCTCAGATTCCCTGGATCCCCTTCCATGGTCCCAGCTCCTACCCGAGTCTACCAAACAGTCACCTGGATTCTGAAGCAGACAGCTCCCAGGTCCTTGTCCAGTCCTCTGGGCAGTTCCTGGGACACACTGAAGTTCACAGGGTCCAGCACATCTCAAAACCTTCACCACTTCTGTTGCCAGGAACTCAAGGATCAACTAAGCCACAAACAAACAAAGCCTTATCTTGGTCATGCTTCTTCAGTCCTCCAGCAGTTCAGCTGGCCCTTGGACCCAGAAGAAATTTCAGCCTTTCAGGCATCCTTCCAGGCTGCAGCATCCACTTCAGTTTTCCAGGCAACTTCAGCCTTCACCAGGTGCTGGTCTCATAGAAAACTCCAACTCAGTTCTCAGTCCAGCAAGCCCAGCTTCCAGATGCTGGGACAACCTTGCTTCCTCCAGTAGGAGTAAAAATTCTTGATTCTGATTCTCTGTCTCTGGAATTTTTCTTATACATACACACACACACACACACACACACACACACACACACACACCACACACATACACATTGGCTTCCTGTATTAGCCAACCCCTTTCTGTTATGTCAGCAATAGGAGACAGAGTTCACACCTTCTGGTTCTTTCACAGAAGTACTTAGCCCTCAGTTACTAAAGGCTAAGTACCTGCTAAATTAATTACATTACACATATAAACAATACAGTATGAGTGCAAGAGATACAGAAGGTGTCAGCAAAGAGATAAAAGTATGGTTGAAGAAGGAGTTGGACCAAGCATATAACAGTGAGGGCTAAGTGATGGCCAGCCAGCAAGTGCCACAGTGTTAAGAGATCTAAAGAAAAGCCTCTGTCTAGCATGTTGACTGGGCTCCAGAGTAGCACCAAATGATAAGATCTGAATAGACTGTGACCTGTACCAGTGGAAGGGGTACTCACATCAATGAACACAAATCCATCAAAGTTTTATTGTATTAAGTACCCACTATGTACCAGGCACTGTGCTGGGTCCTGACATGGAACAAAGTTAAGATAATGGCCCAGATAAGTCTAGTAGAGACTGGTAGTGAAAAGTAATGTAACACATACCCCCTTCCAAAAAAAAAAAAAAAAGTGATGAAACAAAATAGAAGGTATGTACCAAAGAGGGACAAACAAAATGCTATATCAAATCAAAGGAAATATTTCTGACAAGAGATAAATTGGGAATATATAATTTACATGATCTTAAACCTGTAATGTCTTGATTTTAAAAGCTCTGTGCTTCTGAAGTGATTATTTTTAAATAGCTACATGGCAAAAGTCTAAAGGTATCATTCTTTAAATATCCCTTTAAAGGAAACTCAACAAACCAGATTTTATAGGTCATTCATTTTAAAAGGAGGAAAGAAAATCACCTTACATAACCTGAAGTCTTGAGCTTAAGACACTTTTCAAGCTGAATTTTATCTTATGTTAAAGACGGCACATATTGGTAAAATATGGTTTTCCAGTTCAGTTCTTTTTGATACATTGTAGATGTATCAAAGTACTAAAGAAGGAAAGGGACATAACTGGGTCACCTGTAAATGGGTTGTCTAAGCACTACACTGTAAAGAGAACACACAGAACACATTACAAGGTAGGAGAAATGCCAATAGTCTTATGAAAAGATGAATAAAAGAAGAAATGAAATGCTAGAAGTAAGAAAATGGCTGAAAGTGTTGAAAGGCTAAAAAGGAAAATTAATGTTTGATGGGCAGAACATGGGTAGCTTAGGTGGCTAAGTGGTTAGAATACTGAACCTGGAGTTCAAATCCAGCCTCAGGCACTTACTAGCTGTGTGACCCTGGTTAAGTCACTTAACCCTTTTTGCTTCTGTTTCTTAACCTATAAAATGAACTGAAGAAGGAAATGGCAAACCACTCTAATATGTTTGCCAAGAAAATCCCAAATTGGGTCATAAAGAGTCAGACATGACTGAAAAGTGACTGAAAGGCAGAATGTCAGGAATAACTTGGTATGTATACTACAATCCACATCTCATGGAATTGGTCATGATTCATATCTTCTTCCTTGCCAAAAGCGTTCAATTCAATAAATTGGAAGAATTTATAATCACAATTTTCATTTCATTTAGAATGTTATAAGAAAATAGCTTATTTTACATAAGTTTATTTCATAGTTATATGTCTGAAATCCATCAATTTTGCAAAATGAATACTTCAGGGCAGCAGTTAAGAAAGTAATTTGCAATCAGATAGCCATGGTGTCTGGAAATGTAATGAACATGACTGGAAAAAATTATTTGACAAATGTTATGCTGCCCCACCACCTTTATAAATTAGTCCAGGGCAGGTCAAGAGCTTGCAAAGATCTTCCACAGTAATCCCCGGTGGTGTCATGGGACTGAACACCTTTTTAGGTTGTCCCCAGTCTAAAGTGGGGGAAGATCAGGAGAACATATAAAGCACAACAGTTCTCCAAGCAACATCCTTAGAATGCTGACTGGTCCTTAGAAGAGAGAAAGGCAATGAAGTGCTCTACAATATTCAGTTCATCTCCATAAAACATAAGAGGAAACTGTAATAAGAGAAAAAGAAAATTTTAATTTATATTAAAAAAAAGTTCTTGCTGTATGATTTACTAAACACTAGGGTAGGTTGCTGAAGAAAGTTGGCAAATCTCCACTCCAGAGATTTTTGAAAATAGGAAAAACCACCATCTGTCTTGGGTGATTTAGGTATTCACTTAAATCCCCAGATGTTGCAATAGATTGAGCACTGGATTTGGAATCAGGAAGACTTGAGTTTACATCCAACCTCACTTAAAAGACACAAGCATTTAACTTGTGTCTGCTTCAGTTTCCTCTTTTCTACAATGGAGATAATAACACTTATTTCCCAGAGATGTTGTGAAGATCAAATGAGATCATAGTGATTTGCAAACCTTAAATCACTACCCAAGTAAAACTATTATTATTCTAAAAAGAGGAAATATTCAGCAAGGAGGATATCCAGCAAGTATGAAAAGTTAAGTGTTATGAGTTGGTAATGAACATCTTAGATTTATATTAATTCCTGACTGAAGAGTTGTTCCACCTAAGTTAATATTATAGATGCCTGAAGCTTATACTTTTAAGCATGAGAACTTATTTTAATATTAAGAACATTAAATGAAAATAGCATTTAAATGTATTACACATTCATTTTTCTAAATAAAATATACTGAACTTAATTTAAACCTGTATTGCTGGTTAATGATTATTATTATGAATACAAAATATTGTACTATGCTATAAAATAGTGATTCCCTTAATGGTTATTGAAATATGTTGAAATGTTTGCCTCCTTTGCTAAATGGCCTTTTAAGTCAGTCAACTGGTATTTATTAAGAGGCCACTGTGAGGAGGAGTGGAGTTGTATCCATCTGAACTCTCCCCACAAAACAACTTTAAAATAACTCCTCAAATCAAACTTTGGAAGGGAAGAACCAAGAAAAGGTCAGAGTGAGACAATTTTCCAGCCTAAGACAACTTAGGTGGTCAGTGTAAAAGGTCTGTGACATCAGGGTAGGGAGTGACCAGGAGCACAGTCAGCAGCTGTACCAGAGGTGGACCTCAGAAGTGGCTGTGATAGAAGCTGTAGCAGCAGCAGCAGCTTAAGGAACTCTGAGCCCAGAGGTGCTAAGGGAGTTGGACAACTGGTAAGGAAAAGATTATGAGACCCTTTTGCTGGTACTGGCTGTAAATGGCAATGATAGGTAGCTCTATTAACCATATACAGTTACAGGGCAGAGAAGAATGTTTGGGGTCAGTTATAAGGGAGCAGGGGCCCTAGTCTGAGTTTAAAGGCAAAGAAGAACATTAGCACTTGTGGTTATAGAAGAACAAGGGACTTTCCAGAACTCAGACCAAAAGACCTCACACTTCCAAGGATTATGCTATCTTGGAAGTACTGAAAACTTGTAGAGTCCTCAGAAATAACTCTGAAAACAAAGGCATGAAAAAGCCTAAAGCTTAGAATAATGTCTCCTCACCTCCAGGTAATAAGAACCCAAGTTGAATATGAAGTTAAAAATCAAAAAATATGCTGGAAAAATAGTAAGGAATAAAAAAGAACTTGACTATAAAAATCTGTCACTTTGGTGGCTAGGGAAACCAAGACATCAACATAGAAGAAAATAATGCTGTTGTTTTTTTAAGTTACAAGAAGAGGCTCAAAGAAAAGTATTAATTGGACCAAGTCCAAGAAGAATTCCTGGAAGAGTTAAAGAAAGCCATGAGAGTATGTAATGCCAATTGTTACACCACACCTGAGGACTGTTGCTATAAATAATTTTAAGGATCTAATTACATATTATAATGAACTCTCTATTCAGAACTAAATATTGTTCAATAAAATAAAGCATAACATTCTTAGCAACAACCTTAAGCAAAACATATTATTTAATTATATATCATTAACACTCAGTATGTCATATGGCACATAGCATATATCATTCCATTCAGTAGAGTTCCCCAAAATACTTGTTTACACAATCAGGAGGTCCCAGGCTAGGGTCTTCCCTAGGACAACACATCCTTAAAGGATAGCAGAAAATACCACACAGAAAAAAACCTAGGTCACAGTAAGAACATCACACTACATGGCATATATCATTGCATCCCCAAAATCAGGGAGTCCCTAGCATGACATATCCTTAAAAGGTAGCAGAAAATACAAATACTATCCAGCCCTAGGTCACTGCAAGAACAATCTCCTTAATCAATAACAAGTGTCCAAGAAAAGTCCTTTTTCATTTTAACTCGAGATTGACTTCCAAGTCTTCTTCTGTGGGCTGACTCTTCCCAAATCTCGCTTGGATTCACACATAGGCAGCTCTCTGCTCCTGATCCAGGTCTCAGTTCATGGGGACTACTCCACTCCAAGCTCTCCCAGCCTGACAGAAAGCTCCAGGAGCTCCTGTCCACAGGAGTTTCTGCCTCTGGGAAAATAAAGCTCAACAGGGCAACAACAATACTGGCATATACCGCTAGCACCATTGTCTCAATTCAACTCCAAAGTCCAGAGACTCTTATTAATAGCTCAGTTCACTTTAACAGCTAAGCCTCCTTCCCATGGGCAGGTTTGTGCCTTACAGTTCTATTCACTTTCAAATTTCAAAGACTCCTTCAGCAAACCTCTGCCATCAAAGGTCTCCTCCCAGCTCTCAGAGGTCTCCTTCCTCTGCCCACTCAAGCTGCTTCTCTCTCTGAGCACTATGTTGCTCTTATCACTGACTCCCTAAATACCTGCTTTCTCAACACCAGCACTGTTTATATACAGTTATATCTAGCATCTGATTGGCTAGAACCCATATGTACATATCTGATTGGTTAGAGCCCACTTACACATGTCTGATTAACCCAGTATAGAGGCACCTAAGCCTGAGGTTGGGAATGACACACATAGGAAAACAGCAAAAAAAATCCCATTTCACTTGCCATTACAGAGTGGTAGAGGAAAATTTGGGAAATGAAATGAAATTAATACAAGAAAATAATGAAAAGAAAATTTGCAGCTTGGTAAAAAGAGGCATTAAAAATACCGAAGAAAATGGTAACTTAAAACAGAATTAGGCAAATGATAAAAAAAAAAAAGGAACAAAAAGTCACTGAAGTGAAAAAACTCCTAAAAAGCAAAAAAGGCCAAATAGGAAAAGGAGGTACAAAAATTTACTGATGAAAAGAACTCCTTGAAAAGCAGAATTGGCTAAGTGGAAAAGAAGGTATAAATCTCACTGAAGAAAATAATTCCTTAAAAATTAGAGTTGGTCAGGTGGAAGATAATGACTCTGAAACATCAAGAAACAATAAAATAAAATCTAAAGAATGAAAAAATAGAATCATATGTGAAATATCTCATCAGGAAAAGTAACCAACATGGAAAATAGAACAAAGAGAGCTAAATTAAGAATATTGGACTGCCTGAAAGCCGTGATCAAATAAAGAGCTTAGATATCATATTTCAAAGAATTGTCAAGGAAAATTCCTTATATCTAAGATCCAAAGGGGGAAATAGGAATTGAAAGAATCTACCGACCCCTTCATAAAAGAGATCCCAAAATGAAAACTCCCAGGAATATTATAGTCAAATTCCAGGTTAGGGAGAAAATATTGCAAACAGAGAGAAAGAAACAATTTAAATATTGTGGGGTCACAGAATCACACAAGATTTAACAGCTTCAATATTAAGAAAATTTGGAAAATGCTTTCTTGATACTATATGAGGGCTTGGAATATGATGTTCTGAAAGACAAAGGAGCTAGGATCATAATCAAGAATAACCTACCCAGCAAAACTGAGGATAATCATTTAGAGGGAAAATATATATTTAAGGAAATAGAAGACTTTCAAACATTCCTGATGACAAGACCAGAACTAAATAGAAAATTTGAAATTCAACACAAGACTCAAGAGAAGAATAAACAGGAAAACATGAAAGAATATAATTGCCAGAGACACAATTAAGATAAACTGCTTATATTTTTATGGGAAGATGATACATATAACTCCTAAGAATGTGATCATTAGTAGGGCAGTTAGAAAAAGTCTACATAGACAAAGGGCACAAGTGGACAAATGTTGGGATGATCTATTTTTAAAAAAATGAAGAGGCATGCACTGAAAGAGGAAAAGGAGAGGTAGAATGGGGAAATTTTTCTCACATGAGAGGGGAACACAAGGAAGAACTTTTATAGCAGAAGGGAAAATGCAAGGGAGGGAGAGATTGGCAAGCAATGCTTGAATCTCAGTCTCATCAGAATTGGTTCAGAGTGGGGTGGCTAGGTGGTGCAATGAATAGAGCACTGGCCCTGGAGTCAGGAGAACCTGAGTTCAAATCTGGCCTCAGACACTTTGACACTTACTAGCCATGTGACCTGGGCAAGTCACTTAAACCCAATTGCCCTACCTTCCCCTCTCCAAAAAGCAAAAATAATAATAATAATAATAATTGGTTCAAAGAGGGAAAAATACACATACACACACACATGCACACACATGCACACACACACACATATACACACACACACACAAACACACACAAACTTTCAGTTGGATATAGAAATCTATCTTACCCAATTGGGAAACAGGAAGGGAAGGAGATAAAGAATATAGGGGTGGGGGGAAAATGATAAAAGAAAGAGTAGGGTCAGAAAGGTGATGGTGGGGAGTAAAACAGACTTTTGAGAAGGGAAGGGATAAAAAGAGAGAAGGATAAACAGAAGAAACTGGGATAGAGGGAAATACAATCATAACTGTAAATATGAATGGGTTAAGCTCACCCATAAAATAGAAATGGATAGCAGATACAATTAGAATCCAAAAATGTTGCTTACAAAAAAGCACACTTGAAACAGAAAAACACTCAAAGTAAAAATGAGGAATTGTAGCAGGATTAATATGCTTCAGCTGAAGTAAAAAAGGCAAGGGTAGCAATCATGATCTTAGACAAAGCAAAAGCAAAAATAGACAATTAGAAGAAATAATCAGGGAAACTATACTTCACTAAAAAGTATCATAGACAATAAAGTAATATAAAAATTTTTGCAGCAAATTTCTGTGATAAAGATCTCATTTCTCAAATATGTAGAGAACTGAGTCAAATTTATATTAAAAAAATAAGAGCCCTTCCACAATTGATAAATGGTCAAAGTATATGAAGAAGCAGTTCTCAGAAAAAAATCAAAATTATCCAGTCATATGGAAAAAATTCTCTAAATAACAACTACAAATTAAAACAATTCTGAAGTACTACCTCACACCTATCAGAAATAACAAATGCTGGAGGGCATGATGGAAAATAGGTACACTAATAAACTGATGGTAAAGTTGTAGACTGGCCAATCATTCTAGAGAACAATTTGAAACCATACCCAAAGGGTTATAAAATTGTGTATGCCCTTTGATCCAGCAATACTACTAGGTCTGTGCCCCTAAAGAGATCAAAGCAAAAGGAAAAAGACCTATTTGTACAAAACTATTTATACCAGCTCTTTTTGTGGTGACAAAGAACTAGAAATAAAGAGATGCCCTCAATTGAGGAATGACTAAAAAGGTTATGGCAAATGATTGTGATGGAGTACCACTGTACTATAAGAAATGAGGAGGAGGATGGTATCAGAAAATAGATGGGAAGAATTACATGAACTGATACAAAATGAAGTGAGCAGAACCAGGAGATCATTATACACAATAACAGTAATATTGGAATGGTGATCAACTGTGAAAGATTTTGCTACTCTGATCAAAATATTGAACCAAGACAATTCCAAAGAATTCATGATGAAAAACTACTTTCTACTTCCAGAGGAAGAACTGATGAACTCTGTGTGCAAACTGAAGTATATTTTGCTAGTTTTCTTTATTTCTCTTGCTTTTTTGTGATGGGGCTAATATGGAAATACATTTTATATGATTTCATATGTATAATTGGTATTTTGCTTATCTTCTCAGTAGGCTAGGGAGAGTTGTGAGAACATATATACAAAGAAAAAATTTAAAACTCAAAATTTAAAAAGAAAGTTTAAAACAAATAATTTTTTAAAGAGACTACTATACACCAGGCACTGTGCTAAATACTGGGGATGCAAAAGCGGGGGGGGCAAATATTAGTTCCTGCTCTCAAGAAGCTCACAGTCTAAGGGGAGATACAACATGAAAATAACTATTTACAAATAAGATATATACAAAATAGCTGAAGGTAGTCGTCAACGGAAGGCACTATGATTAAGGACTAGGAAAGCTTCTTGCAAATGGTACAACTTTTGCTGAGAATTTAAAGAAGCCAGAAAACCTAAGAGGTAAAGATAAAAATGAAGAAAATTTCAGGCATGATTGGAGTTGGAAGATAGAATGTGGTGTGTGAGGAACAGCAAGGAGATAAGTGTTGTTGTGTGTGAGAGTGCATGGAAGGAAGTAAGGTTTTAAATGACTGAAAAGATAGGAAAGGGTCAAGTTATGAAGGGATTTAAAAGCCAAAGAGAGGATTTTATATTTGATCCTCAATATAGTAAGGAGTCGCTAGAATTTATCGAATGGGGAGATAATATGGTCAAACTTGTGTGTGCAGGTCTGTTGTCACTCCCCCTACTCAATAAACTTCAGTGGTTCCATATTGCCTCCAAGATCAAATACAAAATCCTTTGCTTGGCTTTTAAAGCTCTTCATAACCTAGGTCCCACCCCTCCCCCATGTTTCCAGTTTTCTAATACCTTACTACACACACACACATACACACACACACACACACATGTTGTTGTTTTAATCTACTGATCCTGGCTTCCTTGCTATTCCATGAACAAGACAGCCCATCATTTAGGGTGGAGGTATTTTCTCTGGCTGGCCCCCATCTCTAAAGTACTCTCCCTCCTGCTTTTGAGAGAATATCCTCTCAAAACCATAGGTAGGAAAGAAAGGAAGGAAGAAAGAAAAAGAGAGAGAGGAAGGAAAGAAAGAAGGAAGGAAGGAAGCAAAGAAGGAAAGAAGGACGGAAGGAAGGAAAGAAGGAAAAAAGGAAGGAAGAAAGAGAAAGAAAGACAAACGAAAGATATAAACAAAAGATGAGAGGGAGGGAGGAAGGAAAGAAATTGAGGCTCATAAAGATTCAATGACTTGCCCAGGGTCACACAGCTAGTATAAAAGCAATGACTCATATGATTTTGTTGGTTTTATGGCTGTTAATGTGCCACAATACCTCCCTAAGGTAGTTTCTGAAAATTAGCATTCAAGATAAATTTTAAGAAGCAAGTTTGCTAAGTTAACAATGCTATTTGGCACAAAATGTCAGTAGGCCCTGGGGAGGGGCTTAAGGTTTATGTCATTCCTTTATAATTAGGGGGTCAGGTGGAGAAGAAACTAAATGAACTTTAAGAGAATTTCTTTCATTGCTGCTCAGATTCTTTTATTGGGCGTGGGGGTTGTTTCCATATTTGGGAATTTCTTTAACATTACTGAAGTTGCTAAAAATCTGGTAGACCCAATATTACTCTCCATGCATATACATGCACATACATACACACACATGGACTGCACATATGTGTGTTGAGTTTACTCTGTGATGGTGTGGTAGAGAGACCTATGTTCAAAACCTGCCACTAGGACTTATTTTCTGTATGATCATGGGCATGCACAATCTAATCTCTCTGAGCATCTGTTTCTTCTGTGCAAAATAGGGATCGTAATAACTGTAATTCTTACCTCACAGGGCTGTTGTCAAGATCAAATGAGATAATTCCTGAAGCATACCTTACAAATCTTAAAGCAATCTATCAGTGTCAGTTATTATTTTTCTGTATGAGATATCACAGTTAAGTATATAGGCTGAACTTATCCCACAAATCACATCAAACAGTTGCTACTTATTGAGTTTCCATTGTTTTAGGTACAGTGAAAACTCACAAAAGAAGTAGATGATTGATACATTCCTTACCATTCTAGAACTTGAAATCTGGTGCAGAAAATGACACAAACTTAAATAAAATTATAGAGGGATCTTAAGCATAGCTATAAATTAAGTTGTAATTCCATGAGGAATACAGAGAATAAAGAAGAATTAAATAAATATAAGGACCACGAAGCAAAGAATTAAAGTCTAGAATAGGCAGAATCGTGGGGCAGGTAGGTGGTGCAGTGAATAGAGCACCAGCCCTGGAGTCAAGAGGACCTGAGTTCAAATCTGGCCACAACACTTGACACAAAAACTATCCATGTGACCTTAGGCAAGTTACTTAACCCCAACTGCCCTCCAAAAAGCAAAAAAAAAAAACCAAAAGAATAGGCAAAATGGGAAGATAAATAGTGAAGAGAGTGAGACCAAAGAAATCTACAGAAAATGAAATTTTAAAAACTAATAAACAAAACAAGTTGAAGGAAAGGAGATGAAGGAAGAATCTACTTGCCTATTTAACAGAATTTTTTTAAGTATGGAGAGGAAGAGTTAAATAGCCAGATAAAAGCAAGCAAGGAAAAAAGAAGTAATAAACAAAACATCCATAACCAGGGAAAGAGGTAACAAATAGGAGTAAGGAGTTTGGGAAGAGAAAAAAAGAGCCAGAGGCAATAGGGCTACTTTTAAAAAGATTGAACTAAATAAATGTGAGAGAGGGGAAAAAAATCTTCTGGAAAACCTCAATATTGGAGGCAAATGAAAGGTAATATAAGTCTCATAACTTCAAATGTGAATGGATTAAACAATCCAATAAAACAAAACGGACTGACAAATGAGACAAGAAAACAATTCCATAATCTGTTGCTCTCAAGAAACATATTCTTTTAAAAAGACATACACAAAATAAAAATGAGGGCCAGGAAAAAAATTTACTATTTGCCAAGGGAGTTCAAAAAATCAAGCATCATAATCATACTACCCAAAAAAGTAAAAACATTCGAAACATAAAATCCCTTTTTTTCCTAAAAAAGGAAACTAAATTATGCTGAAAGAAATGATAAAAAACAAATCAATATCATTATTAAATGTATATGCTCCAAATGTGTTAGAATCCAAATTCATAAAGGATATATTGACTGAACTATAAGAAGACATAAACAGTTACTCAATATAGACAGAAGATTTCAATGTCAGTCTCTCAGTTTTGCATAAGTAACAGAAAAATAAACAAAAGAGAAGATGTGGAACTGAACAATCTACTAGAGACACTGGAGATAAAAGAATTCTGGAACCTTCTAAGTGAGACCATAAAAAAAATACAGATTTCTCAGTACTACATGGAACATCTAGAAAAATTGACCATACATTAGGCACAGAGATACTGCAAACAAGTGTAAAAAGGGTAGAAATAGGTAAGGTATCCTTTACACACCATACTGCAATAAAAATAGTAATTGTTCAGGGATCATAAACAAAAGACACAGACCCAAAAGGAGAATTAGCAATGAAATCTTAAATAATGAATGGTTCAAAGAGAAAATCATAGAAACAATTAATGATAATGATGAAACAACGCACCAAAATTTCTGAGATCCAACTAAAGCAGACCTCAGGGGTAAAAATCATATCCCTACAAACATACATTAATAAAAGATAGAATTCATTAACACAATATGCATTTAAGAATTGGAAAGCCAATAAGCAAGCCTGAAATTAGCACAAAAGAGGAAATATTAAAAATTCGAAAGGAAAGATTAAAAATGGAATAAAAAATACAAGAATTATAAATAAAACTAAAAGCTGGTTCTTTAAAAAGACTAATAAAATTGATCAATCTTTAACCAAAGATTTTTTTGGTTTTGGTTTTTCTGGTTAAAAAGAAGTCGGAAAATCAAATCAATAAAATAGCAAATGAGTAAAGTAAGATTACAACAAAACCAGAAGGAATAAAAAGTACTATCAGAATTATTATGTAGTTACATACTTTAAACAAAAGAAAAATTGAGTAACAGCTTCAAAAACATAACATAATCAAATTGTTAGAAGGCCAAATAGAGATCTTAAGTAACTCAATCTCTAGCTATAAACTACCAAAGAAAAAACTTCTCTTCCTGATAGATTCACAACAGAATTGAAACAATTTTTTTTTAATGATAAGTATCTTTATTATCCAAATTATTCTCAAAATCTGAGGAGGAAAAGGCACCCTACTAGCATCCTTTTAAGAAACAAATATGGTCCTAATGCTTAAACCAAAGAAGAATAAAACACAGAAGAAACACTATCGATAAGTACCGTTAGTCAGTATCAATTAAAATTTTTTAAAGAAAAATCTGCCAAACAGACTACAACAATTTATCAAAAAATTCACTGATGGATACATACCATGGACTAAGAATAGCTCAATACCAGGAAAATAATCAACAAAAGTTGATCATATTAAAACCGAAACATCAAAAACCATATAATCATCTCAATACATGCAAAAAATCTTTGACAAAATATAACACTCGTTTATGTTAAAAAAAAAAAAAAAAGAAAGCAAAATAAAAAGTTACAAAGTGTAAGTATAGAAGGACATTTTTTAATATCATAAAAAGCATCTGTCTAAAACCAAAAGTAATGAGGACACACTAGAAGCTTTGCTAAAACATATAGTAATTTTAATACATACCAAATCTCCCCCCGTTACTTGATATTGATAACCTTTTAGCCAATCTGTTTGTAGTTCTGGAAACACTAGCAAATACAATAAGACAAGGGAAAGAAGTTTAAGGCAAAATAATAGGTGAAGAGAAAATAAAACTATCTCTATTTGCTGATGATATGACTTAGGAAATCCTATGAAATTAGCTAGCCTACTATAGAGAAATTAATAGCTTCAGCAAAATTGTAGAGTACAAAGTATATCCTCAAAAATCAATGACATTTTGTATGATAATAACAAAACCCAAGAGGCAATAATAAAAAAGGGAAATTCCATTTCAAATAAATATAAAATGCATAAAGTATCTGGAGATCAATCCACCAAAGCACATAAAAAACTTTTATAGATTCAATTACAAAGTGTTCCTTAAATAAATAAAGAACCACTTAAATAATAGGAAGAATATGGAATGTTCATGTCTAGGTGAGGCCAATATAATAAAAATGACAATACCATTAAGTTAAGTTACATTTCAAATGCTACACCAATCAAATTATGAAACTTTATAGAACTTTATAGAACATGATAAAATATTTGGAAAAGTGAAATATCCAGAATAACAAGGGAACTAATGAAAAGAGGTAAGGATAAAGGAAGAATAACCCCTCCAGGCCTCCAATTATGTATTTAAAGTAGCAGTCTTCAAAACAATCTGGCATTGGTTGAAAAACAGACTGCTCAGTAGAATAGAATTTACAAGAGATAATCAGAAACAATGGAATTCAATAATCAAGTGTTCAAATAAGCAGAAAATGTAGATTGCTTAGAAAAGAACTCCCTATTTGATAAATACTAGTGAGAAAACTGAAAGGCTGTCTAGCAGAAGTTAGTCTAACAGAAATTAGGCTTAGGCCCTCACCTTGCAACCATATTCCATAATACATTTTAAGTGAATATGTGACCTTAATATTAAAGATCATACTTCCTATGTCCTTTGACCCAACAATACCACTATTAGGTATGTTTCCCAAGATGATTAGGAAAAAAGGAAAAGAATCCATATGTTCTCTCTTTGTGGTGGCAAGGAGCTAGAAATTGTGGAGATACCCATCGATCAGAGAATGGCTAAACAAGTTGTGGTATATGATCATGATGGAATACTATTATGCTATAAGAAATGATCAGCTTAATCCCTTTCCCTTGCTGTGGCATGAGGAATCTAGAGCTTCATTGTGGTTCCCTAAAAAATGAGTGTCAGTTAGTCTTTTTTCACAGACAGCTAAAGGCCTAAGACATAAAACAGTATGGTATTTCAAATACGTCGTCCCTCTTTGCATGTTCAGAAAGAAAGCTGGTCCTCAATTGATAAATGGTCAAAGGATATGAACAGGCAGTTTTCAGATGAAAAAAAAATAAACCATCTATAGTCATATGAAAAAATGCTTCTAAATCACTATTGATTAGAGTAATGCACATTAAAACAACTCACACCTATCAAATTGGCTAATAGGAGAAAAAAGGAAAATGATAAATGCAGGTGAAAATGTGGGAAAATTGAAACACTAATGCATTGTTGGTGGAGTTGTAAACTGATTCAATCATTCTGGAGAGTAATTAGGAACTATACTCAAAGGGCTATAAAAATGTTCATACCCATTGATCTAGTAATACCACTACTAGGTCTGTATCTCAGAGACATCATTTAAAAAAAAAGGAAAAGGACCTACATGTACACAAATATTTATAGCAGCTCTTTTTGTGGTGGCAAAGAATGGGAAATTGAGGGAATGTCCATCAATTGAGGAATGGGTGAACAAACTGTGGTATATTAATGGAATGGAATGCTATTATTCTCTAAGAAATGATGAGCAGAATTGGGGAATAGCTGAATAAGTTGTGGTATGTAATTGTGATGGAATACTATTGTACTATAAGAAATGATGAAGAGGATACTCTCAGAAAAACCTAGAAAGACTTACATAGATTGATGCAAAGTGAAATGTAATGGGTACAAAGTAAAATCAATATTATAGGATGATTAGCTGTGAATGACAGCTATTCTCAATAATACAACAATCCGTGACAACCCTGAAAGACTTGGGATCAAGAATGCTACCCATCCCCAGAGGAAAGAACTGATGGTGTCTGAATACAGATTGAAGCAATTTTTTTCACTTTCTTCATTTTTCTTGAGTTTTTTCATCTATGTTTTCTTTCACAACATGACTATTATGGATATGTTTTGCATGAATATATATATATATATATATACACATATAAAACCTGTATGGAATTGCTTGCCTTCTCAATGATGGGGTGTGAGGAGGAAGGAAAGGAGAGAATTTGAAACTTGCTGATGATATGACTTAGAAAGCTTTAAAAACATGCTTATAATTGTTTTCATATGTAACTGGGGAAAAATTAAATACTAAATAGACTTTTTTTTTAAAGAAATGATGAGCAGATTTCAAAAAAACATGAAAAGACTTAACATGAACTGATGCTGTGTGAAGTGAGCAAAACCACTAGAACATTATACACAGTAACAGCAATAGTGAGTGATGATCAACTTTGATAGACTTAGCTCTTCTCAACAATGCAATGATCTAAGACAATTCCAAAAGACTCATGATGGAAAATGCTGTCCACATCCAAAGAATGAATTGTGGAGTTTGAATGCAGATCAAAGCATATTATGTTCTCTTTTTGTTGTTTTTTTCTTTCTTGTGGCTTTTCTCTTTTGTTCTGATTCTTCTTTGAAGACATGACTAATATGAAAATATGTTTAATATGATTGCACATCTATAGCCTGTATCAGATTCAATGCCATCTTGGGGAGGGGGGAGAGGAAAGAGAGAGAAAAAAATTGGAATGAAAAATCTTATAAAAGTGAATGTTGAAAAGTATCTTTGCAAATCTGAGTTAAATAGTACTTATGGAGGAGAAATGGAATTTCAATGAAATAGAGGACTTCCAAGCATTCTTGCTGAAAAGACCAGAGCTGAATAGAAAATTTTATGTCCAGATACAAGAATCAAGAGAAACACAAAAAGGCAAACAGGAAAGAGAAACTATAAGTGTTTCATTAAAGTTGAACTGTTTACATTCCTATATGGAAAGATGATATTTGTAACTCATGAGACCTTTGTCAGTATTAGGGTAGATGGAGGGAATACACACACACACACACACACACACACACACACACACACACAAGAGAGAACAAGACGAGTTGAATATGAAGGGATGATACCTAAAAAATAAAATTAAGTGTTGAGAGCAATGTCCTGGGAGAAAGAGAAAGGGAGAGATAGAGTGTAGTAAATCATCTCACAAAAAAGAGGCAAGAGCTTTTACAATGGAGGGGAATCAGGAGAGAGGTAAGAGGGAATGAGTGAGTCATACTGTCATCGGATTTGGCTTAAGGAGGGAATAACGGTACACACTTATTTGGGTATGGAAATCTATCTTGCCCTATAGGAAAACAGGGGAGAAGGGATGGGGGGGTGCAATAGAAGAGATGGAAGATTGAGGGAAGGGGTAATCAGAAGCAAACACTTTTGAGGAGGGACAGGTCAAATGAGAGAATAGAGTAAATGAAGGGCAGGACAGGATGGAAGGAAACATACTTAGTCTTTCACAACATGACTGTCATGGAAGTGTTTTACATGACCACACATGTATTACCTGTATAAAATTGCTTGCTTTCTCAATGAGGGTGGGTGGGGAGGGAAGAAGCAAGAGAATGTAGAATTCAAAACTTTAAAAATGAATGCTAAAAGTTGTTTGTACATGCAATTGGAAAATAAGACATACAGACAAAGGGATATAGAAATCTATCTTACCCCACAGGAAAATAGAAGGGAAAGGGTTAAGGGGGGGGGGGAGTTATAGAAGGGAGGGCAGATTGGAGGAAGGGGTAATCAGAATGCACACTGTCCTGGGGTAGGGGGAAGGGAGAGATGGAGAGAAAATTTGGAATTCAAAATCTTGTGGAAGTAAATGTTGAAAACTGAAAATAAATAAATTAAAATAAATAAATACTCTTTAAAAAAAAAAGAAAAGTATTTTGCATGTAATTAGGGAAAAATATTAAGGGCAAAAAAAGAAAAATAAATAGGTAAAATGTGAATAATAGGAAAAAAGAAAGAAAAAATGATGAATTTGATGATTTTAGAAAAAACATGGAAAGATTTGCATGAAATAACAATGTGCAAAATGAACAGAAACAACAGAACATTTTATGTAATAACAGCAATATTGTTTTAAGAACAACTTTGAGGAACCAAGTCATTTTGACCATTATAAATACCCAAATTAACTACAAAGGAACTATGAAGGAAGATGCTGTCTACATCGAAAGAACTAGTAAATAAAAGTACATATAGTATGGTTTTATATATATATATAATGTATACATATATACACATATACATACACACATGTATATATATTTGTGTCTCCTAGTAGCCATATTTAACGTGTGGGAGGAGGGAAGAAAGTTACATGATAACCTTGTCATACGTTTAAAAGTAGAAACAAGCCGTACATAACAGATTTGTAAGTTTCATGAGCAAATCCTCTTTTTTTCCTATTCTACTTTGTTATGGAAATGCTTGTTGTATTTCTTAAGTTAAGAATAAAAAACGTCATACAGTCAAATAAAAATTAGAAGAAAAGCAGAACATATACCTCTTTTACAGTTACGGAAAGGGAATATAACCTTAACCCACAAGAGATATAGGCAATTACAAAAGATAAAATGGATAACTGATTACATGAAATTGAAACTTTTCTACATCAAAAAACACTAATACACCTAGGATAGGAAAGGAAGTAGTTAAGTGAGGAAAAACAATATTTTTATTAAATTTCTCTGATAAGGGCTCGTATCCAAGATATTAAGGAATATGTACATATAAACATACATAACATATACATCGATTATATAGATATGTGTCTTAATATGTGTGTATGGATATGTGTGCATGTGTATATATATAATATATATACACATATATGTGTATGTATGTATATAGTCATTAACAGCCATAGACAAAAATGCTTCAAATCACTAATAAAAGTAATGCAAAATTTAAAAATAACTGTTGCATTGCAAATGCTGCAAATTGGCAAAGACGATCACCCAAAATAGCAACAATCAATGTTGGAGGAACTATGAGATATTGATGCATTGTCTAGGCAGCTGTGAATTAGTACAACCATTTTGGAAATCAATTTGGAATTATGCAAATAAAGCCCATACACTTTAACCCAGGGATCTCTTTATTGGGTTTATGCCCCAAAGAAGCATTAATAAGGTCTCCATATATACATTAAAATTTACAGCTGTACTTTTTTTTTTGATAGCAAAAAATTGGAAACAAAATAGATGCCCATCAATTGGAGAACGGCTAAACAAATGTGGTACATACATATAGATATAAATATAGATATAGATATATAATGGAATACTATTGTTCCATAAGAAATGATGATTGTGATTGATACAGAGAAACAGAGACAGATTTACATGAACTGATATAGAGTGAAGTAAGCAAAGCCAAGAAAACAATATATACAATTACAACAATATAAAGAATAACCACAAAAAAATCAAAAGTGAATGGTGTAAAATTATAAACAAGCAAAATTTAAATTAAGAGATATGAGAGTATATCCCCAATAATCCCTTTGCAAGGGACAGAGGTCCATAAATGTTGCACATTAGAAATGTTTTCATATTTTTTCTTTTTTTAAAAAAAATAAATTTATTTATTTATTTTCTTGTTTACATCATTCATTTCCACAAGATTTGGAGTTACAAATTTTCTCCCCATCTTTCCCCTACCCAACACCTCAAAACAGCCATCCCACTGCATAACCCCTCCCCCAATCTGCTCTCTCCTATGTCCTCCCCCTCTCCCCTCTGACTTTCTGGTAGGTCAGGATGGGTCTCACTACCACAGTGCCTGTGTATCTTAATTCCCAGTTGCATATAGTTAATAATAATAATTATATATATATATATTTTTTTAACATGTGATTATACAGCTTTAAATTCTAGATTCTTTCCCTTCCTCCCTCATCACCTACCCCCACTGGAAGGACAAGCAATTAAATATAGGCTGTACATGTGTAATTACGCAGAACATCTCCAGAGTGGGCATACTATGACAGACTGATTATATGTCCCTCCCTCCTCTACCTCTGCCCCTTGTTCTATTCTCTACCCTGTCCCTGTCCCTTTACAGAAGTGTGTACTTCCAGCAACCCTCCCCCCCCATCCTGCCTTCCCCTCCATCATCCCACCTCTCATCCCCATCCCCCCTACTCTCATGTGTGGCAAGATACCCAGTTTAGAGTTTATGTTATTCCTTCTCTAAGCCAAATTCAATGAGACTAAGTTTGACCTTTTTCCTTTTGCCTTTCTGTTCTTCCCCTCCGTTGTAACACTTATTCCTTGCCTCTTCTATATGAGATGATTAACCCCATTCTGCTTCTCCCTGACTCCTCTCATTCTAATCCTCTCCCATCTCAGAATTTCACCTTTTTAGGGTATCATCCCTTCCTATGCAATTGATC
>CM053588.1:232651697-232670816 GCA_028646515.1 Pseudochirops corinnae | reverse complement strand
TGCCATTGATTCTTTATATAAAATTCCCTTCAAATTTTCATAATCAGAATTATAAAATGAAAAACTGAATATTGGCTTAAAGCATATGAGATGCAGGTAAAAATTTCTCTACTATTTTGAGTGATCACACTTCAATTTACAAGTTCTACTTATCAGGAGAAATATCGTAACCATGAGATTCTAGATTTAGTGATAGGAAGCGTCACTGAAAAGATGCCATAAATGTTCAAAAGAACAAGCATTGTGTCAAGAACTGTAGGTTGTTGTTCAGTAGTTTTCAGTGGGTCTGACTCTTCATGACCTCATTTGGGGTTTTTTCAGCAGAGATACAGGAGTAGTTTGCCATTTCCTTCTTCAATTCACTTTAAAGAAGAGGTAACTGGGGTAAACAGGATTAAATGACTTGCCCAGGGTCACACAGCTGGTAAGTGACTGAGGCCAGAATTGAACTCAGGAAGATGAATATTCCTGACTCTGGGCCAGGGCTCTATCCCCTGTGTCACCTAATTGCCCCTCTTAAGAACTACACATTTGGGCAATTAAAAGTATAAATACAATGTCTTACATATTTATAGCCCTTTACGTTTTACAATGAAGCTTCATGGAAATTATTATATATGATCTTCATAGCAACCTGAGAAGCAGTTAGGGTGGGAATTAAAATTTACCCCATTTTACAAGAGGACATTAAAGAAATTCAGACATTAAGTGACTTTTTCAACATCATTTAACCATGAAGTGGTATTGCTGCCACTGGCCGGATCCTTGTTACATAGAACCTGGCTAAAATTATCACTTTGATAATTATATTATAATATAATAAATAATAATAATAATCGACCCAAAAACTAAGAGAGCTCTGGAGAAAAGAAAATTGATGACTTCTATCCCCTACCTCCACCATCATTGATCTCATCTGTTCATCTGGTTAGTCGGGGGTGTAGACAATGCTCATTTATCCAATCTGAAGACTCTTCAAAAATTCTTCCCTCCTTTCTGGGTCCACTGTATTTCAATTATCCAGGATTGAGTGAGCAAGGAGTAAACCATGAGTGCAGACAACCATGCTTGTTATATATAACTTTTATGCTTGGCAATCAATAAAAAGAATAAATCAATATATAATAAAGTATCTCTGTTGTTGCTGTTTAGTCATTTTTTCAGTCTGACTCTTCATGAGATTTTCTTGGCAGAGATACTGGAGTGGTCTGCCATTTCCTTTTCTAGCTCACTTTATAGATATGGAAACTGAGGCAGCCAGGGTTAAGTGACTTGCCCAGGGTTACACAGCTGGTAAGTGTCTGAGACTGGATTTGAACTCAGGAAGGTGAACCTTTCTGATTGCAGCCTAATAGAGCTCTAATAGAGCGTCCACCTCATGACTGTACCCCCTCTACTTCTCCCAAATAATTGTTGCCCATCACCGGTCTATAAAAAGTTTCCAAAACCAGAAGTTTTAGGAAAAATACATCTCATTAATTTAGTCCACACTAGTCACTCTCCTCTCCACCCCCAGGAGCAAGCAGAGGATTCAAATAATAAAAACACTGTCCAAATGTTGTTGCACTCATGGTTTCCTGGAGGGTCACAGTCAAACTAGGTGAGAGATTCAGGATCAGAGTGACTCATCTCCTCCTTATGGCACTAGAACATGGAGTTGGGAAACTGCCCAGATCAGAAATAAGTTACTCCAGCTGTGTTTCTTTCTTCTGGCTGCTCCACTCATCATGCCTCCAGACTTTCCTGACTTAGCATTAGATTCATGAGGCATCTCCTGCCCAGAGGCATTACAGCCTCATAATGGAAAGTTGGCAACTAAGGCAGAGCAAATTCTCTCTGCCCTGCTTGCCATCTTGCTCCTCTCACCCTCTTCTTCAGTGTTCAAGTTTACATGTGCTGACTGAGGACTGCATCAGTTCCTTCTCTGTCTCTTCAGCTCAGTTTCCAGGTTTGGCCACTCCTTGCTTTTTGTTTTTAATCCTAGTTGATTTTTTTCCTTAAGTTTTGTTAATGCCTTTTGTTTTTACATAACAATTATTTCTGACTATACTCATTCCCTATCCCTATCCCAACCACTGAACTTTCCCTTCTAATAAAGAAAGTTTAAAAGTTCAGAAAAAATGACCAGCACAATAACCCCATACAATCCCACCTACACAATAAAAGGATGGAGGCACACTTCTTCATTTCTTCCCTGGGGCCAAACTTGGTCATGATACTTAAACAGAGTTGAGTTACTCTTTAATTGTCCTTTTTGCTTATACTCTGGGTTGAGTTACTATTTGTCTTTTTTTGTTTATATTATGGATAGTCATCACATACATTTCTTCCTGTTGCTTCTTTTTTTCTTTTTTTCTTTTTTTTTTGTATTTTTTATTTTAGACTTAAATACAAAATAATAAAAGAAAAAAAGAAACAAATTTAAATATTAAAACTTTAAGAAAAATATTGCCACATGCATAGCAGAAGAAAGGATTAAAATATAAAGCAATAAATTTCCATTTCAAGAAAGCCCATATAATAAATACTACACATTGTGTTCAGAGGTGTCTTATCTTTTCTTGACTTCCTCGTAAGTTTTATTTTGTTCTCTGCTATGCATTTTTTACTTTGTTTTCCTCCTTTTTTTTCTTATGCCACTCTGAATCTAACCACATGAATTTTCTGGTGTTTCTCTGGATCCTTTATACTTATTGTTTCTTAAATAATGAGAATATTCTATTACATTCATAAGTCACAATTTGTTTTGTCATCTCCAATTAAATAAATTGTGGCATCTGCTATATCTGAGCCTATGTCTCTCCTACCAATCAATAAACATTTATTAAGTGCCTACCAGGGATAAGTCACTGTGCTAAGTACTGAGAAGGCAAAAGACAATCCCAGCCCTCAAGGAGCTGACAATCTAATGTGATTGGCCTGGGAACTAGCCAGTCCTGTACCACACATGCCTTCTCTTGGAGTAGAGTGAACATTTGGAAAGCCAGCCTTTGCTCAAAAAAGTGGGTTTCTTACATCCATGAACCTCTCCCCAAAGAAACTCATTACAGGTTCCTGTCTCTCATTACATATATAAAATTTCCTCACCCAGAGGTATCAAATACAATGCTTGCCAGTCAACATTCCTGGAGGACCAGATTAAAATGTACTTGGGAAATATTAACCAAATAAAAATACAATAAAGCATAGATAATGTTCATTATGTCTGGCTTAGGGGCCCCTTTTTATTTGAGTTTGACATAACTGTCCCCATCATTCCATTGTGGGAGCATTCTTTAAAGGCCTCCTTTCATTTCCACTTCAAGAGTGACACCCACCCTCATTTCTTCCACCTTAGTCTTTTACCTCCAGTGGTCTTACCCTGTTCTCTCACAGCCTCCCTTGTTGAGAGATTGAAAATATTGTTCTTTTTCTGTTCACCCCTGCATTAGGCGGTGGTGCCCTCCACTCCGCCAGCTCCCTCCAGTCTTTCACTTTCTCTCTTCTTGCTCAAGCATTATGTTATGTTCCTACTGTACCCCTGCCACATCGTTGTTTGTCCTTCATTCTCAGAGAGGACCAAGTCATCAGGGAGGTGATGCCATGACCTGCAGCCGAACTGGATTTAAATGAGGGGGACTGTGCAAAGTTACCAGCCTCACTTTCTCCTCCAGAACCATCTGGCAAGATATAGATCAGGACAACTGGGGATGGCCCTGGATGCAATGGGGGACCTTGGGCTTTTTAAGCTAAAATCTGTAACAGGCCTCAGTTTGATTGCAGCAATTCTTATTCAGTGCTTAAGGCTAGGTAAGAAACGAGGCAGAAAATGACCTTTTTTTACCTAGTTAAAAAAAAAAATCAATCTGGGAGGGGAAGCCTCTAGGGGTTGTTGCTGGCCAAAACAGAAACAATTGCAGTTTACTTTCCCTCTGAATCAATACAAACAACGACCAACTGGGGCTTGGCCTAGCACCTATACAGAGAAAAAGGTCGTGACTCACTTATAGGAGATCAAGAAATTTAATCTATAGAATATTAATTCAGTTCTTAGCCCTTAATCTTTTCCTGTATCTTTAAGATCAGTGGTTCTCAACCTTCCTAATGCCGTCACCCTTTAATACTGGTATGTGGGTGTATCTGCATGTGGGCAGACCCGCCTGGAGATGGATAGAGGAGCAATGCCTTGGTTCCTAACACCATTGGAAATATGTGTTTTCCCACGGTCTTAGGCGACCCCTGTGAAAAGGTCATTAGACCCCCAAAGGGGTCGCAACCCACAGGTTTAGGACCTCTGTTCAAGATTTTCTTTAATCTTTTAACCCCTTAAATTCTTTTAGTCCTTGATACTACCACTTTGTGCTTTGTTAGTTCTTCTACCCCAAAATTCAGTTTCTTTTTCATTTAAAAAAAAAGCTTATAATTCAGAGAGAACTGATTTCATTGGTTTGTAATTGTTTTTTTTAAGTATAAAATTTTGTTTATTTATTTATTCGTTCATTCATTTTCCTGATGTACCCTAAGGGTGTGGGTGTGTGTTTGTAGGAGTACTTCAAATGCCTCTCCCTTGATCAAGATAATTTTTTCATTAATTATTAGCCTTGGATCTGATTACATGGTTACATTTTGAGTGTCTTTGCTATTTTTGGAATATCCTATTACATTATTATCTTTAATTTCTAGTGGCTGAGAAGTAAACTTTCATTGTTCACATCGGTTTTCTTCATAGTTAAAGGCCTTTCTCCTATCTACCTAACAAAATTTGTTGCTTAGCTTTTAAATTCTGAAATTTAGCCATATTGAACATAGATTTTTTTTTTTAACCAGGTGGATCTGTGGATCCAATCAGTTGCCACATAAGATTGATTCTATTTTTTTTTTTTGGAGAGGGGAAGGCAGGGCATTTGGAGTTAAGTGACTTGCCCAAGGTCAAACGGCTAGTGTTAAGTGTCTGTGTCTAAATTTGAACTCAGGTCCTCCTGACTCCAGGGCCAGTGCTCTATTCACTGTGTCACTTGGCCACCCCAATTGATTCTATTTTCACAATATATCTCTCATCTCACCCTTATTTTATGTTCACCAGCCAACATTTTAGTTCGAGGCCTATTATTTCTCACTTGGTTTGCCTCAATAGTCTCCTAATTGGTCTCTATCACCTTTCACTGATCCAGCCCTGAGCAACCACCATTTTAACCTAACCTACCAGTGAACCAACCCTGCAGCAGATAAGACAGTGTATTGCAAGCTATGGAGTAACTTACCCATCTACTATGCCACACTCAGAACTGAATCTGTTGGGGGAGGCCAACGGAATCCTTGATAGTCATTACTTTGAATCTACTCTTCCCAGGGACTGAATGAATATATGAAGAAAAGAATGTACCTCTGATTGGGGGATAAATTGGGACTTCCATCTTTGCTATACCTTTTAAAGACTTATTCTTTTGTAAATGCTAACTTGTATTAAATGGGTTATAAGTTATATGGGGGAGATATTAATCAGTGATAATTTGTGAAGTAAAACATAATAGTACCAGGAACTTCCCCAGGTCCTCAGGATTATACCTAGAGCCCTCAAGGGAGCAGTAGGCTGTTCTGCTCTGAGCACAAGACCTGCTATTCAGAAAGCCCATGAACTCCAAGCCTCCATCTATGGAGGAGTTCAGTTCAGACATCGCATTTCTCACCTGCCTATTCTGCTTTGAGACTTGTCTGACTGAATTCTCCACCATGCACTTAATAAATGTTTATTAGCTATTAACTAGAAAATGAGTTGGTAGAGTGAGCCCAGCGTCTATGAAATATAATCAAAGAGAAAAGAAAAAGGGAAGAGAACAAGCATTTGTTAAGCACCTACACATGCCCGGCACAGAGTTAAGTGCTTCACAAATACCATCTTATTTGATCCTCACAACAAGCCTCGGAGATTCTATAGCTGAGGAAACTGATTCACACAAAAGTTAAGTGACTTGCCCAGGGTCACACAGCTAGAAAGAGTCTGAGGCTGGATTTGAACTCAGGTCTTCCTGACTGCAGGCCTAGCATTCTCTCTACTATTGCCCACCTAACTTCCTCTTAAGCAACTCCCTTGTTGACAGGAAAGTCAGGTTCCACTCTAGGTACTGAAAATCACAATTACAGATCATCACTACTGTTAAGAAATAATCCTATTGAAAACAGCATCTTCAAACATAAAAGGAAATGTAACACGGGTGATACTGTTCCTTTCCCCTTACCCTGGAAATATTTCTTTCCTCACTTGGGAACCCATCTAATCCTTGGATCAGGGGATATTCTGCACATAGTTCAAAATAAAGCATTCATATGAAAAGAGTAAAAACACTGGTAAGAGGAGGGAGACTATTACTCGCTGTGTTTTCTGTATATACATAAAAGGTGGCATTGTATTGCACTGTGCCCTATAATTATTACTAAGTATTGGCATAGCACTTTGTATTTACAAAGTGCTTTGTAGTCCTTAGCCCTATTATTTCTCGCAGTAACTTTGTGAGAAGAATGACATTTTTAATCCTATTTTATGCCATTGCCATTTCAGATGCCCCCCCCCTTCATGTACTATGGAATTAACCTTGAAGAATCAACATCTTCAGAGCGACTGAAAGAACAAGGTGATAAAACTTCATGCTTGAGGGTTTTGTTTTGTTTTTAAAAAAAGGGAGGTGGTTGTATTAGAGAGGCAGATGAAAGAGAAAGGGAGAGTGTGAGAACTATGGGAAAATGTGTCCTCTGAGAGTAGTAAGGTTTGTGATGGGGTATGTGGACATCACAGAGTCCTAGAATTTCAGAACTAGATGGGACCAATTTCTTTTTGGACAGGAAACTTCTCTAGAACATTCCCAACACCTTACTATCCAGCCACTACCCCTTGATCTCTGAAAAAGATCTCTCCTGAAGACCTCCAGCCTAGAGTCAGATGCTTTCTGATGGCCTTCTCCACATCCTGTCTTGTACTGCAGTCATCCACATATCTTCTACTCCTTTATAAGCTTGCCTCCCTAAGGGCAGGGACCACGTCTAATTCCCTTCTAAATTAACTCTTCCTCATCTGAAATTCTCTACTTCTTCTAATGCCCAGATCAACTGCTTCCTTCTTTACAGAGCCTTTCCTGAATCTACCAGCTCATTGTGGTCACTGCCTCCTCAGATACTCCTACGGTATTTTGTCTGTCTCTTTTTTTACCTCCCTCAGATTCTATGTCCCACCTCCAAAAGTCTGGAATAGGAGGAACAAGATAGGAAATTAATGATAGAGAAATAAGAGGACTACTTTGCTACAGCAGTTAAGGTTGGATAGCATGAATTTGTAACGTATCCCATCAGCAGGGTCAACAGACTTCCTCTACCTGTTTTCAGCAGCTCTCTGAGTAACAGTCAAAGAGGCAGGTGATGGGAATAATCCAGGTTTGGTAAGAGATGGGTAGGAACAGGACATGTGGGCAAAGGATTCAAAAGTAAAAGAACAAAGTTGGAATGGCTAGATCAGTGGTTCTCAACCTTCCTAATGCTGTCACCCTTTAACACTCGTGTGTGGGCGTATCTGCCTGTGGGTGGACCCTCCCGAAGACAGATAGAGGAGCGGTGTCTCAGTTCCTAAGACCATTGGAAATCCTAAGACCATTTTCCCATGGTCTTAGGCGACCCCTGTGACCCTTGTGAAAGGGTCGTTCAACACCCAAAGGGGTTGTGACCCACAGGCTGAGAACTGCTGGGCTAGATATTGGGTTGAGATTGGAGAGAGCACAGTAAAATCACAACAGTCAAGTAATGGCCTGAGAAAGTGCTGAGGGATAGACTGATTAGAAGTCTCTATGAAGACCAACGATAGATTTAAAGAGGTGAGGCACAGGGAGAGGTAGAATGATAGACTACAGTCAGATAGAGGAACATTTGAGTTTCTAATAGTAACATCAGGAAGCTATCAGAATATTCATGGTATGGATAATTTGATATTAAATGTACAATTATATTTATATCACCTTCATCCACTGGCTCTCCCATCCAACTTTTCCAATAGCACCCATGGGAGGAAAGCTGTTCTTTTTTTTTTTTTTTTTGTAGCCACAGTGGAAGGTACAACAAGGTGATATTGAGAGAGACAGAGAAAGAAGAGTACCGAGGTTGAGAAGACTAAAGTGTGAGCCACTGAAATGTAGTAACTATGTTCTTTCCACAACCAATTAAAGTCTGTTGTCCCTAAGGAAGACAATAGAAATAATAGCAACATTCAAGCTGAGAGAATTTAAGAAGCTAAAAGACAAGCTGGTCAAGCATAAAAAGGCATCCAAAGGACAAACAGAGTGACTATTCTTCAATCTGGATGACTTGTTGCTTATGTTATAAACTATTTTGCTAGTTTCCAAGTCTCTCTGACTGAGTCAGCCCCTTTAGACTTTTGTTTCAAGTCTAGAGCATGGTGTCTGAAGTCAGGAAGACCCTGAATTCAGATCTATCCTCATTTGTATGACCCAGGGCAAGTCACTTAACCTCTGCTTGACTCATTTTTCTCAACTGTATAATGGAGAGAATAATAGCACCTACCTTACAGGATTGTTGTGAGGACCCAATGAGGTAGTTTTTGTAAAGCACATAGAGCAGCGTCTGGAACTTAGCAGGCACTTAAGAAATGTTCATTCCCTTTCTCCCTCAATGGCTGTTCCCCACTCCATCCCAATCCATGACCAATGTTCTCTTTTATTGATTTTGACTTGTTAGCACAGTGATTCTATACCCTCATGCCGCCCCAAACTAAGGACTTCTCGGGCTAAATCCATCTCCCATTCTCCCCATTCAAGTGCTCCAAATTAGAAATACTTCCAGGAACAACACAGAACATAACCTACAATGGCTCCAGTTCCATTCCAACCCAGGCCCAGGGCACAAGATATAACCTTGAAGAAAAAAGCCACTGCTATTCAAGGCAAAGCCCTGAAGATACACTCTCCTGCTATCTATTTAGCATGAGTTGCCACTGTATTTCCTCCCATGGGAGGCCCTTGTCTTTCTGCAGGTGGATGGTGGTTCAGGAAACTAAGCTTCATATTTTTTTTAAGTGTCAGAAAATATTCTAATTTGATTCAATTTAATTCAGCAGGCATTTAATAAGTGCTTGCTATTGGTAAGACACTGGGGATACAAGGACAAAAAAAAAAAGCTCCCTTAAGGAGCTCTCTTTGTACTGAATGGTTGCATGATAGAGGAACAATTATTCAATTTGTGCTAGAAGGACCTGAGTGAAAATCCTATCTACACTACTTACCATGGGGCGATCTTGAGTAAGCTTCTTAACTTCAGTTGGCCCAAATTTGACGAGATGCCTTCTAAGGGCCCTTCCATATCGAAGTCTGTGACTCTGTGATTTTATGTGAAACAGTCCCTGCCCTCAAAAAGCTTACATTCTACTCTGGGGGAATGGAGAGATGTATAACCCATACACAGATAAGTATATACAGAGCAATAGAAAGCAAATTCAAAGAAAGAGTTCTAAGAAACTGGGAAGATCAAGAAAGACCTCAAGTAGGAAACGGCCCCTGAGCTGCACTTTGAAAAAAAATAAGGATTCTTATAATAACTATAACAGCTAGCATTTTTGTTGTGGTTGTGGTTGTTGTTATTTGGGGTTGTTGTTTTTTTAATAGCTAGCATTTATAAAGCACTTTGCAGTTTGTGAATGACTTTATATATGCTAACTCATTTGATTCTATTAGATGGAGGTCATTTAAGACTCAGTAACACTGAGACAAGGGTTCTGAGGTAGTCCTTGAAAGGAGTCTATGGAGAACCACTAAACAGGCCTCCCCCTTCCCCAGCACCCCACAACTCCCTACTCCCCCCATTTTTGAAGAACGGAGAGTGCTTGAAGGGGAGTAATACAAAATAAACCTAGAAAGGTGGGTGGGAGCCAGATTGTGGAAGGCTTTAAATGCCAGGCTGAGAAGTTTGTATTTTATCCTGGAGGCAATCCTTCGTGCAAAATCTGGTTCTGGTCCCACTTCTCAGCAAAAATGTAATCACAGAAGGGGGATTTTACATTGCTAAGATTTCATTATTGTGTAAAATATGAACTATGTTTTATACTAAATTTAAGAAACATTCATCAAAATAATAAAATTGATTTGGAGGGACAACCTGTTTGCTTCTCACCCTGCTTTTTAAATATCACTGACTGATTTGCAAAATTTGGTCACTTGCACCAGATCCTATTGTTAATATCTAAAAATTAATACTGTTTTACTATGTGGTCTATAAAGGAAAACTCTCAGAAAATTATTCTCTTTTTCATTATAGAACTCAACTACAAATAAGTCAGAAATTCTTCAGGGAGTCAAGTAAAATATCTAAGATATGAGTTCCAGACTCTTCCCTCCCCCACCACTACCTAAAGAAGAGGTTAGCTACTTTCTGCTACTAAGGTAGCCTCTTAAAATCAGTTATTAAGGGGGCAACTAGGTGGCACAGTGAACAGAGCACTGGCCCTGGAGTCAGGAGGACCTGAGTTCAAATCCAACCTGAGACACTGAACACTTACTAGTTGTGTGACCTTGGGCAAGTCACTTAACCCCAACTGCCCTCCAAAAAGACAAAAATAAAATAAAATAAAAAATAAAATCTGTTATTAAGGACAAAGAATAGTTCAGATTGTACGTGCATGGGAACATCCTGGAAAAGCAAATGGAGGAGCCCAGCATCTCCCAGTCCTGTCCTACCACCTATCCTGACCTCAGTGACTTTGTTCTGAGATTCTTTTCCATTAACACTGTGTGTGCATGTGTGTATCTTGTATATACATACTTATCTGAATATTGTCCCTCCCATCAGAACGTAAGCTCCTTAAATTCATTTTTGGTGGGGGTTTTTTTCTTTCAATACAAAGAGTTTAAGCATAGGGGTGGCTAGAGCACCAGCCCTGGAGTCAGGAGGGCCTGAGTTCAAATCCAACCTGAGACACTGAACACTTATTAGTTGTGTGACCTTGGGCAAGTCACTTAACCTCAATTGCCCTACCTTCCCCCCTCCAAAAAAAAAAAAGCAAAAAAAAAAGAGCTTAAGCATAGAGCTTAGCATAATACATGGCATATAGTGGGTACTTAATAAATGCTTGTTGACTGCCTTCTTCTAGCCAGTCTACAAACTTCAGAGGCAGATCCAGAAGTAAGCACAAGTTAAGTGATAATTTCTATTTATTGATATCCCTCTACAGGAATGCTTGTTTTCCTGAAGGCACACAGATTTAAGTGATTATGGTGTTGTGTCAGGCCATATGTTCTGCTGGTTGGGTTTGACATGTGGTAGGCTAACTATTCAGAGCTACAATCTTTGCTTTTTAGCATATACACTACAGATGAAAATTATCAAGCATCTAAATTTTTAGCTTGGTAAATCATCTATATGTCATTTCATTTACCACCCCCTCCACCACCACACATTCCACCATAATGCTATTTTTTAGACTCATTTAAAATAAAAGAGCAACCAGTTGATTAAAATTGCCATTTCTGGTTTATTTATCACATAAGACCATGTTTTGGTGGGGCTTTTTGTGCAAATAATTGCTAATTTTTAAACAGCAAAAAAATCTCTGATTATAAATAAATAAGTATGGAGCAGTGTGATTTAAAAATACTGTCAAAGACTTGATCAAATTGAAGAGAAATTTTGTTCTATAAACATAAATCCACAAATATAATGGTCCTTTCCTTCTGCCAATGATCTCCTTAAGTATATCATATATGGTTCAAACCTTTGCTTAATCACGTAACATAGTTTTAGCAACAGCCACTAATTGACTTCAAACCGGGAATCACCTCTTGTAGAATTTAGGGAAAATAAGTGAGGCACTGGTCCCACTCTGATATAATATTAATGTGTGTGTGCCTTTCAGAATTAATCACAATTAATAGTTGAGTCAATCACACCTCCAGATTCTTACTATTCTTTACAGTCAGGAATAGCTAAGTGTAACCCATTCACCAAAAGCTCTTTTCTGGAAATCAGCAAATCACAATTTAGAATCTGTTATTAAAGGACAATTTTAGGTAAATTATGTCTCTACCATAATACTCAAATACCTAATAGATCTGTGTTTTCATTGATATGGGTATTTCCTTTTGAGGATATCCTTAAAAGGATACATATAAGGAAACAGATCAGAACCCATCCATGCCTACCCATCCTAGATGACTCTTGTCTCTGTCCTTCCTAAGTGGGCCACAAAGGGTCCAGATGCTAGGGACTTTCCTTGGTTTCTCTTGGTCAGGAACATGTGAACTATCCACTCCTTTATCACCACATAACCAGCCTAACTTTAAAAAAAAATTTCCCTTATACATTCCAGTGACACCATCTTTTATACCATCCCTATCTGAAAATTCCTTGTTTAACCTATTAAAGCCAGCTTACATCCATCATATACTTCTCCAAGTGCCATGTTTTCATTTCTTTACAGATTATAGTATTCTTCTACATAGGGTGCCTAAATCAAAACCAGTCCTTTATTTCATAAAGAAGAGAAAATATATACAGACAATCTTTGATTTAAAAAACAAGCTGTGTTCCAAAAGTTCATAGGATCCTAGATTTAGGGTGTGAAATGACTTTATTGTTGTTGTCACTGTTCAGTCACATCTGACTCTTCATAACCCCATTTGGGGTTTTCTTGGGAAAGATACTGGAGTGTTTTGTCATTTCCTTCTTCAACTAGTTTTACAGATGAGGAAAAAGAGGCACAAAAGATTAAGTGATTTGCTCAAGTCCACACAGTCCCTAAGTGTCTAGAGCCAGATTTGGACTCAAGGCCCCCTGATTCCAGGCCCTGGGTTCTATACACTGAGCCACCCTACTCATCTATTCAGAGAGTCATAGGATCACTGAATTTGAGAATGGGAAAGGACTTCAGCATCCATATAGATCAAAAGCTACATGAAAAGAACTCCCTTTATAATATGCCCAACAAAAGGATGCCCAGCCTCTGTTTGAAGATTGTCAAGGATGTGGAGCTCACCTCCCATTAAATAAGTCCATGCTATTTTGGACAACTCCAATTGTTAGGAGGTTTTTCCTGACACCAAACCTAAATTTTCCTCTTTGAAACTTCCACCCATTAGTTGTGGCTCTGCCCTCTGAAGACAAATAGAACAAATCTAATTCTTCCTCTACGGTGACAGCCCTTCAAATCCTTGGAGACAGCAATCAAGTCTCCCCTGAATCTTCTTTTCCACTGTAAAGACAAGTCAAGCATCTATTAAATGCCTGCTTATGTGTAAGGGGGCGCAGCTAGGTGGCACGCTGGATAGAGAGCACTGAGCCTAAAGTCAGGAAGACCAGAGCCAAAAATCCAGCCTCAGACACTTCCTAGCTGTGTGACCCTGGGCAAGTCACTTAACCCTGTTTGCCTCAGTTTCCTCATTTGTAAAAGAAGCTAGAAATGGCAAACCACTTCAGTATCTTTGCCAAGAAAACCCCAAATGGGGTCATGGAAAGTAGGATACAACTGAAATGACTGAACAATAACAAATGTGCCAGGCACTGTGCCTAGTGCTAGAAATTCAAAGGAAAGCAAAAATCAGCTCTTCCTATACAAACAAGATCTATACAAGATAAACTGGAGATAATCTCAGAAGGAAGGAACTAAAATTAAGCAGGGCTGGGAAAGACTAAATATGTCCAATTCCTTTAACCGGTTCTCACGTGTCATGGGCCCAAGGCCTTTTACCATACCAACTGCCGTCCTCTGGACATTTTCCAGATTATCGATGTCCTTCCTAAACTGCATAGAACTGAAATCAATATTCCAGAGACAGTATGATGAGGGCAGAGAACAGTGTGACTGTCACACCTCTATTCCTGGAAGCAATGATCCCCTTAATGAAACCCAAGTCTGCATCAGATTTTTTGGCTTCCACATCACAACTGTTCACTCACTTTGACCTTGCAGTTCACTAAAACCCTGAGATCTTTTTTATTTTGTTACAACTGCTGTTTATCCATGCCTACAGATCTTACATCAGTGAAGCTGATTTGTGTGTGTTTGTGTGTGTGTGTGTGTAACCAAATGTATTTATGCCTCCTGAATTTCATCTTGTTAGATTTAGCCCTGTGGTCTAAACTGTCAAGCTCATTTGGGATCCTGCCTCCATAATCCAGTGTGTTAGTTATTCCTCTCAGATCTGTGTCATCTTCAAATTTAATGATAACACCTTTTATACTTTTATGAGTCACTGATAAAATGTTTAACAGAACAGATCCCTTTCCATGTGGCTGCCATAGTGATTTTCTTAAAACACAAGTCCAGCAATGTTACACACACACACACACACACACACACACACACACACACACACACACCCATGTACTCTTCAATCCAGTGACAGTCTCCTTGCTATTTCTCAGAGAGGATACTTGCATCTCTCAACTTTGGGCATTTTCTCTGGTTTTTCTACAGGCCTAGAATTCTCTCCCTCCTCATTTCTGCCTCCTTACTTCCCTATCTACCTTTAAATCTCTGCTAAAATCCCACCTCCTACATGAAGCTTTTCCCAAACCACTCTTAACTGTAGTGCCTTCTCTCTGTTAATTATTTCCCATTTATTCTGTACATAACTTGTTTGCACAAATTTGTTTGCTTGTTCCTTCAGGACCCTCACTGCTTAATAAATGTTTATTGGTGAATTGATTGATGTAAACCACACATGCCAGGTGACCTGAATTCGTCAAGGGAGGCTATATGTTCATTAACTGTCTTCTTACTTATCTTTGGGTGTCAACTCCCTGTTAGTCATTTTTGTTCTATCATTTCCAGTGTAAAGGTCATTCTTCTTTCAAGATAAAGTTGATATCGAGATAGAGTGGGAAAAAAAGTAAAGATTGGGAGAAACCAATGTGAGAGCCACAGAGCTGTAGTAATTACATCCTTTCCAGAGCCAATTAAAGTCTGCCAGCCCTGAGAAAAACAACGGCAACTTTCAATTTGAGGGAACTTAAGAAGAAGTTAGAGGACAAGGCTGACCAGGCATAAAAATGCACCCAAAGAACAGAGTGAAAATTCTGTTGATCTGGACACTCTGTTGGAGACTGCCCACCCCTCTCACATCTTCCCAATCTTTTTCTTTAGCAACCTATATTGGGACTGTCATCATATATACTTTCTCTTAAAGCTGGAAATGAGAAACAAAACCAGTCCTACTCCACCTCCATCTCCAAGTGACTGCAGAGCCAGAGAGAGGTGCAGAGGACCGGAGAGACTGAAAAGACCGCAGAATCAGAAGAGATCAAAGACACTGAAGAAAACCTTGAAGACACTCTCCTCTCCTCCACTCTCCAACCATACTTCTCCCCTCACAGAGGCATGGGGCTCTGATCTCCATCACTGAGGAGAGAATGCTATGTCAATGAGCTTTGGGCAGATCTAAGCCACTGGTGGGAGCTCAAGTAGCCCGAGGTGGCAATTCTAGCACAGAGGGAAAAAGGAAATGAAAGGTTAATTAGAAGCAAGAAGCAAGTCTCCAAGGAGCTAGGGGTGAGAAACTGGAGCAGGGCTTTTGGAATGAGAAAGTACAGTGTGGTGCAAAGAGCAAAGACATCATCAAAAGAAGGCATAAGGCACAAACACTAATGTTTATGTAGCACTTCATGGTTTTAAAAGTGAGTCCTTGAAGGGACGTGCCATGTGCCATGTGAGTCAGACGACAGGTACATTAGAGCATTGGGATATATAGATAGCATTTGACTAAACTTGATCTTTAGCAACAAATTCCAAATTATGATTTGCTTATCTCCAGAAGAGGATTCTCTATGAGTGGGACAAATGTGGACATTCTTAGCTTTTGAGAACAATATCTTAGGGGTGTGATAAGCTCAAATGTCTATAGCGATTAATTCTAAAATAAACATTTGCCTTGCTATATCAGGGTGAAACAAATGTTTCACCTCTTTTCCACAACTTTCACAAGAGGCAGTTCCCATCCTGAAGACAATTAGCAGCTGTCAGGAATGCAATATTATATGATAATGACATGTCATTTATGCAAAGTTCAATTCCCAGCTCTGACACATTACCTGTATGAGTCTTTACAAATCGTCCTGTAAAGAGAACCTCTCTGGCCTTCAATTTCTTTATCTGCTAAATGGGGATTGGGAATGATTGAGTGGACTAGATGACCTCTGGGGTCCCTTCCAGTTCTCAATCTATCATCTTATGATCCTACAGTGTTGGAGGTGAGTACAATGAGAAATTGAACTACTTGCCCTTTCCTTAACAAAACATGCTATTTCCGGCCTCTACACATTGCACAAGAAGCAGTCTCCCCATTCCTAGAATGGGGATCTTATGATCTCTCAGAGAGAGATCTTATGATCTCTCAGAGAGAGATCTACACATTGCACAAGAAGCAGTCTCCCCATTCCTAGAATGGGGATCTTATGATCTCTCAGAATCATCAGCATTTTTGAAAGCCCAGCTCAGATACCACCTCTTTCATGGAACCCTCTTTTTTATGGAGTGAGTGATTGAAAGGATGCTGGGTTTTGAGTCAGAAAGCCAAGATTTGAATCCCACCCTGTCACTTACTATTTGAGTGACCTTGGCCCCAACGTCTCTGGGTGTCTAGATGCTTTTGAAGGGTTTTTCCAGTTCTAAATCTATGATTTCCAAACCAGTTGCTAGTGTTTTTTCCTCCTTCCCAAATTTCTTTCTAATATATTTATGTGTACATGTTGTCTCACTCCAGGATGTGAGCTTCTAGAGAATAGAAACAATTCACTTTTGTCTTTATGTCACCAACACCCAGCACATGCCTTGTACATAGTGGGCACTTCATAACTGTGTGTTGGAATTTTTTGTTAAAGGGAAATAGTGAGAAGCAGAATGGGATGAAATGACTCTTCCAGCCTCTCTCCTGTCTCTCTTCTTTGTTATAGCTGTCTCTTCTATATCTCCTCCCCCACCTCTTCCACTTGTTCATTTTCCTTGTGTACTCCTTCACCACCATTTGCTACCTTTCTTCCTCACCATTCCCTCTCTCCTCCAATGACCCTTTGCAATCTAGCTTCTATCTCCACCACTGTTTGATGGGGAAATCCTTGATCTTTCTCTCCTCTTCCACATCCAATCAGTCTTTCATATCTGTGGATTCTACCTCTGTGAAAGCTTCACTTTTCCCCTTGGGGAAAAGTAAAAGAAAAGGGGCACCCAAAAAATGCTCTCACCTTCAGACCTTAGTTTTCAGAACACTCCCTGGAAACTCAGGGAAAACAGCCCTACTCCAACACCTAAGCTTCTTCCCAACATATAGAAATATGATAAGCCTTCAAACCAACCCCCCAAATCTTCCAAAGCTAAAATTATGGTATAAAGACTCAGAAAAACAGACAGTGTGCTAATCAGAGAGGTGGGGCGACAGAGGGAGAGAGACAGAGACAGAGATAGACAGACAGAGAGAGAGAGACAGACAGAGAGAAACAGAGAAACAGAGAGAGCAAAGTGATCTGACCTGTCCCAGAATTCAACCCCTACACCCTGGACTGACCCTTCCCATCCTGACCACTAAACAATGAATATGCCCCTTCCTGATTTAAAGCTTAAACAATCTATCCCCTTGTTCCTTACCTCCTGGTATACATAACTTGGAATCCAAGCAAGGTCAGCACACTAATTTTACTTTCTCCTTCCCCTGTGTGCCACCAACCCTGCCTTTCCCTGGCTTGTTTTCCAGGAAAATTTACCATAGTTTGTTCATGAGTGTGTAGTGGGGTTTGGTGGGCATGTTCTGTGGTTTTGTCCATATAGGTTACATATGTCCACAAGAGTCTGTCTGGATATGGTTTACAGGAAAGCAAGAATAGACATCTCTAGACTCTCCTTTCTCTCCCCTTCTTCAAGGGAGACTTTGACTCCTGCCAGGAGGGGAAGTAGGAGGTTGGCCCTAGAGGCTAACAACTCTGCTCTCCTCAGAGAGAGGCACTACCAGGCTAGAATTATATCTATTTGCTCCCTTAAGTAGTATTAATCTAGGGGAAAGAATTTTAGGTTCACTCTGTACTCTTGATTATTATTCTTTAATAGAAAAGAAAGCCCCAAGCTATATATCTAAGGCTTGACTCCTTTCTTACCAAATACCACAATGAACACATACAGTAAAATAAAACCATTTTTCCAAGTCAATATCAAAATGGAAATCAGTGAAAGAATGTGTAAGAGAGTATATGCTGCCCAATACATAAAGTCGATGAGCTCTCCCATTGGGAATGAGAAAACTCAGCTCACCAAGAGAGGAGTAAAACAGATCTCACCCAAGAAGAAATTCCCCAAAGTCTCTAGTGTAGTAAACTGGGATTAGGGACATAATTGAAGTGCCAGCTCCTCAACATGTCAGTGTCTTCCCAGAGTCTATCTCCCGTCAGGGACCTGAAGAAAGATAGGAACTACATGTCTTCTCTCTCCAAGTTTGAAGTCAAGAATTCAAGATCTCTCTTCTATCCAGCTCTCAACAGCTTTGCTCCTCACACAAATCAGTCTCTACCAGTGCTTATGCAAATGGTCCCTTGAGTCATGGATTAAAACTGAAAAACAGGTTATTTCAAGAAGATCAAGTACAATGAATTTTCACAGTTCCTGAAAGAGACCACTGTGCATAAAGCAGCGCTATGGGAGCAGGTTTTAAAGAACAGCAATAATAGAGTCTAGAGATATTCTGGTCCTGAATAGTGTTAGTCTCTCCTGGTCTAGCTGCTCTAGAGCTGGTACCACATCCTGGAATAGGAACAACTACCTTTGTAAGAAGGGATCTGAGCATCATTGAACAGCTGGAGGAAAGAGCAGCAGTGGTAATGAGCCCTGCATTTACATCTCACCTGAAGTTTATATATCACCCAGGAAGTTCTCTAAGTCACAATGGATAGCTCAAGTCTCTATTGAGGTAAAGCAAGTCCACTGGAAGAAGAAAAAAGAGCATGTTCATTCATGTTCATGGTTTGGGTACAAATCCCTTCTTCAATCTGTAAATTAAACTTGTTCTATGTTTAATGCCATGTGAAGCTGGTGACCACCCTTTGTGGGGAAAAACCATACACTGACATTCTCATGTGCCGCTCTACTGGGGATGCAACACTTCAGACAATGAAATTCTC
>CM053588.1:232608527-232651597 GCA_028646515.1 Pseudochirops corinnae | reverse complement strand
ACATCCTAGACTATTCATGGTCTATACCTTTGCATATGTTGGTCTCTCTGCCTCAAATGTTTTTCCTTCCTACACATTCTCCAAAGATTATTTCAAATAATGCTACATCTTCCACATGATGCCACCTTCCCTGAGCCCCCAAACAAGGATAAAATTCTCCTACTATGAAACACCATAGTACCCTGTCCATAGTCCTTCAGGAACACTTCTTCCTTGTATTAGAGTTATTTCTTTATTCTTTTCTCACTTACTAGACTATGAACTCCTTAGGAATCAATTTAATTAATTTTGCATCCCTTTCCCCACAAAATCGAACACAGTACTTTACAAGTAAGAGACACTGAGAACATTTTTTTTTTCCCATTTGAACTGACTTAAATTGAATTGAAATGGCAACACTGGAAAAGAAGAACATCAAGGTTTTGGAAAAAGTGACAGAGACTCCATAGCTATTGTCAAATATTTTTTCCTAACTTCATTATTTCCTCACCTTTCAATGATAATGCCTACTGATGCTAGCAAGTAGTGAGGAATAGCAATTTTCATAGGATCGTAGGACAAAAAACTGGAAGGGACCTTAGTGATCTCAGTAACTTTTTCAATTATGTACCCCAAGAGTAAAAACTTGTACCCTAAAATGCATATATACACATTTATATATGTTATTCTATATTAATAATTATACACATAATAAAACTTACATAAAATGAAAATTTTTTAAAATTAGGTAAAGGTGAAATAATATTTGATCATAGACTCAATAGGGAGCTGCTAGACGTTCTGAGTTGGGGAGTGACATGGTCAGACCTGTGCTTTAGAAAGAACCATGAAAGTAGTTATGTGGAAGATGGATTGGAGATGAAAGAGGTTTGAAGCAAGGAGATCAATAAGAGACTAGAGCAACAGTCCAGGTGTGAAGTGGTGAGGGTCTGAACTAGGATGATGGCTGTATAAATAAACTAGGATGATGGCTGTATAAATATGTTGTATAAATAAAGCATAAGAGAAAAATGTGAGAGGTGCTGTGAAAGTAGAAACAAGATTTGGTAACTGGGAGTAAGGTCACGAAGTAGCAAGTGTGAAGCAGAATGACTGGAGACATGGCAGTGCCTTGAACTGCAGTAGGAAAATTTAGAAGAGGAGTAAGTTTGGGTGTGGGGAAAGATAATATAGTGAGCTCTGCAATGCAGGTTTCAATTCATCCAGGCCTGTTCATCCTGTGTTGCTAAACTTTGTCTAACTCCAAATGAAAAATGGTAGGTGGGGCACTTACTCACAGGTCACTGCTCCAAAATCTAGAACTTGTCCTTGGAGGGGATAGGTATATTTGAGTAAGAGGGTCCCAATGGTAAGTACACAGCTGCTGCTTGAGATTCTGGGTAGTGTTTAGGCTATAAATCCTTGGATGGCCTGGTACCTAGTTCAGAAGAGAGGAGGTTGGACACTTGCAAAGCAGAAGGAGAAAGTGTAATGGTGAAGCTTTGAGCGTTAGAAGTAGGGATAGTTGTGCTACAGATGTGTCCCATGTGTCTTCAGTGCTTTTTTCATTATTCCAGGATCCTCTTCTTTCTCTTTTCAATTAAAAGTGTCCATAGGAGCATATATAAGGAGCTGGAGGGGACATGAGGCCATTTAGTTAAACCCCCTTAGTTTCCTGGGTGAGAAAGTAAAGCCCAAGGAAGTTATCAATTTTCTGAAGGTCACATAGGCAATAAACATCAGGGTTCCTCTAAGAACAATACTTTTCACACTGTACCACACTGCCACCATTGACTCTACTGCCAACAAGAATCATGGAGCAACTTAGCAACATGTAGTCAGTTCACCCAGGTTTAGCCAAAAATCTCCAGAATGAAGGTAGAAAGGAATGGAGCATATGAGAGAGGCTCAGGAGAAAGGAAGGAAAGAATAGGTATTGGGAGAGAAAAACAGAGAGAAGTCTAGGAAGGAATCAGTAGCAGGGAGGGGGGTTTCTATTTCCTAACTGGGAAGACTGTTATGTAAAGGACAGACTGACCTTAAATAACTCACAACTTGTCTATATTGGGATAGCAATAGCTGATATGTTAGTAAAGTGATTAGAATCAAGTGCTTTTGACTCTGGAATACTCTCTTTTCCACCTTTTGGATCGCCTAAGAACTTAAAGATTTGCATTGGGTCAGTTTCTTGGCACAATACTATTTATAGTTTCTAAGAAAAGGGACTTTCAAATCATCTTGGCTATGAAAAAACTCTAGAAAATCACATTTGTTAAGTAAAATATAAATATATCACAATCTCAGAAGCATTCCATCTAAATGGGTGGGTTTTTTAAATGAAAAATATGCTTAGCAAAACATGCTTTCTATTTGACTAGACTCTAAATAGTCCAAAATGTTCAACTTGCCCTACTTTACCATCATTCTATTATTACCTAAACAACATACAGTGACTTAAGAGCTCCAGAACTTTCAAGCCATAACTTTCAGTCAAAGTAAATAGGGTCCTTGGCTCTCTCCCCATCCTAAGTCTATATTAATAATAAGCAGAGTACACAGAAAAATTGATATCATAATATTGATCAAAAGTTAGGGATGGATCAGTTCTCTATTCTACTACCATCGACTGGATAGAAGACCTCTGGGCCCCCTTCTCCCATTGCTAAGCTCTCCCCACAGTCATTCTTCACTCTCCGGACTTTGACACCCTTCTCCCACAACTTGACACACCCTTTTCAACTCCCTTTTATATGTTGTCTTTCCCTTTTAGAATATACGCTCCTAAAGTGAAAAAAATTATTTCTTTTAATGTGGATTTGTATTTCCAATACTTTAGCACCATGCCTGGCACATAGTAAGTTCTTGCTTGTTAACATGACTTAATTTGATCTAAGTTTGAATCCTGCCTCAAATATATACAGTGCATGACCAGGGCAAGATACTTAAGCTCTCTCAGACTCAATCAATCAATAAAAATGTATTAAGCACCTATTATGTACCAGGCATGGGACTGAGTGCTGAGGTTACCAAAAGAGGCAAAAGACAGTCCCTGCCCTCAAGGAGTTTACCATATAATGGGGGAATACATCATATAAATACCTACCTCACAGTTATTGTCAGAATCACAATAGACAACATGTATGAAGTGCTTTGTAAGCCTAGTTGTTAGCAGGTACCTAGGCCAGCACTATGAGTGGAATAGCCAGAGTGTAGAGTAGGCCTGAGTTGATGTTATTTTTTCTGAGCACAGAAAAATTGCTCCATCTCATCTGCCCTAGTTCTCTCCTGCTTTTCCCCTCCCCTCCTTTGTTTTCTCTTCTCCCATTGCCCCCTACTTTTCTATTTTATATTGGTCTGTGGAAGGAAAATATGCAAAGAAATCATCCTTCCTGTTTCTATTTTTTTCTCCTTATCTCCAGTCTTAGTTAGTAATAGAAGAAAAAAAAAAATATGGGATAAACTTTGAGTGATAATTTTCCATGAAATTTCCCACACAAGTAGTATTAAGGTCCCATGACAGTCTTGCACTTCTCAAATTTTGACTGATACTTCTGTGAGCTTTTCCAATTCAGACAGATGCTAATGTTTTATCTTAGATTTTAGTTTCTGTAGGTTTAGGGAACTATTAAATAGATGCCCTAATCCATCTTATTGTTTCCTCTCTTCCATGGGAACCAGTCAGCTGTCAATCATGTAAGACTATAGAAACTTTCCGAGGAAAAATAAGCATCTGCAAGCTAAAAAGAGACTCAGAACAGTTTGGTAGTTTAGGCTTTTTCTCCAAAAACTGTCAGACTAAACTAACCACAAAAGAAAATGATGTAGTATAGACTCTGAATTCCCACTTATCATAGTTTTTCTAAGATCCCTCTATTTTTGGCTGACAGGCATGACTGCTTTGTAAACTCACTTTTCTTTGGTAGTTCTTGACCAGGGACCTCAGAAAGTTGATCAGCTATAAAAATGAATCCATCAATGAGCAAAAGCTACACATAATGTGCTCAATTAAATGCTCTCTGAATCGTATTTCCCTCACTCAAAGTCAATTTAATATGATAGTGCAAGATGATTGGGCCAAGACAATCCTCTGGGAAAATGGTACATTTTTATGGGGTAGTAAGTAAAGAACATAACAAAAGCAGAACCCCAACATTAATTCTATACCATTCCAAATATTCTGTCACCAGCCTGGGGTTCATCTCCACTTGTAATTTGATGAGAATGCCACTCTTGGAGAGTAGCTTATACCCAGGGCTGTGCTGGAGCCAGCTCTAAGCAACTGGAGAGAGATCATTGTTCAATTTTCAGTATGAGTTAAAAAAAAATATTTTTGAATGAAATAAAAAAATTTTCACTATGAGTGTTTAAACCTGAGAAATCAGCATACCTACAAATAAGGGCTTGATTTATTGTCTTGTTGATTGTCTAGCTTAAGAAAGTGATAGTAAAGGTATTAATAGTACAGATTAGACTTAAAAGGGTACCCAGTATATATTTTTTGTATATGTGTATGTGTATGTTTCCCCAGAAATTTAGTTGTTAAACATTTACCAGCATATCACTGTTCACCCCCTCAGGGTCATCTTTTAACTTGGACTGCTAAAGTTTCGATGTCAACATTCTCCATTAATGTGCTAAATTATCATTCATGTTAGGAGCAATATCCCAATACCTTCTCCTGTGAAATTTAGTTTCCCTTAAAGGGCATTAAAACCAAACCCAAGATTTGGTTGGCTCAAAGGACCAAAGGCTCAAGTTGTTGGTATCACTTCCTCTTTGCCTGAGTACAAACTAGCCTCTGGGAGTTCCCAGTCCCACTATCTGATGTTTGGCTGGTAGAAAACAATAGATAGCTTAGATTAAGGGAGTTTCAGTGAGGTGAATCAATTTGAGGTATCTTCAATGCCTATTCTTTTGGAATGCCCTTCTCCTACCAATTTGAAGTTATTCTTTTGTTAACTATTGAACGATCTACAAGTGACTCATTTTGTTCCAGAAGCAAACCCAAATTACCAGGGACTTGATCTGAGTCAGTACCTGCCCAGAATACAATCTTTCCTAGGGTCTTAAGAAGTTAATAAATATTAAGCCCTGCCACTCAGAGATATAACTAGCAATTTTACGTTTAGACCAAGACGGGGAAGAAATAAAGACTTGGGTCACAGGGTGGGACCTCCCAGGAGGAGGAAGACTTCCAGGATACCATGAGGTTTCTAAGTTGATGAGGTACATACCTGCACAATGCTGCGGGCCCCCTCTAGATTTTCCTCCCGGGAGCAAAACTCCAGTCACTTTGTCCCAGTTATAGCTCTGCCGTTACTGTCTAGAAGTAAAACAGCAAACAGAAAAAGGAATCTCCAAGAGTTACTAGAATTAAAAACATTATCAGTTGAACAACTGGACCTCTCTAAATTTAGCTACACTGGTACTCAAGAAGAAGATGCACACTAGGCTAACCAGTTGGTGCAGTCTACCAGAACTTGCTCCTGTGGCACTGCCCTTGAGAACTTTGAGTCACCTTCATTCCAAAATGGGATATTAGAGGAGAGATTGAATGGAAAAGTGTGTCATATGACATTTAATTTCAGTGATGTTATTGCTTTGTGTGGTCTACTTTTGCTCATTTGCTCAAATCGTACTTCCGGTTGTTATTGTTAAGTCATTTTCAGTCATGTCTGACTCTTCATGACTGTTTTGTGATTCTTGGCAAAGATCCTGGGAGTGGTTTGCCATTTGCTTCTCCAGCTCATTTTACAGATGAGGAAACTGAGGCAAACAGAGTTAAGTGACTCGCCCAGGGTCACACAGCTAGGAAGTGTCTGAGGCCAGATTTGAAGACTCACGAAGAGGAGTCTTCCTGCTTCGAAGCTAAGTTCTCTACCTATTGTGCCACCTATAAGCATTCCTTTTCTTTTCCTTGAAATTTTAGACCCACATAGTCTATAAAATGTTGAGTGAATTCTGCAGTCATAATATAGATTTACTCTAGCCTTCATATAGAACATCGGAAATCCATATAGTGACTATGTTTTCACGTTAAAAGCTGCTATGATGAAAGAGAAATAAAGTGACCACGATAATGACCCTATCCTGAGTTTTCCCTGTGTTCTAGACTAAGCCAGACTTCAGGAATGGACCTGATTCAGTCCAGTTTCCTGATAATTTATGTAGTAGTCATATTATTATTATCAAAAATAATTATAATAATGTTAGCACTTTAAGTGTTTTGTAGCACTTAACTTTGCGTTTGATCCTCTCAACAACCCTGTGAGGTAAGTGATATAATTATCACCGTTTTATAGATGAGGAAACTAAATTTGAGAAGGGTTAAGTGACTTTCCCTGGGTCATGTAGCTAGCAAATGCCTGAAGTAGAATCTGAAGTCAGTCTTCCTGACTTGAAACACAACCTTGTGTTCACTGTGCCACTTAACTGCCTTGTATTCAATGTTGGAAAGAAACAAAACACCGATAGAACATTCAACAATTAACAAAAGGAAATTTATTTAGCCATACAAGGGGAACAACATTCAAAAGAGATATGTATTTGTATCCCAAGGTAGTCCAGCTGAGAGAAACTCCTCTGCCTTTGAGTTGCCTATGGTAGTCTCCCTACAAAGTTTCAGATAGCACCTGGAGTTCTTTGTGGCCCTTTTGTACTTAGACTAAATTAGAATTGGTATGAAGAATCTGAGTTGTTATTTTTTTTTAGTTCCCTGATCCAATCAAGTCTCAAAGTTAGTTTTGATAACTTTTGGGGGGGGAGGGGAATGAGGTGGGGAGGATGAGGAAGTCAACTCTAATCAAGAGTTAAACTGATTTTAAAAAATTATTTTATTTTTATTTTATAGAATAAAACAAACATTCCCTTATGGTACAATAAAAAAGATGGTTGCAAATGGAACTGCAAATCCACTTTCACAACTTGCTATCCCTTTCAAATATGCAACAAAATTATCATGTAAATTTCTTTCCTTTTCTTTTCTTTCCCTCCTTTCCTCCCCCCCCCCCCACTTTAGAGATGGTGAACTTTAGACACAAATAGGTTTATAAATTATTCTATACACACATCTATTTATCAGTTCTTTCTCTGGAGGCAGACAGTGTTTTTCTTCATATATTCTTTTGTAGTGCCAATGCAATATTCACAGTGCCAACAGTGGTTATTAACATGCCAGCATAATTCTGAATTGTGAAATATAACAGACTCTCCACATGCAAGACAGAACCAAAACATTTATTCAAACACCAGAAAGCTGAATTCCAACACCAGAAAGCCAAATCCATCATAGCAACAAAGAAATCTATACACAATAACAACACAGAAGGCACCACCATCCCAAAGTCTTCCCCCTGATAGGGTCTTCCCACAAACAAATATTCACAACTCGCTTCCTGCTTCCTCTCTCTCCCTCATCTCTAACTGCTCTGACCAACTTCCTCCAGGCTCTCCCTCACCCCCTTCCTGCACCACCTGTTCAGCAAGCTCCTCCCACCATAGACTCATGTGACTCAAAGTCATGTGACTTAGGTTTCCATGTGACTTAAGCAGGTCACATGGGCCTATTAATGGATGGGAAAGATCTTCCCATTAAGCATTACATTACATTACAAAACTACATTAACCCTACACTTTTATAGTTAATTTGGGTGTTTATAATAGACAAAATAACTGACTCAAAGTCGAAGAACTTGCCTTGTTGATGAGTTATTGAGCAGAGAGAGACATAAGATCAGCAGATCAGAGGAATCAGCATTAGAGGGACCTTTGAGAATGATGGTGCAGCAATGTAGTTGATAAGCAATATACACCCAAACTCCCAAAATTAACAATTCAATTTAACAGGGATTTGCGGAACCAGTGCTGTGTTAGTCTCTATGGCAGTATGAGACACTGGGCACAAGCTTTGGAGCTAAGAAAACATGTATGCAAATCCCAAATCTAACAGTTACTTTTTGTATGTCTTTGGCAAACATTTAACTTCTCTCAGACCAATTTTTTTTTTTTTCTGTAGGATAGCTAGTTGTCACAATGGATAGAGCACTAGGCTTGGGATCTGGAAGATTCAGCCTCATAAGTTCAAATCAGGCCTTACATACTTAATAGCTGTGTGATTCTGGGCAAGTTTCTTAACCCTGTTTGCTTCAGTTTCCTCATATGTAAACTGAGATGGAGACAGAAATGGCAAACCCCTCCTGTATTTTTGCCAAGAAAGCCCCAAATGGGGTCACAAAGAGTCAGACACAACTGAAACAACTCAACAACAAAATGACAGTTGGACTCGACGACCTAAAATTCTCCTTCAGATTTGAATCTATAACTAAGACTCCAAAAGAAGAATACGTTTTTTGTCATGTGACCACACCTTTAAGTAAGAGCTGTAGAAGAATAAAACCTATAGCACTTAGTGGCTATTCGTCTCCACTCAATACCTAATAACTAAGAATTGTTTGACTGAACAAAACTATTCCCTAATCTCTAAATCAACACCTTTGCTTTGGCATTGCCAAAGTCTTTTTTGAGAGTTTAAAAGCAAGAGAAGAAAGGGAAGTTGTTATTAGAATAGCCAAGGGAGCCTCCATCCCCTGCAGATATAGGCAATGGCTACATTCCAATGGGGATGAATGTCCTATCTTGTTAGCAAAGGCAGGAGACCTTGTACTTCTTAAAATGATGGTATGTTTGGAATAGTGGTTTTTTTGTTCATGTTGGGCTATACTATAGCATGGTCTGGGAATATTTTACTCTTTTATTTTTATAATCTAATTCTTTTGCAACATAAAAGTTTACCTGTTAACTTTTGATAGACACTCAGCTTATGTTTTATAACAAGAGAGAATAGAGTATTTGATTCTAAAATGTGAGAAATTTTCCCACACAGTTAAGGGTATCCATGATTGTTTTCTTCTAACTTTTTAAAATTTCCATGCTATTTATAATAAATAGCTCTGCATTACATACTTACATACACATATACGTATATAGGTGATGTATTTATACATGCTTATACATATGGCTATCAACTATTATGTTTATCTCTGTAAGATTATTAAATTTTCTACTGGTTTCATTTGTTGATTTTTAAAATTAGAAATAATTAATAACACTATCAACAATATACTACTTCCAATTTTTAAAAAAGCTCCAAATCTTTTACAGATTATGCAATCCCCAACGTGTCTCTGGGTCACGAGCAGACCATGTGTGATGAAGCCAGCACAGGAGAGTGGAAAGAACACTGGATACCCAAGGAAAAGGCTTGGGTTCAAAACGCAGGTTTGTCACTTATTAGCTACATGATTTTGAAAAACTCCATTCACTTTTCTGGGACTCTTTCCTCAAATGAGGAGAATAGATTCAAGAAATCTCAAGGTTCCTTCTGGATTTAAATTTATTGAAAGCAACAATACCATAAAACTTTTTATGAAATAAATGTGACCACTTCCAAGCTATACATGTAGACAAGATAGTGAAATGTAGGTTGATTGATAGTACTGAGGGCAGAACAACTCTCCTCAAAGATCATTGATTTTTTAATTGCTCCACTTTAATCTGAGGGTCTATGACAGAGTGCCATAGAACTCTGTCCTTAAGCCTTTTGTATTCAACATTTTTGTTAATCAACTGTATGAAACAGAAAAACAGAGATTATTTTTTTTTTGGAGGAGAAAGGCAAGGCAGTTGGGGTTAAGTGACTTGCCCAAGGTCACACAGCTAGTAAGTACATCAAGTGTTTGAGGCCAGATTTGAATTCAGGTCCTCCTAACTCCAGGGCTCTATTCACTGTGCTACCTAGCTGTCCCAAAACAAACATTATTTATGCAAATATAGCAAAAGTTGTGTGAGATAACTAACTTGGTACATGACAGAATAGAGATTTAAAATAATCTAGATAAACTGAACCACTGGACTGACACTGACCATAGTAGTGATGATAAATGAAAAGTCCTCCACTTAGTTCACCAAATAACCTGCAGAACTATAGGGCAAACAGGACTTAGCACTTTTAGTTAACCATTATTTTACTATGAGCCACAGCAGGATATGACTACTGAAAAGGACTGTCCGACCATAAACTGCAGTAACAGTAATGCATTCATAGAAAATGATGATTAATTTCATACTGCTCTCAATGGTTAGCCTCATGCTCATTTGGAAGCTACATTTTGGGAGAAACACAGACAAACAAGAATGAGGAATAACTAAGAGAATAAGGAGTCTGGAAATCACCTCATGAGAACTCAGAGAATTGAGGATGTTTCATCTGAAGAATAGAAATTTAAAGGCAGACAACGGCCTCAAATAACAAATACTTATTTGAAGGACTCTTCCATCTGCAGGGATGTTCTTCTGCTGTGCTGTTCCAAATCAGAACTACACAACTACTAGTGGAAGTTAGACAAACTCTAGTATCTCCTTCAACTCTAAGATTCTGTGATTCTATAGCATAGAATGAATAGCTTATGAAGAATCCCTAGTATTCAAGATTCTTGTACTACAGGTAACTCAAAGGATTTTCTCAACAGCTTACCTCATGATCCTTTGTCCTTATATTTTTAAATTTTCCTTCACTATATTACAAACCCTAATTATTTAACTGGATATTTTACAGTATTTTCATCTTCTGATTGTTATCTTTCCTTACACAGTATCACTTATACTTGCAGTTTCTGTAACACTATATAGTTTACTCTATATAGAAGCCAAACTAGCCTATATCAATCAAAAATCAATTAATTAGTTGACATTCACAAAGTGACTGCTATGTGCCAGAGAGTGTGCTATGAAGTAGAGATACAAACGCAATGAATGAAACAATTCCTCTTCACAAGGAGCTTACAGGCTAATGAGGGAGGCAAGAAATACATAGTATATCTAAACAAATATAAAGAGAATGCAAATCAACCCCAAGGAGTCAATTACAAGGTAGTTTGAAGGGGAGAACACCACTAGTAGTTGGAGAATCCAAAAGGCTTTATGTAGAACATTGTCTGGAAGTAAAAGAAGAATTCTGTGAGGCAGAGGGGAAGGGGCAAATTGTTGTTTTCTACACAAGACCTTCCATCTAGGGGTGGCTAGGTGGCACAGTGAATAGACCACCAGCCGTGGAGTCAGGAGGATCTGAGTTCAAATATGACCTCAGACACTTAGCACTTACCAGCCATGTGACCTTGGGCAAGTCACTTAACCCCAATTGCTCTGCCCTCCCCTTTCCAAAAACAAAAAGAAGAAAAAAAGCCCTTCCATATTTTATCTTGTTGCCTTTACACAGCCTATCCACATGCCTGGACTGCACTCTCTCCTCACATCTGCCTTTTATAACCCTAGTTTCCTTCAGAGTTCGACTTGTTGCTTCCTCCTATGAGGACATTCTCTTCATCCTCCCCAGTTGTTAATGTCCTCCCTCAAAAATTAATATCTATATACATTATGGTTATTTCTCCATGTACATGCTGTTTTCCCTTCAAAAAAATGTAAGCAAATTTGAGTGTGAGAACCATGCTTTTCTTGCTTTCTATATGTGGAGGCCAACACAAAACCTAACACATAGTAAGTATTCCACAAATGCTTGTGGAACAGAATGAATGAACCCTAGTGACAATGCTTAGCCTTCCTAAATGAGAGGTTGTAGCAGCAGGCACCCTAGCATACCCAGGGTGGCTGCTAGCACAGGTTCTTTAATTTTCTTTTCTAAAGGAAAGCAACTCAAAAAAGGGTTAATAATCTTACTTTAATCAAACATATATCATTTACCTAGTTCAGGGGGGAAAGTCAGCACCTTGAGCTTCAGAGAAAATACAAACAGAAGTTACAAGCAGACAAAAAATACAGACAGAGAAACAGACCAGCAGATAGGGCTTCTAGCTGCCTGACCATTACATCCATACCTAGTTAGTTACCAGAGAGAGAAGCACCAACATCTGGGTTTTCAAAACTGGGGGGTTCAATGGCTACTCAGAGTCTCATCTGGCCAAATCACATAACTCTTCCCATGAGTGAGCCCCAAAGTAAAGCCTCACATCAGGGTATATATAGCCTTCTCCAGGGTGAGAGAACATCACAACCCTTATGACCCATTCCCCCAATCACAAAGGAACAAGGTGTAGGCGTTCCGGAAAAACAAGCCTCTAGCCACAGGCTCCATGTGACTACATGCAGCCTATTAGGGGGCAGAGTATATTTTCAAATCAGGGAAGGTCCTCAAATTCACTTAAGCCTATCAAAGGGCAGGGAAGGTCTTCAAATTCCCATTATCATTACCATTATTTGTGGAAATCAAAACCAAATAGCAAAAAAGTTTCCAAAGATCCAATCTTGTTGTTTTTTTAAATTGTCCTGAGAATCAGATTGAGAAAATGAGTTGCAACTTTTGCCCTCCTCTACCTGAGAATGTGATTATTTAGAGGGGAAAATAACATGAATTTTAAACATGTACAGCTTGGCCACAGCACTCTCCTGACAAGTTTGCTTGACAGGCACCATATGTATTCATTGTCTTACTGCCGATTTCCTGATGGAGTCCCCGAGGACTGCTTTAAATTCTCTGAAGTCCTTCATTTGTGACCAGGGAAAGCCTGGCATGATGATCAATCATGACTTGTCACATTTTTCCACAGTCTAATGTAAAATCTCATGATAAAGAAGAAATTAACACATGTCATAACTGTAGCTTCTGTGTCAAATTTAACTATGCATGATGATTGTAAGAAATGATTTTCTACAACCTGGACTTAAGGTGCCATTTCTCTCTATGTCTACATCAATATATGCATGGATTCTTAGTATATTTGGAAGCTGTCAGAGATGCAGATGGGTTCCTGCTAATGATGATAGTTCATATTTCTATAATGCTCTAAGGGTTACAAAATACTTTATCCCACAGCAACCTTGTAATTTAGATAGTTCATGCATTAGTATTACTGTTTTATAGATGAGGAAACTGAGTTTCAAAGAGAGAATGTGACATCATCATTATCATACTAAATTATACATCAGAAGCTCATTCTCTTTCATAAGCTAAGAGAAGACAAATTCCCCATACCACAAATACAGACCTCAAAATATCCCTGAGAATTTAGCAGTTAAATAGTACTGGAACTCAAACATTATCATTGACAAAACTGTTGCCCATAATTGCCAGGACATAACTTTTGATTCATAAAAATTAAAGAAAAACATTTCACCACATGTTATCATATAAAATGTTTTGAGCTACATGGAATGAAATGCTTTCAAAGTATAGAAACCTAGCAAAATAAATTAAAAATGTAGGAACAGGATAAGGTATATATTATCCCTTACCCTAGGAAGGTCATTTTCATCTGTTTGCCTCAATTTCCTCATCTGCAAACTGGGGATAAAAAAAATTGCCTACCTCTCAGGATTGTTGTGAGGACAAAATGAGAAAATATTTATAAAGCACTTTGCAAATTTAAAATGATAACTTTAAAACCCTATACTAATGCTAGCTATTATCCCTATTGTCCTGTCTATCACTAAAGCTGCTCTAGAGATGCTTTCTGTAAGCTTAAAGAAGATGAGCCCATATCCCAATGGCTTTATTCAAATACAAAAAAAGCAATTATTTTACCCAATTGTTTCATAATCTTCAGAATATTAAATACATAAGAATACTAGCAGGACAAAAACTTCTCCTGGGACCATTTCTATCTGAACTCCTTTGAAAAATATGAGGATTGAGAATAACTCTAAGAAATATTTATATAATACTTTATGGTTAATAAGTAACATTTATGTAGTACTTTAAAGTTTGCCTAACACTTTCCATATCTTATCTCTACCAAATCTCAAAATACCCCTCTGAAGTCTATAGTGCATGTATTATCATCCCTCTTTTATGGCCAAGGAAACAGGGAAAGAGACTTCACATAAGCAAGTTACTCAACAGCATACTTAGTATCAACAGTATAGTTGGGAAGTAGGAGGATCAGAATTTGAACCAAGGGCACACTGACTTCAAGTCGGCACTGTAGCCACCAAGCCACAATGACTCACCCATAAAATTTGAAAGTATGATGAATATAAATGTATGTATAGAAAATTTTTTTTAAGTTTGTAGATATAGAATTATATTTGAAGATTTTAATCAAACTGGTATACAAATAACTGGGAAGAACTATATAAAATAATAATAATAATAAAAAGAATAGGGCTATATTAGAATAATCCCAATAACAGAAATAATAGAGATAAAAGAAAGAAAACCAGTCCACACAGATAATGCTGGGATTAAATTCTACAACTGTCCTTGACGCAAGTTTCTTTATCATTCAACCATACATTTCCCCCCTGCATTATGCAGATTAGGTTTCAATGCCTTGGTTTTTTTCCCTTTTCCTTAGCCCCTGAAATCATGATTCAAATGTCCTCCTGCTTTAAAGTGCAGGAGGACTGTTAAAGATGTCAACATAGCTCAGTTTCGCATAGCTCTCTACACTATTTAGGGCACTTTGGTTGAGAGTGTGTGTGTGTGTGTGTGTATATGTGTGTGTGTGTGTGTGTGTGTGTGTGTGTGTGTTAGAGTATACTATTAACTATGATGCAGTCATAGAGAATTATAATTACAGCCTTCATTGACACTATTTACATGGCCAAAATTATACCCCTCAGCAAAGGAAATGTGAAATTAAAAGGGAATCCACAGAATCCACATTACTATTAACTAATATATTTATTCCTGCTTCTGAATAGCTTTTGTTAGAGATAGAAAAAGAATGTTAATGATTTTGAAGCTCCTCACTTCAACCTATGAGAAATCACAGAATCTTCTTACTTTGTGTGTGTGATAAAAGCAATAAAGATGTCCTTTTATTTGACCTCACATCTTGTTATACTAAATTACATCCTCAATTTTTTTTCCTTTTTTATGCAGAATCACTTGTACTGAACATATATGAATTTCTGAAGAATCCAGTTCAAATCAAATTCTAAGATGATAAAGCTTAATCCTTTTATAGCACTTATTTTCATCATGTAGTAGAGTGAATGAAATGGCCAGAGGCAGTATGGAATGATTAATAAAATGCTGAACTTAGGGTTAGGAAGATCTGGGTTCACACAACTGGGTGACCTGAGCAATTCACTTACTATCTCTCTCCTTCAGCTTCCTCATCTTCAAAATGAGGGGATTGAACTAGATGATTCTGAGGCTCCTTTTAGCTCTAATCCTACGATCCTACAACACACCTCCAGCCTCAGACAGGCTTAAGTATATTGCAATGGAAAAAATGTTAGATCTGGAGGTCGAGGTCTGGGCTCCAAACCTGGCTCCATCACTTACTTCCCTGTGTGACCCTAGACAAATCTCTTTGCTTATCTGTAGCTCAGTTTCTTGGTCTCTAAAACGAGAGGGTTTGTCTAGAATCTAGACCAAATCTAGATTGTAGATGGCATCCAAGATCACTTCCAAACTGAAATTTAGGATCCTATGATCCACTAACTTATAGATGGGTTACAACTTGCATAGATGGGAAGAATTTCCATGCCAAAGAAATTATAAATCCTTGATATCTGAAATCCTTGATGTTGCTATGTAACCTCCTTTTGCTGGTCAGTTGACCAGACAAGGACAGTGCCTGGCACAGAGTTGTTTAACAAATGCTCACTGAGGGGCAGTTAGGTGGTGCAGTGAATAGAGCACTGACCCTGGAATCAGGAGGACCTGAGTTCAAATCTAGCCTCAGACACTTGACATTTGCTGGCTGTGTGACCTTGGGCAAATCACCTAACTCCAATTGCCTTGCCTTCCTCTCTCCAAAAACAAATAAAAAATTAAATAAATGCTCATTGATTGATTAAAATTGACCAATTTATCTGGTAAATAGCGTGAAGAACTGCTTTTTTTTCTTCTTTTGTCTAGATCAGTGATTTCATTTGTGGAGTACTCCCAAGGTAGAAATTCCCTCCAGCAATGTAGATGACAACTCTTCTGTAACATTGTCACACTCTGAGAGTTGTCTGGGGTCAATGAGAGATTAAGAAGTGACTAAACCATGACCACTAAATTAGTGTGTGTATCAGAGGTAAGACTTGAACACAAGTCTTCCAGACTCCAAGGCCAGCCCTCTATCCATTATGCCATGATGCCTCTTAAAATACTTCATTAAAGTATGTCTAACCCAAATTCTTCCATTGCCAATTTTTAGCACCTTTTTTTGTGATTTAACATTTCTACATAGAAGAATTTTATTCAGTTTAGTGAATATGAAGATGTGAAAATCAATTCTGGCATGTTAGACTAAGTCACTTTATTAAGTGAAGTAAAGTAGAGAGTTGAAATAATCTACATTAATTCAGAATAAGAAAACTGCTCTTCAGGAAAAAAAAAGCAGGGTTTTAAGTTTACATAGTTAAGAACATACAAGAAACTATCCAATAAAATAAAATTATCTTTTTATTATTTAATTTATTACATCAATTTATTTTTAGAAAACCCTATATATTACTTTTATTTATTTTTAAAATTTATTAATACATTTGGTTTTGATACAAGGCATTTCCCAAAAAGAAGCCAAACACTTCCTCAAAGCACATTCTTTGAAGAACAAAGCTATCCAATAACATAAACACAACTGACAATATATGTCAGTCTCTACTTTTTCATTTCATCAATTTGTGATAGAAAGGAAGGCTATGTTCTTGGACTTAAACTATATGTAACCAAAACTGATCGTTGTATTTTAAACTGGCTTTCGTTACCTCTTAGAGTTGTCTTCTTTTGCACTGTGTCTATTATTCTTTTGGCTGTTTTCTTTCCCATGTTTCACTTCATATAAGTCTATTTGTCATGGCACCTTATGATACAGTAAAATTCCATTACAATTATTTTCTACAATTTTTTTCAGTCATTTCTCCAATCAGTGAATCATATTTTGTTTCTTGTTTCCTATCATAAATAATACAGCCATGATTATTCCTGTATATCCTTTATTGTGGTCAATAAACACCGTATGATTTAGTCCTTAGTAGTATTGCTGGTCAAAGGGCATAAATAACTTTGTAAATATTTTGCATAGTTCTCCTCTAGTACTTTTGGGGAACCCCAAACTTATCTAAGGTGGCAGCCACGAGTAGCACAGAATGGACAGAAATGAAGGGCTTGAAACTGCCTTGTTGGACAAATACTCACATTAATGAAAGCACAGATCCATTAAAGTGCTAACAGCTACATTTTGTCTTTTGAAAACTATTTGAGGGCAACTAGGTAGTTTGGTGGATAAAGCAGTGGCCCTGGAGTCAGAAGGATCCAAGTTCAAATCCAGCATCAGACACTGACTAGTTTTGTGGCCTAAACAAGTCATTTAACCCTAATTGCCTCCAAAAAAAACTATATGACTATATCTTTTAACTATTTTTCTATCAAAGAATGCTCTTAAAACATTTTTAGACATAAATAAATACCATATTTTGTTGCAGCTTTTTCTGCATCTGTTGACACAATTATGTGATTGTTATTTATTTTAATCTTGCAGGTCTGCTCCATTCCCTATAAATTTTAAATGTCAACCTTTATGAGTATTATTTAATACAAAGATGTTTTACCAGCTTTTGTTTTTCTTCAGATAATAAATAGCTGGTTGATTTTATTTATGTAAATTCTTTTAAATTTAAATTATAGGGGTTTCATGTTGTATCTTTTATGCTCTCCTCCATCCTTTTTCTGGAAACAAATTTTTCACCTATTCAAAAGTGAGAAAAAATAACCTTCAAATTCTCCTCTAGCTTTTTATGACATAACTTTTAAATTTTAGATCCTTTATGCATTTGGAATTTATTATGGTATGAGGTATAAAATGCTGATCTAAACTTGTTTTTCGCCAGACTGCTTTCTAGTTTTCCCAGTAGCTCCTATCAAATAAAGAGCCCCCTATTTCTTGGATTTACTGAGCACTGACCTGCTATGCACATTTACTTCTAGGTTAGGCTTACCCAGTCTATTCCAAATCCCTTGGAGGATATGTGGCACAGTGAAAAGATGATTGACTTTATAGTCAGAGGACCTGGCTTTTCCAGCTTTTCTGTTTACCTCTGTGACAGGAGCAAAATCTCTTCATCTCAACTTCTTCATCTGTAAAATAAGGGAGGGAAGACAAGAGAACAGAAATCCTATGATATCCAACTCTAAATATTCAGTTTTCATTCCTCCAAATAAATTATTGATCTTTTATCTAACTCAATAAAATATCTCTATGATAATTTAATTAACGTAGCACAAAATCTATAAAGTAATTTGTGAAATATAGTGTTTACTATATTGATATGGTCCAGCTAAGAACATTGACTATTTCTCCAATATTTCTCCAAAAAGCCTTTTGTCTTTTGTTTTTAATTGTGTGTATCCTAGTCCTATATGTGTTTTGGTAGTGAAACAATCAACATAAAATGAATTTAATCATTATCATGATGATGTAATATATAGAAAAGTTAATGATTCTCATGGCTTTGTTTTATATCCTGTTGCTTTTCTAGAGCTGTCAAATGCCATAAGTTAATTTTTCAAATTGATGTTCTTAAGTTCACTGAGTAAACTAATGTATCATCTCCAGAAATAATTTTGCCTCCTCGTATTTATTCTCATAATTTCCTTTTCTTTACTCATTGTTATAATTAGCATTTCTATCACTCTATCTAATGATATTGGACACTGTGAGCATTCTTGCTTCTTAATTTTATTATAAAATTTTTCATTGTTTTTTCTTTTATACATAATGCTAGCTGGTGGTTTTAGATAGATCCTTCTGATAATATTAAGGAAAAGAGTCCTTCATTCTCATGGTTTGGTTTTTTTTTAAACATTTTTTAGACATAAATAAATACCATATTTTGTTGCAACTTTTCTGCATCTGTTGACATAATTATGTGATTGTTATTTATTTTAATATTTTCCTAAAGTGGAACCATTCTTGTATTCCTTACATAAATTAAATCTGGTAACAGTGAATATGGGAGGAATATAGAAGTATACTCTTTTAAGATTATTTTTTATGTTTATATTAATATTTATTGCTGATATTGGTCTATATATTTCTTCCTCTATTTTATCTCTCCTTGCTTTCAGTATTATGAACAAGGGTCTCTCATAGAAAGACTTAGGGAAGATTCCCACATTTCTCTATTTCAATAGTCTGTGTAGTATAGGGAAAACTTGTTCTTTAAATGTTTGAAAAAATTCAGTTGGGATTCTTTTCATTGGAATTATAATTCTACCTAGACCAGCATTTTTTGCCTTGGAAATTCACTTAGGAATTGCTCAATTTCTTTTCCTGAGATTAGATTGTGTAGATTCTCTATTTTGTTGATTTGGGCATTTTAAAAATATTCATTTTATTTAACTTTTTCATTTTGTTGGTGCGTAACTGGGTATAGTAATTTCTAATTATTTTTGCTTGTAACCTCCCCATTTTTGTCCATTCTTCATTTTTTTATCTTTGTAAACTGGTTTTCTTTTCTCTTTGTTGTCATTAATAGCTTATTTATTTTATTGGGTTTAAAACAACATCCTTTGTATTGTTTCTTGACTCAGTGATATTTTCTTTCTATTCTGTTTATATTTTAATTTTTTTTTAATTTTCTACTTTTGCATTTATTTAGTCTTTTTTTATTTTCTAGAAGATAACAAAAGAATGGAAAAGACCACAGATAATACTTTTATCTTTCAGAGAGTGATTGAGAAGACGCCAGCAACTACTAGCCCCCATGCTAGTTTTTTCTACAAAATCTTTATAAGAATGGTTAAATATATTCTAGACAAAATATGAGAAGAAAATAAGGCTTTCACACTCTATTATTTTTTGGAAGTTTGCATCTTCATAGTTGTACAACTATCTGAGAGGTACAAAGAATACAAAATCCCCTTGCATTTGTTATTTGTTAATTTTAAAAAGCATGTGACTTGGTGGTGAAGGGGAGCTGATAATGCAATCAGTAGAGCCCTGGGCATGGAAGTCAGGAGAGAGCTAAGTTCAATTCTAACCTAAGACATTAACTAGCCCTGTGACCCTAGGAAAGTCACTTAAGACTTCTATTTCCTCAGTTTCCTCAAATATAAAATGGGGGTAATAATAAAATAGAATCAAATGAGTCATGTTTGTAAAAATTGCCTGGCACACATCGGGTGGTATATATATAATATATATATATGCTTGTTCCCTTCATTTCACTTCCCTTCCCTCTACTAATAAGAAAATTCAGTCTTGAAACCTTTCTGCAAACATTGTATCTCCTATACATATGTTAAAAACCATACAAGGGCAGAGATAATTTTGTTAATTGATATGTTGACCATCAGAAAATACTTTTCTATGAAGAAAATTATTAAATAAAGAGTTGTATATTCACCTTTGTTGTTCCACTGGAATTTGGACTTGCAATCCTAGGACTCAGACTCTGATTGGTGAGCTTTTATAACACCTTACCTGGTGCTCCGTCCCCTGTGAAACTTCCCAGTTATCTCCAAATCATGCTGCCATACACATGCCCTTGTCTCCCCTTTGTAACTCTTGCCTTCCTAAGTATGTGTTGTCTTCCTCTATTAGAATTTAAGCTTCTTGAGAATAGGAACTGTCTTATTGGCTTGCATGTATGTCTCCAGAACTCAACACAGTGCCTGGCTAATAATTAGTACGTAACAAAAATACTTTTTTATGTCATTTTTTCCAGAGTCCAAATAGCAAAAGCATGTTCTAGATCTCCCCAAATGCTCTTTATTTGTAGATGTCCTTGTTGTAATTGCACTAAATTATAGAAGATTGCAAAACATCTTCTAGGATACTCATAATCACTCAAAATAGATCACTCCAGCTATCTACATAAGGATGGAAATAAAAGTAGATGAAAAGAGCATCTTGCTCAGATGTTGTTCAATCATTCCAGTTGTGTCCAACTCTTCACAACCTCTAGTGGGGTTTTCTTGGCAAAGATACTGGAGTGGTTTGCCGTTTCCTTCAGCTTATTTTACAGATGAGGAAACCGAGATAGATAGGATTAAGTGACCTGCCCAGGGTCACATAGCTACTAAGTGTCTGAGGTCAGATTTGAACTCAGGATGAGTGTTTCTGACTTCAAACCAGGCATTCTGGTGTCCACTGCACAACCTAGCTGCCCTTTGTTCAGACTGTGATATGCAATTGGACAGATAGCCCATTGAGTCAATCCTTTGTTACCTTTGTCTTAGATGAGAACCACAGTTGGACAATGATGGGGTCCCAGAATTAAATAGGAAGAGATTCAAATAGAGCAAATTTGGAAAGCTTCACAGTGTAAAATGAACCCATGTTACTCTCACAAAAGACCATATCTCTAAAAGTAATTATTTTCCTTCTGACTTTTGGTGCTATAAAACTTTTGTAACACCTTGCCTTTTAGCTCCTTGTTACTGAATATCAAGGGCATCAAGATCTCACAATGGATAGAGCACTGACCCTGGAGTCAGGATAAAGAGTAGGACATGACTGAAATGACTTAACAAATAAATATCCAGTATTCTCATCAATTAACTTCCTTAAGGATACCTGAGATCAGCTTCACATCATCTCTCAGAAAGATACCAAAAATACATTCATTTGCTCAAAATTTTTAATTTTGCGATTTTAGATTTTAAAGTCTAAGAAAAGTCCTATTTGGTGGAAGAGATCAAAAAGTGAATTTCTTTATTCTTAAGTCAAGTCCATTCTTTGTCTTTGCCACGACTCCTTATATAATTACAGGTTCCGTTTCCCTGATGCCTTCATCTAAAACAGGAGTAATCCTCAGAAATTACCCACAATATGTATGGCCACTATACTCTAACCATCTCCAGTCATTGTGATCTCTATCTGGCCACTGGACTGTAATGACTGCAGAGGAGAGAGTGAGGCTGGTCGCTTTGCACAGCCCTGCCTCACTCAAATCCAATTCTCTCCAAGTCATGACATCACCTCCCCAATGTCATAATCCTCTTTGAGAACAAAGGACAAACAACAATTTTTCCTGGGGATTATATTTAAAGAATCGTTATGAATATTAGCAGATAGAGAAAATGGTAGTCTCAGGCACTGAATGCAAAATCCTGTTCAGAGGAAGGAAAATCTGAGTTTAAATTCTGCCTCAAACACAAACTATGTCACCCTGAGCAAAGATCTCTTCATGCCCCCAGACAATTGAGACTATAAGTTGAAAGGTAAATTGCAGAAAATTTGTTTGGCTGAATAGGTTGAAAGAATTTTCTTATTAGGAGTTCATCTAGATGGCCCAGCAGATAGAGTGCTGGTGGAGTCAGAAAAACCTAAATTCAAATCTAGTCTCAGGCACCTCCTAACTGTGCGGTTCTGGGTAGGTCAGTCAACTTTTCTCTGCCTTAGTTTCTTCATCTCCAAAATGGGCACAATAATAACACCTGGCTCCCAGAGTTGTTGTGAGGAAAAATTAACATAATATTTGCAAAGCGCTTTGCAAAGCACAAAGCACTATGTAAATGTTAGCTATTATAATTAACACAATGAAATCACAGGTCCAGAGAAAACAAAAGCAAAGGAAGTTTCATTCATAGAAATGCCCTCTATTCCCGAAATCCACTTCTACCTCCCAATAAAACTATTGTTTGCATTACCAACATTGAGCTTGTCTTATCAACACTACCAAGGTAGGATCAATTAATATGGGCTATTGGATGGTGATTCTATACAAACAGCTTCTTACTTAGATGATCTCTGGTTTGTCACCAAGTTTTGACTAATGTCTAACAAACAGGATAACTCTTGGTTAATCATTTACTCCCCTTTGGCATGTCGAAATCTCAGAATGTATTCTCTTGTAATCTATCTTGTTACTTTTCCCTTTCCACTATAATTGTCATTAGTTGCATTTCTAATGCATCACAGGCTTTAGGATTAGAAGTGGAACCATCTTAATGGAGTGAGTGTTGGGGGGAGAGGGGACTGTAGGGAGGGGCGTGGAAATGTGGAAATGTGGAAATCTCTGGAGCAGAGTAGAAGGTTATTGAATGACTTGCTAGAGTGTTTAAAAAAGATATATGATTGGGGAATGTATACAGTACTAATGGGATGGAGGGAGGGGAGTTTAATTACATCAAAATGAATGAACTATGCAGAAATGATTTCAAATATTTCACAAATGGAAAATGAGATATCCGTCCCAAATAATAATATATGATAAATGAGCCCAGATGACAGATTTACAAAGCACATTTGAATAACAATAATTTAAGCTACAGCTAAGTGCTGTTTCATAAAAGTTTGCAAATACTACACATTAGTAATGGATTGATGCTAGAAATAACTCCATAACATGGCTTTTTAAACCACCAAGACACCAAATATAATGGAAAAACAAAACTAACATTGATGATGTTTAACATCATGACAGTTGTTTAAACAAATGAAAGGGAAAGAGAGACAAGAGGTGAGAATAGTGGTAGCTAAAGCTAGGTACATTACATACTTTTATAAAGTATAGGCATATTAAGGGGCAGTTATCAGAAACTGATAATCAGAATCAGAAACACTCAGCATCCTGAATTCAAATCTGGCCTCAGGCATTTCCTAACTGTGTGACCCTGGGCAAGTCGCTTAACCCTATTTGCCTCAGTTCCTCATCTGTAAAATGAGCTGGAGAAGGAAATGGCAAACCAGTCCAGTATCTTTGCCAAGAAAATCCCAAAAGGGGTCACAAAAAGTCAGATATAACTGAAAAAAACTGAATAGCAAAAGATATATTAAATCTCCTTATCTGAAAGAAACTATTAATATGAACAAGAGTGGGGTGACAAAAGTAATGAAATATAATACATATTATTTTATATGTTGGTACACTGTTAGAATGTTATTTTTAAATATATAGTATATGCATATATATACATATATGCATACACACATCTATACATACATGCATGCATACATACATACATACATACAAGATTCAGCATGGAATAGTGGGTAAGAATTGGTCTTGTAGTCAGGAAAACCTGGGTTTAAGTCCAACCACCAACATTTTTTCGATATGTGTGACCAGTGCTAAGTCACTTAGCCTCACAGAGCCCCAGGTAACTCTAAGAGGTTAAGTTGCAGAACAATTTCTGATCTGTATTGGTAGAAGGAATTTTCTCATTGAAGAGTCACAGGTGGAGACCAAATCAATATGCGTTTCTTTCTAACACAATAAAACTTGCATATGCCTTTCTAGTGGCTTGCCCATGTCTCTAGAGGCGAGTCACCCATTTTATGCATTTGTCTGCAGGATTGGTCTTACATCCCAGAAGCTTTTGACAGCTGTGGATATGGTGTGAGAAATTAATTTGAACTAAGGTGTTAATGACTGGTGACTACAGCGGAAAAAACCCTCCCCAACCAAAAATAGCACTTCCAGTGGCCTTTCTCCTTACCAAAAGTTCCCAACATTATTCATCCCATTGTATTGCAACATTGAAAGCAGGCAGCTATTAAAATGCAAATTTTAAGCTATTATCAACTACCAACACCCCAGGGCAAATTAATTTCTCTTTCTCTAGCCCAGAGCAGGACCCTGAAAGGACATAGGACAGTCAGTCATGCTTTAAAAGACTGGTGGAAGAAATATTTCCCAGCTTTTCTGACTATGGAGTGCTTGGATGGAGTGTCCTAAGCTTCTAGTGAGTAAAATGAAGGCATTGAGTAACTAGAAGGGAGCAGTTAAAAGAATCGAGTTTTAGCCTGAACAAAACTTTGCTGGTGTGGGTCAACAAGCAGTAACATGAGTTTTCTTCCTGCCTGACACCAAGACCTACCTTCACCTTGCCCCAAACCAGCCCTGTTGCTACTCCACAGTACTGATCCCACAGTTGTGGTGCCTCTTTCCTAAAGCTTGCCTGTTTCACAGTTTTCTTCACTGTGATTTTAATGTGGACCAGAAAAAATACAAAAACAAATCTTTCAAGATCAAAAGAATTCACTGTTGGAAAGACCATGTAGGATAAAGTTAGACTGTCAAAGTAAAAGATAATAGGTTTCAAAAAAAAAAAGATAGTAGGTTTAAAAAAGCAAAAGCAGAATAAAATTTCTCTGCTTGGTATGCAAGACTCACTTTACCTGATAAATTTGACCCCACAAAATGGAAAGAAAAGCAATTCTTATACCAAATAAAATTCAGCTATAAGGGTAAAAGAGAATGTTTGCAAAATTCAACAGAAGAAATTTCAGGTTTTCTTCTAAAATTATAAAAATAATATAGGTACAAAAAGCACTGGGTTTTACAAATATCTCCACCTAGAACCTTTAGTTTTACTCAGTCCCTGCTGCTGATCCCACCACCTTTATCTGCAGTCCAGCCAGCCACGGCCATGGCCAAATTGATCTCGTGGACCTCAACATTAACATTGATAAGAAGCCCCTGGGCCAAGTTACTTTTGAGGTCTTAGGAAATAAAGTTCCAAAGACTTTTTAAAAAGTACTTCCAACCTCTAAGCCAGTGGTTCTCAACCTTTCTAATGCCATGACCCATTCATACAGTTCCTCATGTCATGGTAACCTCCAACCATAAAATTATTTTCATTGCTACTTCATAACTGTAATTTTGCTACTGTTATGAATCGTAATGTAAATATCTGATATGCGGGATGTATTTTCATTGTTACAAACTGAACATAACCCACAGGTTGAGAACCGCTGCTCTAAGCACTGGAAGGGAGAGACTTAATTAGAAAAGGACTAGTTTTCATCAAATCATTCTGAAGTTCATGAGCTAGGATGGTGACTTCACAAAACATAATGGCACTGGTGGCAAGTCCATGGACAGGAAGGAATTTGCTGATGAGAACTTCATCCTGGAGCATGCTGCTCCTGGCATCTTGTCCATGGTAAATGCGGAGCCCAACACAAATAACTCCTAGTTTTTTCATCTCCTGTTATGACTGATTAGTTACTTGACAGTTACATTCTTTGTTCAGGTGAAACTTCTTCCATGAACATTATGGAAGCTATGGAGCTCTTCAGATTCCAGGGTGATAAGACCAGCAAGCCCACCATAGTTAAATGTGGACACACTCCTAAGGTTTTTTTGGCTTGGTTTGTTTGTCTTAACCTCCAAACCACTCCTCTGTAACTGGGAAGAATACCCCCAGACCTCAAGTTTTCTCATGCCCTGTGATCCTTTTGCTCTGACTTGCTACAATTCTCTTTGGATTTCATTTCCTATTTCCTTCTGCTAGTCTGGCTAGTTTGCAGAATTAAGTTTATGATTGTGAAATTAAAAATAAACTACAAAAAAAAAGGCAAAAGAGCACTGGATATGGAGTTATTGATCATAAATTCAAGTCTTGGATCAATAATTTAATAGTTTGTGTATTGATGGGCAAGTCACTTGATCTCTCTAAGTTTCAAGTTCCTCATCTGTAATTTAGTGGCAATAATATTTTCATGATAAATTCTTTGTAAATCTTAGATTGACTTATTAATTTTCCAATTTGGCTTCTTAAAGAGTTAGCCAATCCTTTATGGTTTGTGCTAATAACCTTAAAAAGAGATAATAATAATTTTAAATGCTAGAATCACAAATATGTATTTAGGAACACATACTAAGAATTCACATGCCAACTAAAGATCATACCCTTAATCTCTTTCTTCCCAGGTATAGATTTCTTAGTCTGTCAGTAGCCAGAAAGCTAATTGGGTAGAAGGGAAGATGATACTAAGTTGGTTTGAATAATCATCTTCCAGATAAATAATAGTTAATACTTGAGTAGATGAAATATTTATGTGGAATATTAGCAGTTATTTCTGTTCAGAAGCTGACTGATAGGAAAAAGATATGTACCCTGTAGTACAGGATTGGGAACAACAGGAGCTTCCCAGAAGAGGTGTTCTCTAATTCTGGATTGATGTGGACTAGGCTCAATCGTGGGGGAGTGTAAAACCATGCACAAGCAGCTTTCCAGAGGACTGCTGCTGTGAACAGCTTTTAAGATTCTGATTACACAGTATAGTGAACTCTCTATTTATTCAATAACAAATGAGAGCAAAACATTCACAGAAAATCAAGGTACAGCTTATGTTACAACTTATCACAGAAAATCAAAATACAGCATTCACCATGTCACAACTCAACAACTCATCACTAAAATGGCCACATAGTTTTCACCAAAGTGGTCACATAGTTTTAAACAAAGTACATTCATTTAGTCAATCATAAAATCCTTAATTCAATCACAAAGTACAAAAGTCGAAGTTCTCCACCCCTAAGTCACAGTAAATCATAATCTTCTCAGTCAGTACACAGTACAATTCATTCAACTTGACTCAAGGCTGGCTCTCAGCGTCCATTGTTTCTCTTCCATGGTCCCAGTTCCAACTGTCACCTGGGTTCAAAGGCAGGCAGCTCCCAGTTCCTTGTCCAGCTCTTTGTCCAGTTCTTCATCCAGTTGCCGTTCCATATTGAAGTTCACAGTGTCCAGTTCACCTCAAGTCCTTCTCAGTTCCTATTTCTGGGAAGACAAAGCTTGACAGAGCCACAATAATATTCATGCACATTGCCAGCACCATCATCAATTCACTATCTGCCTGTGAAATCAACTCAGACCCACCAACAAGGTTTGAGAACTCAACATAAATTACCAACATAGAAATCATCACAGACCCACAAACAGGTCCAAGAGGTCAGCACAAATGATCAGTAAAGTCCCAGGACCTTCAAAACCCTCCTCCAGGACTTCTGTAAACATACAACCAGAAAATCCTCTTTCAGGGCTTCCAGTAAGGGCTTCTGTACAAAGTATCACAAGCAAACATCAACAGAGACTGAGTAGACAAACAGAGTGCTGGGACACCACAAGTTTTCTCCTTGACTCTGCCACCACTAGAGTCCTCTTCTCAGTTCTGCTGTCTCTGAGTCTCTCCTTATACGTGGTCATTAGCTCCTCCCCTTCCTGTTGCAGGAGTTCATGAGTTCTAGGTTCACAAGCTGTGGGGTTCACACATTTTGTTTCTTAACAGACTTGATACAAGGCTCAAAAGAAACTTGAACTGAAACAAGGTGTTAATTCAATAGCTGGAACAAAGTGTGAACTACTTCTGTGCTTGCCATTACAGGGAGCCTGACCCTAAAGAGAAGAGAGTCAGGCTTTGCTCACACTCTTTGGCTCACTGTACCCAATTCTAGAGTTCTGGAGGAAAATACCTTAAATAAAGTTTAGGTGTGGCTAAGATTCTCTTCCAGAAAAGGGACTCAATATAGATATCACATAAAGAACAGTTATTTCCTCCACCACACAAAAATGCTGAAACATAAAAGAGTCATAACAAATACTTAAAACATGAAACATCACTCATACTAGAATCTTCTGGGAGATAAAGACAACTTTGCAGGAACTGAACTAATACATCACTCTCCCCTGTCACCTGTGTTACCTGCCTGCCTGTGTACAAAAGTGTGCAAGACCATTTCAGATATTCCATATCTCAGATATCAAATGGCCACCCTGAGTGATCTATATGCAAATTATAAAGATACAAAACTTAGAGTGGCCCATTTACAGTTAAAAAAAAAAAAAAAGAAATGTTTATTTCTCAGTTCTTTTATGAGGTAAATAAGAATCCTTGAATTAACTTGATGGAATTAGAGAGCAACTAGCCTTTGGCTGAAGGCAACGTGCTTCTTCTGTGCTTATATGTGTTTCTGCTGGCTTTTAGCAATGGAAACAGCTATGAGGAAAGCCAGTTGAGAGTCAGTTGAGAAAGTCAGCTATAGAATTTAGCTGAGCTACAGAAAGGAGCAACTGCAGCTTTATTTGTTTGTTTACATCTTCCACGGGGTTTGTTAAAGAATTTTACTCTTTTTTTACAGCACAATCAAGCCACTTTGAGTCAAGATGGCACAGCAGCCTTTGGACTTCCTAACCTATTCCTCTCTCCCACCTCCTGGGGCAACCTGTCCTGTCTTAAGGCACCTGATAGAAGACTGACCAACAGAAGTCTCACATTGACCTCCAGGCCTCACTCCTCAGAAATCCCCTTTCCCAAAATCCTGGCAAGAAGGAAACACACTCTACTTGTCTCCTCCTGCCTACATGGAGCAGAGAATAGGAAGAAGAATAGGAGGGAGCCTCTTCAGAGCTGTCTAAATGCTCTAAGGACAACAGTGTTAGGCAAAAAGAGAAGGGGAGATTGATTGACCCTTAGTTTAACCAGAGCCTTAGCCTGAGGTGTGTGATGATGAGTGTATTACTTAAAACTTTGATCTACACAACTGGGTAGAGGGGAGAGAACCTGGTTGGGGAGCCCCTTGCCATTTGACCCAGCTCCCAGGAGCTACCAGATAGAGGTAAAAGTCACTCATTGGGAGTTGAAGGCAGTGGTACGGGGGGTGGGGAGAAGAGAAACTTGACTCCTACTTTATTCCCTTCTCCAGAGGACTTAATGCATTTGCTTAAGCTTCTCCAAAAAGATAGATAATACAGATATCAAAACAGAGTCCACTCTTTCCACCTTAAAGTGGACAGCTCCCCCAAAGACATTCGGAGGGGAGAAGGAGCAGAAGAGAAGAATCCAGAGTTGTATCCAGATTGAGTCACTTGTACCTCTCCTAGCTCAGAACTAGGTTTCCCAGTAAAAGCATCTCTCCCTTCTGATAGCTGATTTGACTTGGGAAGGCTATGCCTATATGATCCATGGAGGGGGAGTCTTCTAGCCTGAAGGCCCCTGGAGGGTCAGAGTGGGCTCAGGGGGTTGCTGGGACCAGGTGGGAGATTGATTTGGAGCACTCCATTAGCCTGGGACTCTCTAAGGACCCAAAGCCCTCCAAAGTCCCTAATGTTCCCTGATTCAGCAGCTGTTATAATTCAGAATTGCTGCAATTGACAAGGTGGTGTACATACTGTCTGATTAATCCAGTGGCCCAGCCAAATCTCCATCATTTTAAACTGTGGACTCATAGAACTTTTGATGGTGTACCCTCCTCCACCAGGGAAATTTACCACACAATTAGGAGTTAAAGTCATGGGTGGGGTTGGATCCAGGAAAAAAGACCCCCCTGGGGTCAGGGGCCAGCTGAAACCTAGCCAGAAGTAAAGACCACAGGAGAAAATTCCTCCAGGTTTGATGGTACTGAGGGAAAATGTTTTGAGTTTAAAGCTAACTGCCTTAGGAAGGCAGGCCAGAGAAGACAAATGGTTTGAGAGAAAAGGTTGCATTAGGGGGTAGCACTATGATGGTTTGGGCTATGGTTTGAAGAGTGTGGGTCCAGAGTACCCAGGGGAAGTCAATGATAGGATTAGAGGTAGGTGATAGGAAAACCTGGGGTGCCCGTTGTGTGGATAACCCTAGAAAGGGTTCATGTTCAGCTCACAGATCAAAAGCTCCTGACAAGTCATGTTACAACTTGGATTTTTAAGTCCTTTCAGCTATATCCTACTCCTGGGACCATCTCCATCGAGAAGTTCTGGCAAAAATCACTTCCTGTTGGACAACAAGCACCCAAATTCAAGAAATCTCAACCTTCCTAACTCATGAAGTAGCCTCCAGGACTGGAAATAACTCTCAAAATTTCTGTGTGGTCACCTAGAGAAAGAAACACCAAATGGAAGGAGCATCCAGGGACTCGAGGGCCAGACTCAGGCTCCCCCAGGCAAGCACATGTTCTCACTGCCATTGTAGGTAGTCACTCTTATTGCAAGGGGGAGGGGAGAGAAATTCCCTCTCTCCCTCTCTGGAAGTCTAAGGGAGAATTGGCAGAGTCCCAAGCAACATTCTGAAAAGAACAAGTTTTTCTCCTCACTCCCTTATATAGACTACTGAGGGGGTGGCTCTTTCTGGCTCAGTGTTCAAGCCTCTTTGGCACAGTCCCCAGTCATGGTCACATGTAAAGATAAACCATTTGCTGCTGGTTATGCATATCCTTTAGTGAGGGGCCAGAAAAAGTGTCTCTTTCCATAGAAGCAAAGAACACATGCTCAATTCAATGGGAGGTACTCCCCCAGTCCATCAGATTAGGGGATTCCTGTAATTAGCCTTGTTATATGAATATTAAGTAAAAATCCAGCAAAAAAGTAAGTAAATTGGAGTGAAAGTTAATGTTCCCAGCATTACCTGTCCCATAATTCCATCTTATCACAGTTAATCTGTGGTTAAAATAATTATATCAGCTACCCTAAGGTTAAAGAGAAAAATCAGCGAGGTTTATGGATTCGAAATATCTAAATCTATAAGGGACCATGAGAAGTCCGTCACCTAGTCTAAGCCCCTCATTTTACAGATAAGTAAACTAGGCCCTAGGAGTGTAAGTGACTTTTCTATGGTCACAAAGATGATAAACATCAGAAGCAAGATTTGATCCCTGGTCCTCTGAAAAGTCAATGTTCTTTCCACCATACTGCAATGCCTCATAACATAGTGTGTGGGATTCAGAATTGAGAAGAGGTAGAACGAATGAATGTTGAAAATTTTCCAGTTGGCAAGTTATAGCTATGTTAACTAGAAGTCAAGGGTACAAAGAAGACAGGACATTAAATGAAGAAGAAAAGCAAAGAGAAACTGGGATAGAGTTGGATTTTAGGCCATCCACTTAGCAAAGAAGTCTGAGAAGCTGCCTTTTTTGTGTGTTTGTGTGTGATAACCCAGCTAATTGGTTAGATCTCCTATTTTCACAGGATACTGTAAGGAGGAGGACAGGGTATTTTATTTTTAACTGAAGGAAACACAACACCACTCAGAATCATTGGCTTCACCAAGATCCAGAGATATATTTCAGTCTCTCTTGAGAGATGTATTTCTATCTGTATTTCCATCTCTCTTGGCACATCAAGAGAGATGGAAATGCAGAAATGATGAAGTAGGGAAAGGAGCAGAAGAAGAGAGTGAACAATGTAAATATAGAAACACACCCAAGAGAATTAAGTAAAAGGAAGAAAAAGATAAATTAATTGTAATGGAGAGAGAATTGTTCATACAGAAGACAATCCATGCATCCTGAGTCCATGAATTTTCACTGACAGTTCCCCAAACATGTAATTCTTTTCCTCTCCATATTTGCCTCTCGGTTCCTTAACTTCCTTCAGGTCTTTGTTAAAATCCCACCTGGGACAGGAAACCTTTCCCAATTCCCTTTAATGCTAGTGCCTTCCCACTGAGACTACTCCCAGACTCCCAAATTATCATGTATCTACGTATATATGTGTGTGTACATGCATGTGTATATAAAGATATGTATATTGTTTGTACATAGTTGCTTGCGTGTTATCTCTCCCCCACCACCACCACTAGGTTGTAAGCTCCTTGAGAGCAAAGACTATTTTTCCTTTCTTTACATCTCCAAAGCTCTTAGCACAGTGCTGAATGTGGTCACATGGAGCCTGTGGTGGGAGTCTTGTTCTTCAGAAATGCCCGTGCCTTGTAGTTTGTGATTGGGCAGTGAGTCAAGAGGGCTGTGACATTCTCTGACAAAGGAGAAGGCTCTATATACGCCACGATGTGAGGTTTTGCTTTGGGGCTCACTTTGAGAAGAGTTGTGTGATTTGGCCTGATGAGACTCTGGGAAGCTGTTGAGCCCCCCAGCTTTGAAAAACCCAGATGCTGGTGCTTTCCTCTCTGGTAACTGAATAGGTACGGATGTAATGGTCAGATGCCGGAAGCTTGTCGGCTGATCTGTTTCTTTGTTTGCTTGTAACTTGTGTTTGTATTATGTTTGTATTCTCTGAAGTTCAGGGTGCTGACTTTTCCCCCTGAACTAGGTAAATGATATGTGTTTGATTGATTAAAATGAGACTGTTAACCCATTTTGAGTTGCTTTCCTTTAGAAAAGTAGATCTAAGAACCTATGCTAGCAGCCACCCTGGGTATGCTAGGGTGCTTGCTGATACAGCTCTCCATCTATGCTCCTATGACAAGACAAGCAGGATGGTGAAAGGTCTTGAGGTCATTCTACGTAAAGATTGGTTGAAAGAATGGAGGCTGTTCATCCTGGAAAAGAAAAGAGGTCGGTGGGGATAAGAGCGAGATGTGATAGCTAAACACTTGGAGTTGTCAAATCACAGAGGAATTCAAATTGTTCTTCTTTATCCCAGAAGGCTGAACTGAGAGCAATGGACAGACACAGCAAAGAGGCAGATTTGGGCCTGATGTAAGAAAAAAAGCTTTATAACAATGAGAGTCTTTCAAAGTGGAATGGGATGCTTCGAGAAGCAATTGATTCCACCTCACTGAAGGTCTTCAAGCAACGCAGGATCAGCCTCTTGTCAGGAAGTACTGGAGAGGGAATTCTTTTCCAAGTATGGGCTGGACTAAGTGATCACTAAGTTTCCTTCTAAAGTTGAGATTCTGTGGTTCTCATTCCTTGAGCCAAATAAATAATATACACCATAGCTACAACAATGTAAATGAATACAACATTACGCCAACAAAGTCTAGGGCAAATATAGGGAATAGCACTGGTACCAAATGATTAAAGACAGAGCCCACATCAAGATAAATGATGAAAATAGGAAAGTGGTGTGAGTTTTCCTCAATTGGATCTGCTCTGCTTCTGGGGAATGTGCTTCGGGAGAAGATTGTGAGTTTCTTAGGATATTCCTGTTTTGTGGAAATGAAAATGTTGAATAACATTCTTTAAACTACAGCAGGAGCAAATAAAACAAAAGTCAAGTGAATACATATATATGCATTGAGACATGGAGGGAGAAAATTAGGTGCAAGGAGCTTCGCCAACCAGAGTCCATAAGCAGGAATGTACAGGATGTACATAGAATGGCCAGAAAGGAGATTCCTGCCACCAGGCAGGAATAGAGAGGAGTGTGTATGTGTGTGTGTGTGTGTGTGTGTGTGTGTGTGTGTGTGTCCGTGGGTGGCAGGGTCAAGAGATGAAACGGGACAGACGCAGGAAGTGCCAGTTAGCAGACTCTGAATCCTTGACAGGGAAATTTAATTGAATGACAAAATTTAATATCAAGGTGACTTGATGTAAAAGATATTTGGGGAAAATTATTCTGGCTGCTGTAGGCAACATAAACAAGCTTAAAGAAGAGACTGGGGGGGGCCGGGGAAGGGAAGGGAGCCAAAAGTTGGAAAAATTAAAGCTACAACAAAGGGGCACTTTGCTAGTTTCTTTTACGAGGTCAGGGTCCTCCTGTGCCACTATTTTCTTCCTCTTTCCTTAGAATTCCTAGTATTCTTCAGAGTTCAGCTCAAGTCTCCATTTCCTACAGGAAGCCTTTGCTTATCTCCCCAGTCCCCCAGGTTTCAATCACTTCTCCCCCACTGAAATTGCCATGTTATATATTTTGCATCTACTTACATGTGTCCATATTGTTTCCCCAACAGAATATCTGCTCCTTTAAGGACAAGGGCTATTTCAATTTTTGTCTTTGTATTTTCATGCCAAGCATAATTCTGGGCACATAATAAACATTATTAAAATGCATGTTGATTCAACGATCAATCTAATAGCCACAATTTAGCAGTCCAGCTTTTGAAAATATGAAAGATCACGTGTATAGGAGTTTGTTGGAGGAGGGGTGGAAAAAGGAGGAATGGATGGATGGATACATAAATGCACTATTAGGTGGGAGACAGAAAATGTTTTGCTTATAAGAGATCAGGGTAATTCAGGATGAAAAGATTCATTAATTGGTTTGGTACCACATTGAATCTTTAATGTAATATATTAATTCCTGATTGCTTGTTGAGATCTTCAGTGTATATGCCATAAAATACAATTTAGAGCCTGGGGTTCTTCTTTGGTGTTCTAAGCACAGAGAAAGACATGTAATGATTGATTCCTTCACTCCAAGGCAGTTTTACCATTCAAAAATTATCAGTTTATTATACCTCCAACTGCAAGATATTGTTCAATCATATTTTAAACCAAAATATGAAAAGGAGATAGCAACATGGCAATATTAGATCAGAGGAAGATGTTATTATTCTTAAATTAAATTACAGATTACATGATAAAGGGATAAAACTAAGACTGTGTTTAACTGTTTATGACTACTGTATTATCAAAGTAATAAAAATTGCATATTTAGCACTCACAGTGTGAGAGGTACTGAATAACACCCTTGAGAAAATGGCACATAAAACTGCCCTCAGAAAGTGAAATCTGTGGAAACTGTGTGTAAATATTTGAGATCAGAATTTGGTTTGAAGTATTAAGGAAAAGGAGTAAGATATTTAACATGAAATGGATGGCTTAGACGCTTAATAGAAACAGATGGATGGCAATTAAAGAGAATGCTAAGCATGAAACACTGTTACACATAGTCCCTGATGGAGAAAAGCAGATGATGAAAGACTGTCAATGGAAAAATAAGATCAAATCCTTCATCCCATGCCTTGGTCATTTTTTTTGTCCTGCATATAAAATGTAAAACATTCTAAGATAGACATACAGTATAGCTAAGAATTGGGATCCACCTGCCACTCTAAGCACGTATGAGATTATTTGTACTATTTTCTTTTCATTTTAATCCCTTCCTTAGTCTTGCATTTCTTACCCAAAGGTCAAGAGCTTAAGGGAAAGGATCATGAAATTGTCACTCACAGTCACGCCTGCCACCTGCCCTACGTCACCAGTGCCTCTTTCCTCTGCCAAACCCCACCATCCCCCCAGGCACACTCTTCCCAAAACATAAAAGATCACCAAATGCTTGGTTCATGAAAATGATATGATACTCATCTAATTAACAACCTCTCATCACTGCTTATCTCCTGCCTGAATATAAACACTGTGGATGGAGAGGGACTAGGACTGTATACTCCCACCACCATGACATTCTTCTCTTCCCCCTCTCTCTCCTCTTACACGCTGTGTTAAGGTTAGGAATTTCAGAGAAAGGCGGACAACTAAGCAAGGGAAATGCCATATTAAATAAAGCAGCAGTCTGTTATCACTAATTATCCCCCAGGCTGTAAAAAAGCATTCATTCAAGACATCCCACCAAATGTATTCTGTGTGGTTTGGTATGTGGGGTGTGAGATCTGGTCCCTGGCTGTCTTTCTGACAGGCATGCAATGATATTTGAAGAAGAAAAATAGAACCTGGGTATGTTTGTAACACAGAGCACAGTGTTTACTGAGCAGAGCAGAATGGAGGATGGGGAGGAAGAGTTAGTGGCCTACTGATGGGGTAGGCAATACTTTGAGGGAAAGTGAATGAAAGGAAGAAAGCTAGCAGCAGAGTGGTACAAGCTAAAAGGCCCAGATTGAGCCTATCCAATTATTGTCAATTGTTTATTATAACACAGAGAGTCTCCACATTATAATATTTGTGGTTCTAAGTATTTAGTTATATGTATGGCAGTATACAGTAGCATAATACTCTTATCAGAACATAGTATTTCAATTTTTTTCCTAGTGTTTTATCCAGGCTTTCTTCTATCTGTATGCCGTGGGCACGTTTGTATGACAGCTGGTTTTGTTCTCCTGTAGAAAGAGTGTCATCTCAACAAAAAGTATAAAGAATTTTGCAAATAGTTTGAAAAGAATAAAATACTTTGGGGGTAGAGGAAGAACATTGACTGGTGTTATAGGGGTGAGATATAGGTTTCTTATTCATAGCTTGAAATTTTGTCTCTTATTCTTATGTTAGACGACACGCCCAAAGTTTTCCTTCCTGATTCCCTTCAATTATATGAGCTACCTAAACACCTGGGGGCTTTGGAGATGATGAAGCCCTTGGGTGATTCTGTCTGGCCAAGTGAAACTCAGTGCTGAAAGGCTTTTTGGGAACAATGAAGCAATTCCCTTATTGGTCACTGAACAGGAAGAACTAATTCACTCAGTGGCCCTTTAAAAGAAGATGACTTGATCTCAGTTATTTCTTCTCTTCCTACTTTTACAGAGTATGAGCACCTTTCAACCTGTCATTGGAGAGGGGTGGGCAGAAGGCTGCTAGTTGTCCTTCCCTGACTTGGTGAAGGTTCCTGTAGCAGATAGAACAGGCAACCATGTGAGGCTGCCTCCTCTTCTTTGTCTCCTTGATTTATTACCTAACTATGGGCAACTCAGGTAACTTCTTTGGGTCTCATTTTCTTTATTTCTAAAAAGAAGAGATTGCCTCTTCCTTTCCAGTTTTGACCTATGAAGTTCTAGTGCAGAAATTCAAAGCCTAGTCTGTGTTGGGTACATGGAGAATGGGTTCTAGGTCTTCACCAAGCCAGGTGACCTTTGACTGTGGAATTGGGCAAAGAAGATTAGGTTCAAATTTGCCCTAGTGCCCACCCTTGCAGCAATTTCAGTAAGTGGGTAATGATGGACAGCCATTAGTCTGATTAGATTTTGTATCACATGTAACATATCTGAGTTAGTATGTTTTGAGCCCCAATAGACTAGTATGGATAAAGGAAAGCTGAAAAAACTGAGGCCAGTCACTAAGAGCTCTCCTCCTCTCCTCCTCCCCTCATGTCACCCAGAAGCCTTCTGCCATTATCCCCTTCCTTCACTCCTGTCTTCCATAATAAAGTAACCCTTCTCCTTGCCAAAGCAAACATCTCATTCCATCCAATCTTCTTCATCCAGTTGCCTCCTCTATCATTTCTACTCTCTCAGTGATCAATTAATTATTCCTTGTCTACTGGCTGCTTCTTTATTGCCTATTTACTTATCCATGTCTCCCCCTTTAAAAAAAAAAAAAAAGAACCCTCATCTGATTCATCCCTCTAGCTATTATTAAATATCTCTCCTACCTTTTTGTGGCTAAGCTCCTTAAGAAGACCATCTACAACAGGTACTTCCAATTCCTTTCCTCTCACTCTCTTCATTACTCTCTGCAGTCTGACTTCTCATCATTCAAACAAAACAGTTTTTCTGAAGTTACTAGTGATCTCTTAATTGCCAAGTGGAATGGTCTTTCCAAAATTCTCATCCTTTAAAAAAATTCACGTTTTTATTTAAAGTTTTGAGTTCCAAATTCTATCCCTCCTTTCCTCTGCCCCCTCCCCCTTCCCTGAGATGGTAAGCAGATATAGGCTATATATGTGCAATTATGCAAAATATATCCATATTAGTCATTTTGTACAAGAAGACTCAAATAAAAGAAAAAAATGAAAGAAAGTAAAAAATAGCATGCTTCAGTCTATGTTCAAACAATATCAGCTCTTTCTCTGGTGGTTTCATCATTAGTGTTTTGGGATTGTCTTGGATCATCGTATTGCTAAGAATAGCTAAGTCATTCACAGTTCTTCATTGTACAAAATTGCTGTCACTGTGTACAATATTTTCCTGGTTCTGTTCACTTCACTATGCATCAGTTCATGTATGTCTTTCCAAGTTTTTCTGAAATCATCCTGCTCGTCATTTCTTATAGCACAATAATATTCCATGCCAACCATATACCACAGCTTATTTAGTCATTCCCGAATTGATGGGTATCCCTTTAATTTCCAATTCTTAGCCACCACAAAAAAGAACTGCTACAAGTATTTTGTATAAATAGATCATTTTCCCTTTTTTTTGGATGTCTTTGGGATATAGACCTAGCAGTGGTATTGCTGGATCAAAGGGTATACCCAGTTTTATAGCCATTTGGGCATAGTTCCAAATTGCTCTCCAGAATGATTGCATCAGCTCTCAACTCCACTAACAGTGCATTATTGTCCCAGTTTTCCTACATCCCCTCCAATATCCAACATTTTCATTTTTTGTCATATTAGCCAATCTGATAGGTGGCAGGTGGTAGCTCAGAGTTGTTTTAATTTGTATTTCTCTGATCAAGAGTGATTTGGGAGCAGGCTTATGGCTGGGTTAACAATGGTTTCTTAGATGGAAGCAATACCAAGCCATCTAACCTTAGACTATTAATACTGTAAGAGATCTTAAAGATTACCATATCCCACCTAATTCTTTCATAGATGAAGAAACTAAGGACCAGAGAGGGAGAGCAGACGTTTTCCTGTGGTCTGCCAGAGTCATTTTCAAGGTTTCCAGAGGACAAGCAGTACTAGGGTAGTCTGGACAGGTGCCTCCCGTCTCCACCATGAAGCAGCTTTCTTCTGTAATCTATGTTCCCATCAGCCTCATACTCCTGTCTGCATCCTTCTACACAACTTGCTTAGCAGAAACACTCAACTCCTCATGAGTTCCTTCTCCTGTGTCGGACTCAGCATTCATAGCACAGTGCTCTAATGTAGATTTCTGCTCTAAGGCTGTAAGTACTGTAAGCATAGAATGAATGAAGATAGTTGGATTGCAGCAGCTATCAACTGGAGTCTCTGGTTTCTCACACTCATTTTGCTCTGTGTGGATAAACTCAGAAAGGTAACATCTGATGAATCCAAGTACACACAAACATGAAATTTGGGACTCCATAGACAAGACTATCAAACTTCACCCATTTCCTAAATGAAGGGAAGAGAATAGTCTTAAAATATGATTCCACTTCCAGTTTCAGCAAGGATAATAGTATTTTCACACCTAGTTTCAAAGAGTTACTATTTGGCCCCGATAGTTTTCCTCTCTTTGTAGTTTAATGTTGGAATTATTTCCATAAGCATTTGCTGAATTGAATCAACAGGAAGAATTTACAAACCATCATCTCGACACTCAAGGATACAAAAAAGGAATAACCAAGAGTCATTCTTCAAAGATAAGTGTTCAAAAGATATGAACAATTTTTGAAAGAACTGTGAATTATAAACTACATTCATTGCCATTTGGAAACTTGCCCCAAATCAATAATAATAAGAGAAATGCAAATTAAAACAACTGAGTTTTCACCTCTCACCCTGAAAATTGACAAAGAAAACAGAAATGAGGATACTCAGTGCTGGAGGAGTTGTGGAAACAAAGGAATATTCTTACACTGTTGGTAGAGTTGTGAATCAATCCATCCATTTTGGCTATCCATTTGGAATTATGCAAATATGTGTCATCACTTCATACCTTTCAACTGAATTAACCCCTCTAATAGGTACATGCACCCAAGAAGTTCAAAGATGAAAACAGAAGAGTTTCAGCAGGACCCTTTGTGATAACAACAATAAAAAAAAAAAACTGGAAACAAAGTGGAGCAAGAGTAAACTGCTATATAAATGTAATAACTCCTGCTATAATAGAAAGGGGGAAAATCTCAAGAAAGAACCTGAGCTCTGAGGCACTGAGAAAGCAAAAAAGAAGTGACATTAGAGGACAGATAAGGGAATGTAATGGTCTCCCTTTGACTGAAGTGAGGGGGAAATACACAAAAGAAGAATGTCAGAAAGAGAGACTATTAGGTAGTTTTGTTTAATTGTTTTTTCTTTGTTACAAAGGGTTTGATAGGGGAGAGGGCAGGACAGTGCTATAGACCTAGAAATAACTGTGATGTAAAAATAAAAGGCATCAATGAAACACTTTCTAAAAAGTAAAAAAAAAAAAAACAAAACACAATTTGGAGCTTTTTTTTTTTATGTGATTATAGATAGCTTTGATTTCTTTGTCTGAAAACGGCCTGTTCATATCTTTTGACCACTTGTCAACTGGGGAATGAATTGCATTCTTATAAATTTTATTCAGTTCTCCATATATTTAAGAGATTAGGCTTTTATCAGAGATACTTGTTGCAATTCTCCCCTCCCCCCACCTAGTATTCTGCTTTCCTTACAATTTTGGTTGCATTGGTTTTGTTTGTACAAAAACCTTTTAAATTTTATATAATCAAAATTATCTATTTTACATTTTATAATACTCTGTAACTTCTTTGGTTACTTTCTTACCATTCTTCAAACAAGATGCTACATCTCTGAAATCTGGGAATTTTCATTGACTGTTCTCTTTAAGCCTGGAATGCTCTCTCTCCTCATCTCTGCCACCTGGTTTCCTAGCTTCCTTCAAGATGGAGCTGAAGTCCTGCCTTCTATGAGAAGGCTTTTCTGAACTCCCCAAATTCAAGTGCCTTATCTCTGTTGAATATTTTTAATTTATCTTGTTCATACGTAGCTGTTTGCATGTCATTTCCTCAATCAGTGAGCTTCCTGAGAAAAAAGGTTGTCTTTTGCCTTTCTTTGTATCCCTAGTGCTTCAGTCACTCTCTCCCATACACAACTCATTGAAATTTCTCCTCCTTCTTTCTCATACTCAAGCTCCATTTTAACTATCCAAAACCATCTCCAATCTTAAGATTACTTCCTGACAATTTTAAATTAATGCCTAGGGAAACTCAAACTTCCCTTCCAGTCTCAGGTACACATCATTCTCAATTTCTTATAGCATTCTGAACACCTGACAGAGAGGTGCATAATACCTTTGTGAGGAATTACTTTTGATTTATCCAAAATTGTTTCCAAGATGTTTTATTAATTTTTTTCCAAAATAAATAAATAAATAAAGCATCAGGGACATTTCAAGATATATGATTCCTTTCTTCTTACTCCCAGAGGCCCTTTCTTTGTGATAAAGAAAAAAAATTAAGGAAATCAACCAATGCCACATTCATATCTGACACCATATGCAATATTCCAAACCCATAATCCTCTACCTCTTTAACAAAGGAAAGGAGATGTATTAACCTGTTGGTTATTATAATTATAGTGTTAAACTTTGCTTTATTATTCCTTTTGTTCAAGTTGTTATAGTCTAGACAGACAGATAGATGATAGGTTTACATCTACATAGAGCTATTTATCTCTATTTTCCCCGATTCTGCTTTCTTCATTCTGCCTCAGTTCATTTAAACCTTCCACGTTTCTCAGAATTTCTCAAATTCATGGCTTTTATTTTATTATAATATAATATTGTGATTCATGGGCAGCTAGGTGACACAGTGGATAGAACAAAGGGCCTAGTCAGGAAGACTCATCTTCCTGAGTTCAAATCTAGCCTTAGACTCTTACTAGCTGTGTGAGCCTGGGGAAGTCACTTAATCCAGTTTGCCTCAGTTTTCTCATCTGTAGGATGAACTAGACAAGAAAACGGCAAAGCACTCCAGAATCTTTACCAAGAAAGCCACGCAAGGGATCATGAAGAGTCAAATACGACTAAAGCAACTAAACAACATTATAATTCATATTACATGCTTTGTTCTAACTATTCTCCAGTCGATGACTATCCATATTGTTGTGTGTTCTATATAACTACAAAAAAAATGCTATTTATATTTTCATTAATATGGAACCTGTCTTTGACCTCATTGTGTATATAGCTACTGGTAAGATTTCTAGATCAAGTAGTTTGAAGAGTTAGTCATTCTCCCACAAGATTCCAAATTATTTTTCAGAATAGTTGCACAATAGTTGCTCTGCCAATACTGTGTATGTATATTTGCTTTCCTTCTCCAATTCTCATTTTTATCATTTTACCAATTTTCTAGATGTGACAAACTGCAGAATTATTTTCATTTCTCTTATAAGTGATTCAGAGCAATCTTTCATATGGTTATTAATAGTTCAAAATTCTTTTGAGAATTTTTTTTTATAATCCTTGAATACCTATTTAATGCAAAGATTTTTTCTCTGTTGAAAATTTCTTTTATTGTCTTTGTTGTTTGGATTTTGTTTATACACAAGCTTTACCACTTTATATCATTAAATACTTTATTTTATCTCCTATGATCTCTGCTTCTTATTTGGGTATGTATTCTGCCATTGGCCATAATTGTAAAAGATGCCTTCTTTCATTTTGTTCTAATTTTAAAAAAATATTATTGTGACATTTATATCACATACCCATTTGGAACTTACTACAATATATGACATAAGATGCTGCTCTGGTCTAAACCTACTTTTTACCAAATTGCTTTCTAATTTGTGTTGAATTTCTTGTCAAATAGAGATCTTCCCTAAGTATTTCATACTATTGGACTAATTGGACAATGAACTGCTAGGTATAATTGTTTCTGATTTTCACTTACACAGTCTATTCCACTTATTTGCCTTGTTGTAAATCAGTGCCAAATAATTGCAATAATTATTTTACAATATAGTTTGAGGTCTAAAAAGGTTATGTTCCTGTTTTTTTTTTCATTTTCCCCCTTGTTTTCCTTGTGATTCTAAACTTTTTTCTTTTTTTAAATTTTATTATAGATTGCATCATTCATTTCCACAAGATTTTGAATTACATATTTTCTCCCCCTCTTTCCCCCACCCATCGCCCCAAAACAGCCATCCCAGTGTGTCCCCCCTCCCCCCGTCTATTCTCTCCTATGTC
>CM053588.1:232564432-232608027 GCA_028646515.1 Pseudochirops corinnae | reverse complement strand
TTTTGGAGTTCTAGGATTGGTTTAGAGTCCTATTTTATGGGTATTTTGGGGTGGCTATGTGAGAGCTGCGATATGTTGCTGCTGCTATGCCGCCAGCTTGGCTCCGCCCCCGATTCTAAACTTTTTAACAGGAATGAAAATAGATAATACTTATTTAGCAACTTGAAGTTTTCAAAGTATTTTACTTATTTCGACCCTCGTGATGCTCATAACAATCCTGGAAGATGGATGTTATTTTTATGTCCAATCTTGCAGACGAGAAAATTGAAGTTGAGAGTTTAAGTGACTTGCCCAGGGTTACAAAGCTAGGAAAAATCTGAGGGAGGAGGAGAACTTAAGCCTTCCTGACTCCAAGTCCTGTGCTCCATGTACTGTACCACCTAGCTGCCTCAGAGCAGAGCTTGAGGTTATAGAGGAGCTAAGTGACTTGCAAATTAAGCGACACAACTATGCTCCAGAGGCTATCTCCCTGACTCCAAGGCTAGCCCCATCCTCCCATGTTGGGCTGCCTCTCATGCATCAATATAAATATCAATTTTGTTTGGTTGTGTCCAAACAAAATCATCTTCATGATCCCTTTTGGGGTTTTCTTGGCAAAGATAATGAAGTGGTTTTTCATTTCCTTCTCTAGCTCATTTTACAGATGAGGAAACTGAGGCAAATAGAGCTAAGTGACTTCTAGGGTCACACAGCTAGGAAGTGTCTGAAGCCAGATTTGGAAAATGAGTCTTCCTGATTCCAGGCCCAGTGCTCTATCCATTGCACCACCTACTGCCCTATAAATATTCATATATATATATATTAGCATATAATCTCCTTGAGAACAGTAGCTTTATCTCACCTGTCGCTATGTCCTTTGTGCCTAGCACAGTTCCACACAGTAGACAATTAATAAATGCTTATTGATTTGAATATACATTCTTATATTTGTAAATATTGAAGTACTATATCAAAGAGATTACTATTGCTGCTGCTGCTGCTGCTGTTACTACAACAAACATCATAGGAAGAGACAGAGTGGTGAAAATACAGGATTTGTAATTTGAACTTTCCTTTTTATAGAAATGAATCTTCTGGATGAGTCACTGCTCTTCTCTGGGACTCAGTTTCATCATTTGTAAAACAAAAGGGTTGGACTAGATGACCTCTAAGTTACCTTCCAACTCTAAATCTTTTAAACTGCTATGGAACACAAACAAACCATCTACTGTAAATTTGTTTTACTAATGCTTATTTGGCAAGAGAGCTAAAGATAATTATTTAAAATGTGACGGACAACACTTTTTTTAAAAAGTTCTAAAATAATAAGAATTTAAATTTGGAATGAAACTTATAAATTATCAAGTCCAATATCTCACTCCAAAGCAGCAATCTCTTTGACAGCATGACTTACTGTTTATCATCCAGATTCTACATGAATGTCTGCAGTGATAGGGAACTTGCCTTCCCACAAAACATCCCATTTCATTGTTAGACATCTCTAGTTGTCAGAAAGTTCTTTTTCATAACAAACTGAAACATGGTTCCCTGTAGCTACCATCTTCGTCTTAATTCATGTCACTGGAGTGATAGAGAATACGTCTAATTTTCCTTCCATATGACCATCTTGTAGTGAACATTCAGATGAGAACCTAGAAATATGAGTTTGTACTCTGACTGATGTGACCTGTGCAGTCTTCATAAAATCACTTCATTTCTCTGGGCTTCAGTTTTTCCATCTTTAAAACAAGAGGTTTAGATTCTAATCATCTATAGCTATATCTTCTATTACAACCTAATTCCTCCTAGTCCTCTCTTTTCCAGGTCAGACAACACTAGTTTCTTCAATTGTCTTTTGCAGCACATGAATTCCAGCTTCCTTAACCTCCTAGTCACTCTGATAGAGTTAGATAGATAGTTAGATAGATAATTACAGGGGTAGGAGTGATCTCCAAAGCTACCTAGTTTAATACATAAACACACATACACAAATCCCCATTACAACACATCTAACCTATCTTTGAAGATCATCAGTCCTCAGTCCTGAAGATACTTTCTCCCTTGCCCATGGTCCTTTTAAACTGTAGCACACTGAGTGGGGCAGTCTGGCTAGTAAAGTATAATAGGACTATTTGTGATTAAATGGGATTATTTTTATGATTTGGGTGTTATATTTTATTAATGCAGACTAAAGTTGTGTCAACATTTAGTGACTATATCACACATCTAGTTTGTATTCAATTAGAACATCTCATTCTTTTCATGTGAACTTTTGCTAATACAAGTCCCTCCAATCAGATTTTTATTTTAAACTTAACTACTAACTACTTGCGTGACCTTGGGAAAACCACTTAAGAGGGAAAGGGGCTCTGTTTCCTCATTTAAAAAGTAAGGAGGGGTGGCTAGGTGGCGCTGGGGTGGCTAGGTGGCACAGTGAATAGAGCACCGGCCCTGGAGTTAGGAGGACCTGAGTTCAAATTTGACCTCAGACACTTGACACACTTACTAGCCGTGTGACGTTGAGCAAGTCACTTAACCCCAATTGCCCTCCAAAAAGCAAAACAAACAAACAAACAAACAAAAAGTAAGGAGGCAGGATGAAATGATCCCTATTGTTGCTTCAAGCTCCTATTCTCTAACCTTCTACATGCAGAAGGTTCCACTCACATTTCCTCTTCTTATTTTTGATTTAGTATTTCAGCCTTGTCTAGATCATTTCACATCTTGATTCTGCCATCAATCATATTAGCTACACCTCCCAATTTTGTATCCAATCCAAATTTAAAAAGTAAACTTTCTATGTCTTTATCTGAGTCATTGATAAAAATGTTCAACAGAACAAGTCCAAGGACAGAGAAGCCTGTGAAAATTTGCTAGAGAACTCCCTCTGAGTTGATTCAGGGCCATTAATCAATACTTTGGGGGCACAGTTGACTTATTTTATGGAATAATGGAAGCAATATAGACACCTAGCAATGCAAGCCACCCCAGAGTCTCAGCAGGTGGCAGGAAGAGCAGAGGAGCCACTCCTCCCCTTTCCCTTATACTCTCTAGTTGACTATGAAAAAGGACTTTGTGGTCATACCTACCACCTAAAAAAAGTATCCATGTAAAGCCACAACTGCTTTGAATATGGTTATCTAAGCATTTCAAAGCTAAACTAGCTTTGAATCTATCTCTTAACACTATTATCCAATCCATACTTCATTAACTTTTCCACAAAGATATGAAGAGAGACTGTCAAATATTTTGCTAAGATGAATATACTATTTTATAGAATTTACTTGCTCTATCAATATAAGACTACTTGAGGGGTAGGGAAAGAATGGAGATGCGGAAATGAAGTTAGTTTGGTGTGACTGGTTCTTAAAGAAGTAGTAATAATATCTGACTCTATTCTTTCCTAAATGCTCACATAATTTCTGCTTGTAATGGGGGCTAATTAGGGGGGACTTGATCGTATTTTATTCCTTTAATCAATTTGGTGAGATTATTGGGAATGGACTTACCTGAAGAAGGGCACCTTCCATGGAGCAAGACAAGTGTTCCTGTTGAGAGCACTCATCTGATTGGCCCCCATCTTGATGACTTGTTGACTGAGGTCCAGAACAACAGATGTCAGAGAAACTATGCTATGGTTTATAAGTGAACTACAAAAAAGGTTCCATGTCTTTTATCATGTTTTATTTTCAGTTTTGTCTTACTTTGACTTCCAGATCTGAGAGAAGCAAGGAACTTAAGGGAATTTCTTTCTGACCTCCCCCTCCAAGAACTACATGTTATCACTTTCAGAATGCTAGCCCTATGTTTGACTCAGTGAGCCTGAGAATAGAATTTCTAGCCCTCAAGTTCCCTATTCCCTTCTTCTGTCTTTCCATTTCCTTTTCTGAGGACATTTCATAAACTGACAATCCAGAAAGACAGTTCCAATCCTGGGTTACCTCTTGTGTAATCCTGAGCTGGAAAGTTTCCAAGTTTGAGAGTCTGAGTCAGCTTCCTATTGTGAGATCTCCTTAATTGCACACTTCATGGAGGAGGAATAAAGGCAGCATCAAAAGAATAACCTTGAAATTGGAGAACTAAAGCAGTATCATCAAGAGCAAGGAACTCTGGACCTTGTTAATTCCCCATGATATTGCTATGAGCTACTCAAATGGTGCAGGTCTGAGGTGAATGTGAAGCATTCATTCAGCAGTTCCACCAAAAGTCTAGGTCTTCCATGGGAGCCTAAAGAGTCTAATTGACTGTTAAGTATGTTGTGCTTCCTGTATTTGTTCATGTGAATTTCATTACCTTTTTTATACCTTCTGTAGAAATAAAATCTGACACATACCTGATACCCATATATTACCTTGCATACTTTTGTGAGAAGACATCCTGTTATCTATATATGGGACTGGGTTCTAACCCATCTAACCAAAGAAAGACACCAACTCCATTTGTGTTTAGGTTCCCTGGCTTGAATCTGATCCATGTGAGCCAAGTAGTCCTTTGAAGAGACCATGGGCCACCAGTGATAGCTTGGGTACCATCCAGGATGTAAGGAGTTGATTTCTACTTAATTCCAAATGCTTAATCCTTTTTGGGGAGTCCACCACATCTTAAGCCTTTAGATCTTTTGGTGAGTAAGATCGTTCATAGTTTTGGATAGAACATTTTAATATGAATGATTGAGATCAGAAGCCAGACTGTGTAAGAGGGTTTAGAACCAAGTGACAGGAAAGGAAGTGTAAGTACAAATTATAGAGGACTTTCTTAAGGAGTTTAGCCACAAAAGGGAGGGAAGATATAGGACAATAGCTAACAGAACCAGTCAGATCAAGTGAGGGTTTTTGTTGTTCTGTTGTTTTTATGGTTGGGCAAACAGGGGAATGTTTATAGGCAGCAATGAATGAAGTAGACAGGAGAGAGGGAAACTTCAAAGATTAATGAGAGAGTAGGGGATAATAGAGAGGGCAATCTGCTGCAAAAGATTGGATGAAATAGGATCAAGGATACATGTAGCAGTTTATTCCTTCACAAGGAGAAGGGCCATATCTTTATGTAAAACAGGTGTCTCAACCTTTTGCAGTCAGGTCTGGAACCTCATCACTTTACTAAAACTACTCTCTCCCAAGTTACTAATTCAATCTCAGCTTCTAAATTCAATGATGTTCTTTCTGACCTCTGCAGATCTTTTGATACAATTGATCATCTATTCTTCTGGAATACTCTCTTAATCCCTTGACTTCTGTAAGGATACTCACTCTTTTGCTTCTTCCTATAAATGATGAAAAAGCACTTATCATGTGCCAAATATTGTATTAAGCATTGTGTGTATTAGGGTGTAAGAAGATACTACTTACTTTCAAGAAACATCAGGGGAGACAATACATATAGAAATGAAATGGCCAAGTAGGTGTATTTTTGTTTGGAAAATTGCAGGGTTTGTGAGTGGAGTAGTAGGAGAGTAGACTGAAATATTTTCTCTATAAGCAATGGCAGTATTGAATTGATTATGGTCTCAGAACCAGAAAGTGGAGAGTGAAAAATAGGGGAAGGGTAAGCATGTGGCAAGAGGACAGCTGTTAAGAATATGGTCAAGTGATAAAGTGAAACATGGCTGGAGTGTGCCTAGATATATTGGGCGACATAAGGCATTTACTGATTGGGACAATTCCCAGGGTTGGAATTACAGGGGGGAAAAAAGGAGTTAAATCCTCCAGGGCTTGTTTTCTGACCCAGAATCAACAGCTGTGGAGAAAATGACTGAATAGCCAAATGACATTTCTTTCTGAGTTCTAAGACTTATTTGTTGGATCATCATCCATCTCTAGCCCTAAAGAGAGAGAATCTTCTCCCTCCCCTCACCCTCTCCAAAGGCTCTGTTCTTGGCCCTCCTCTTCCCCCCCCCCCCTCACTTTTGGTGACTATATCAGTAACTATAGGTTCAATTAAATGACCCTCAAATCACTGCATTCAGCTTTAATCTCTCCACTTCACCAACTACTTGCTCAGTATCTCCACCTGGCTATTTTAGCATCATATGAAATACAATACGTCAGAAAATGGAATGAATTGTATTTACTTAAACCTCAGCCCTCCTACAAACGTCTTTATTTCTTTTGCGCCCACCACTATCCTTTCAACCATCTAATTTCACAAGAACCTCTGAGTCATCTTTGAATTTCAATGCCAAACAATAAATTTTTCAAACAGTCAGGAAAAAAGCCTTCAGCTATGAAGGAAGGTCAATTCAGATATACCCAGATTATTCCAAATTTACAAGATATTAGAGATGAGATTTCTAAAAAGGAAAAAAAAAACAAGAAGGTTGAAGTGCACTAAAAATAACATATCCTAAAAAACTAAACATAATCATCAATGGAAAAAACATAAAACTTTCAAAAACATATTCACTGTGCACATATTACACGGGTATTTGTTTTCTCTCATGTTACAATGTAAGTTACTTGAGAGTAAGGAGTATGAGTGTGTGTGTGAGTTACATATTTGTATCCCCAGTGTATAACATGATGCCAGACATTAAGGAAGTGCTTGACAAATATTTGCTAATTTATTGAATGATTGAAGGGAGAAGCATTTGAATAATTCCTGTAAAAAAAAAAAAAGTCTGATGTGAACAGATCACTTAACTAGTTTACATTCCAAAACAAGAGAAATACAAGACTGGTAAATAAGTACATTTATCAAGAAAAGATTAAACAATTAAATCAATATTCTCATTGTTTTAGAATATTCTTTTTAAAATAATTCAAACTGAGTGGTTAAAAAAATTAAACAAAGAAGACCATCAAGGGGTCAGGGGAGACTTTAAAGGGCTAAAAATTTAAAGATAATTTAAACTCAGTCTAAGGGAATAAGGAAGAACCGAATTAAATTTACATAGACTAAATGTCACACTGGCTTATAAATGAATCAACATCTTTGTGGGGTAAAATACAGTGGAAGTTGTTTAAGGGAGGAAAGGAAAGAGATGAAAGAGCTGAAAATACACTATTTGGTCTGGGCATGAAAGAGAAGGGAAAATAATTTAGTGGGTCACTCAACAAGATTGAGGAGCCATGAAAGAGTTGGGTAAGAGCAGGCAAAGGGGGAGACTAGGAGAAGGAATTATGGGAGGCTGGACTTATCCTTAAAAAGTTTAAAAAAAAAAAAAGAACGCCATTAAAGCAATTTTCCATTGAGGGAATCTTATAAGAGGTTTCATCTGGAAAGAATGGGCATTATCTTATCTGAAAAAATGTTGTATTTTCCATAATTGTATCACTCGCCTGAAGCAGGAGTGTATAGATACATAGGGGAAACCAGTATAATAGAGAGAACCAACCCAAATTAGGGCGCTGAAAGTGACATGCCCACATGACATGCCCACTAGATGGCTAGTTCAGGTCATAGGAAGACCTTGGGCATAGGTCTTCTGGATTCAAGGCCAGCTCTTTATCCACTCTCCCATACTTCCTCTTGGGACTTTTTATAGCGAATTTAAATCAAGAGACTTAACATTGTGGACATTTTGACAAGTATGCCTTTCCATTGTAACCAGCAGGTGGAGATATCTGGCAAATTTGGAAGTATAGGTAAAAAATGAAGATGAAAGGAAGAGAACTCCCTCCTTGTCACCACCTTCGGAATAAGATCTTAATCTTTGTCAGCTCCTCCCTTAAGTAGGCCTCAGGGGTATTCCTGGCTCTCCTAATCAAGCCTCTGCTCTCTCCTTCACCTGGAGCCACGAGTTTCAAATGGAAAAGAAACAATAGGAGGAAAGTGAACTAGTCTTAGGCTACTTGAGAAAAAGATTTTCCCAGGCTGGCTCAGGATCCTAATACCACCTCAGTCTATTTAAACATGAAGCAGTACTCTATTTAAATAGTCTTGAAATCAAGGTTAGTCTCTAAATCCCTAAATCTCTAAAATTTAGGAGTTTGAAAGATATTAGGGCAGCTAGGTGGTATAGTGAATAGAGTGCCAGGGCTGGAGTCTGGAAGACATCTTCCTGAGTTCAAATCTGGCCTCAGACACTTACTAGCTGTATGACCCTGGGCAAGTCACTTAACCCTGTTTGTCTCAGTCTCCTCATCTGTAAAATGAGCTGGAGAAGGAAATGGCAAACCACTCCAGCATTTTTGCCAATAAAACAGAGCCACTATGAGTCAGACACAATTGAAATGATTGAACGATAAAAAAAGAGATATTTTATAAAATCAAAATTCTCACTATTACAGCTCAGAGTCCCCAAGCTAGTATAAAAAAGGAACCCTAGCAATTTTAAATGGAGATTCAAACCTTTGTCCTATTTAGTTCTTTACACTATAAGTCATTAAATAGCTCCTTCCATTACATTCCCTCTTTTACCAATAGATAAGACATTAATCAAAAGGAAGTTATGACTGTTGTAATTTCACATGGGAAAAAAAAAACCAGTAATTAGAAACAGCTTAAAGAAAAAGAGAAATTGGAAAGTTAATTTCTCAGCAAGAAGAGGAAGAAATTAAGCCCTCATTGGCTTTTCACAGATCACTAGAAGCAGCAACAATTAGTGAGCTTTAGTCTATTTATCGGCCAGGCCACCAGAGATTTGTTGTTGTTTTGAAATAAACAGAGGCTATGGCCACTGGAGCCAAGCTTGTAACTCTCAGACTCTAGACTCTGAACTTACATTGCAAAATACCTACAGGAGCTTCTCTCTCTCAGTCGAGCGATGTACTACTCCTGCCAAGCTCACCCTCCTCTCCCAAAACTGAAATAAAATCTCATGCCTAGTTACCTGAGTTCCATCTCCTCTGAGTCGGTCTATACATTCCCACAAGAGTCTCCCTCCAGGATTGGGAGAAAAGAATATTATTTCTCCTGGACTACAATTCCCAGAATTCACACATCTAAGTTTCATAGATTTTCCTTGCCCTTGGGGAAGTTGGTCTGAATACACAGTTACACTATGCTTAATGAAAATCCATTAAACAAAAGGAGAAAATTAACTGATGGGAGTGTTAAATGAGGCTTGACAACGTTTAGATGACAGGAAGAAATACTGGAAATTCATAAACTGCGAGTTATAATCCTAGCACTTTCACAAATTTACCATCAGGGCCTGAGTCAACTAGTCATCCTATGAGTTAGTTTTGTTCTTTTCCAAAACTCTATTATTTTTACCTCTTTTATAATCTCCTTGATACTTAGAATGAACTACGATGATGGTTGTGAGATGGATGGAAAGGATTCTCTCCTCTTCTCCTTTTTTCTCTTTCCCTATCCCTTTCCCTCCCTCTCTGTCTCTTTCTTTTCAGTATTAGATAAATCGATAGGAAATAGAAATCTGTAAGCCAACTGCTCAGCCATGGTTTAAGTTTAAAACCATTTTGTTATATTGTGGTTCAATGCCCCAAGCTTGTCAAAGATTTATGACTGACTTGGGTCTCAAGGATAGCTTTGCCTAGATTTGCTCTAGCTTCCTACCCTAAAAGAAGATAGGATATACACGAAAAGTACTGTCAGACTACTCAAAAAAGCTGCCTCTTCCCAGAAATAATATCGTATAGTAAACATCCACCCACAGAGCATTGAGTTGTTTTCTGTTTTGGTAGGTCTGGCAGTCTATGTCACACCCTTTGATCCCTTGAAAGCATATAGGACTACAGGCTGCCATTCCACTGAAGGATGCTGTCATTACCTGTCAATTCACATTAGACAAGTATGATATTTGCTAACAATTTATCTCCTTTAAGGTGATTTAGTTATTTTCTACTGAGATTATGCTCCAGGATGTCATTATTTTTGTCCTGTCGGTCCCATTATTTTTATTGTTAGAAAATGTTGTCATTCATTTTCACTCATAATCCATCTCTCTGGGAAAAGATTGCATTAATACTTCTGTGGGAGCTAAAAGCTTCTTTCCTACATTGGGGGACATTGAAATAAGAATTCTGCTCATACCACTTTGAAAATGCAATTACTAATGAATAAGAAAGATGTTATAAGATGAGCATCTTGGAAAAAAATGTCAGTAACGTTTTGTGAATTGAGTTTTTAAGAAAAGAAAAACAGAAACCTCACAACTATTCAATTATAGCATATTGACACCTTGGATTACTGTATCAAGATTTAGGAACTGAGACATTCAGCTAAAAGAAGCAATTTAAATGCCCTGCCTAGAACATAGAGTATAGCAGGTCCTTGATGCAGGGAGGTGTTGGCAAAACTTAAGAATATTAATATTTTTTTAGCTGTTGTATAACTGAAAACATCTCATAGTCTTTTATGTAAGAAACATGCTAAAGTGCAAAATTGTATAATGAGCTAAAAAACTGATTACTTCTAAGGTGGTATCAAGTAAGTGACTGACAGAATAGAAGAATGTTCCTTCTAAATAAACTTACAGTATATGAGATAAAGCACAATCACTGATTACATTTTTTTCCACATTTGATTAATTTATTAATTACCATAAATTTTAAAACTGTTACTCTTGTCCTTGATTTACTCTTGGTTCTACTGTTGTCATTCTTCCTGTTACCTTTTTAAAAATTTTGTTTTTCAATTAACAAGCATTTTTTTCCCTCTTCCTCTCACTGTCAATTAAAAAAAGAAAGAAAGAAAAGAAAACCCTTGCGACAAACATGCAAGGTCAAGTAAAACAAATGTCCACATTGTCCGTGTCCAAAAAATATATATCTGAATCTCTACCTGAGTTTTATTATTATTATTATTATTACCTCTCTTTTAGGAAGTTGGCAGCATCTATCATTCTCTGTCCTCTGGAAACATCATTAGTCATCGTAATGATCCAAGACATTAAAGTTTTTCAAAGTTATTTGTCTCTATGATATTGATGCTGTATTATATAAATTATTTCCTCCTTCTGCTCTCTTCATTTTGCATTAATTCATATAAGGCTTCCCAAGTTTCTCTAAAACAATCCTTTCATATTTCTTTTGGCAAAATAGTATTCCATTACATTCATATGCCATCATTTCTTTGACACTCCCTAATCAGTAGGTACCTCCTTAGTTCCTGGTTCTTTGCCATAAAAAAAAAAAAAAGCTGCTTTTCTCTTTCTTTGATCTATTTGAAGTATAAAACTATGACTGCTGGGTCAAAAAAGTAGGAAAAGTTCAGTTACTTTTGTAGTACAGTTCCAAATTGCTTTGCAGAATGGTTGGACCAATTAATAACTCAATTTTTTACAAAACCCATTATTTGGACAGTTTTCTTGCAGTTTGTCACCTTTGCCCACCTGACGAGAATGAGAGTGTCATCTCAGAGGAAGAGAAAGAAGAGAAGAAAACATTTGTTAAGCGTCTACGATGTACTGGGCACCGTGTTAAACACTTCATAAATATTATTTCATTCGATCTTCACAAGAACCCTGGGAGGTAGGTGTTATTTATTATGCCAGTGTTACAGTTAATGAAACTGAGACAGACGGGTTAAACAACCACACAACTACTAGTGTCTAACTAGATTTTTTTGGAAGGGGGAAGATAGGGCAATTGGTGTTAAGGGAGGAAAGGAAAGAGATGAAAGAGCTGAAAATACACTATTTGGTCTGGGCATGAAAGAGAAGGGAAAATAATTTAGTGGGTCACTCAACAAGATTGAGGAGCCATGAAAGAGTTGGGTAAGAGCAGGCAAAGGGGGAGACTAGGAGAAGGAATTATGGGAGGCTGGACTTATCCTTAAAAAGTTTAAAAAAAAAAAAAGAATGCCATTAAAGCAATTTTCCATTGAGGGAATCTTATAAGAGGTTTGATTGAACTTGCCCAAGGTCACATAGCTAGTTTTTGTGTGAAGTGTCTGAAGCAGGATTTGATGGTCCTCCTGACTCCAGGGCTGGTGCTCTATTCATTGCACCACCTAGCTGTCCCAGAACTCAATTCTTCTTGATTCAAGCCCAGGGCTCTATCCAATGTGCCACCATCTTGTTGAGTCAGGTAGTTTTTTTTCATTTGCAGTTCTCTAATCATTAGGGATTTAAATATTTTTCACTTGGCTATTGATAGTAAATTTTTTTTCAATTAATAACAATCTCTTTATATTCTCTGAGAATTTATTGGTGGAGGAGTGGCTTTTATTCTTATAAATTAAATCAAGTTCTTAGAGACCTTGGAAATGAGACTTTTATCATAGAAATGTGCTACGGAGATTTTTTTTAACTGTTTCCCTTCTAGTCTTAACTGAACTGATTCTGTTTCTGCAAAACTCTTTTAATTTGATATTTCTTTTGTCTTTTAAAATCTTCTTATGGGAGCCAAGACAGTAGATTTGGGGCAGCTACCCAGCTGAATTCTTATAAATTCCTTTCCAAACGTCTTTAAAGTAATGTCTCAAATCAAGCAAAGCCAACAAAAGGTCAGAGTGAGACATTTATCTTAAGAAAGAAAAGAAGAAAACTTGAAAGAAGTTTTAGAAAACTTAAAGAAAAAACTTAAGAAAACTTCTCCTTAAGAGAAATCTGAGACAAAGGGGATAGAAACTTGTCTGGATCCCAAACACAGCAGCAACAGTTTTTGGAGCTCTCAATCCAGAGAGTAAGTAAGGTTAGATAACTGGTCAGAAAGATTATAGGAGAACTTTTGTTGACACTGGGTACAGTTGGCACTCATTGGCCACTCTGTTGCCCATAAGCAATTCCGGGTTGCAGTTCCAGAGTGGAAAGGAACACTGCTGGTCTGTCACAAAGGGAGCAGGAACCCTGGTCACAGTTTGAAAGTAAAGAGGAGCTTGTGGCTGCAAGGGACAAGGGGCCTTTCCTAGGTAAAAATCAGAGTGCAGACCAGAATAATAGCGCAGGATCATACCACCTGGAAAGCACCAAAAAACTTTCAGACACCCAGAACTGGCTCTGAAAAGAGTATTACAAAAAAGTCTGAAGCTTGGCTCAGTGCCTTCCCACCCTTTTGTGAGCAGAACCCAACTTTAACTTAATGTTCAAAGTCAAAAAATAGGCTAAAAAAATGAACAAACAACAAAAGAGAATTTGACTATAAAAACTATTATTGTGGCAGGGAAGACCACAACATAAGCTCAGAAGAACACATCAATGTGAAAATAGCTAGCAGAAAAAGCCCCAAAGATAATGCTAATTGAAACCAAACCCAACAAGAATTTCTAGAAGAGTTAAAAGAGATTAGAAAAGGTAGAGGAAGAATTGGGAGAAAAAATTAGAGTGGTGCAAGAAAATTATGAAAGAAAATTAATAGGTTGGTAAAAAAAAAGTCACAAAAATATACTAAAGAAAATATAGCATTAAAAAAAAAAAAACCAGAATAAGCCAAATGGTAAAATTCATCAAAGAAACAAACTCCTTAAAAAACAGAATTGGTCAAATGAAAAAAGAAGTACAAAATCACACTGAAGAAAATAATTTCCCTAAAATTAGAATTGGGCAAGTAGAAGCTAATGTTTCCATGAGACATCAAGAAACAATCAAACAAAGTCAAAAGAATGAAAAAAATAGAAGAAATTATAAAACATGTCATCAGAAAACAGCTAACCTGAAAAACAGATCAAGGAGATCTAAATTAAGAATTATTGGACTACTTCAAAGCCATGATTTTTAAAAAAGAGCATAGACATCATATTTCAAGAAATTGTCAAAGAAAGCTGCCCTGCTATCTTACATCCAGAGGGTAAAATAGAAATGGAAAGAATCTACCAATCACCTGCTGAAAGATCTCAAAATGAAAATTTCCAGAAATATTATAGACAAATTCCAGAGCTCCCAAGTCAAAGAGAAAATATTTCATGCAGTCAGAAAGAAACAATTCAAATATCATGGAGACACAGTCAGGATCACACAAGATTTAATGACTTCCAGAGAGGAGCAGAGGGTTTAGAATATGAAATTCCAAAAGGCAAAGGAGCTAAGATTGCAACCAAGAATAACCTACCCAACAAAACTGAAAGTAATCCTTCAAGGGAAAAATGAATATTTAATGAAATAAAAGACTTTCAAGTATTCCTTATGAAAAGACCAAAACCGAATAAGAAATCTGACATTCATATAGAAAACTCAAGAGAAGCATGAAAAAGTAAACACAAAAGAGGAATCCTAGGAGACTTGATGAAAATAAACTGTTCACATTCCTACATGAGAAGATGATACATGTAAGGCCTAAGAATTTTAACATTATTCGATTAGTTAAAAGGAGTTTACATAGACAGAAGGGATGGGTATGAATCAATTATATTGGCATGATCTAAAAAAAAAAAAAATGAAGGTGTGTAAGAAAGGGGGATGTGCTGGAATAAAGGGGAAGGGAGAGGCAAGATGGGAAAATTTTTCTAACAAAAAAGCAAAGTTCAAGGAAGAGTTCTTACAATGGAAGGAAAAATGAGAGTGGGGTGGCAAGCAATACTTAAACCTCACTTTTATCAGAGTTGGTTCAAAGAGGGAAGAAAATACACACCTCATTGTATATAGAAATGTATCTTACCCAATGGAGAAATAGGGTGGGAAAGGGATAAAAGAAAGTTGGGAAGAGAAGGGATGATAAAAGGTAGGTCAGATTAAAGGAGACAGTGGTTAGAAACAAAATAGAGTTTTGAAGAGGAAGAGAAGAGACAGACAGAAGAAAATTGGAGAGAGGAAAACACACAATTAGTTATTGCAACTCTGAATATAAAGGGGATGAATTCATCATAAAATGCAAGTAGATAATAAAATAAATTGGAAACCAGAATCCAACAATACGTTGTATACAAGAGACACGCTTGAAACAGAAAGACATAGAATTAAAATAAAGAGCAGGACCAAAATCTAATGTGCTTCAGTTCAAGTTTTTTTTAAAAAAGCAAAGATGGCAATCATGATCATAAACAAAGAAAAAGCAAGAATAGACTTTATTAAAAGAAATAATCAGGGAAAATTACATTATGCTAAAAGGTATCAAATATAATGAAATGTTTCTCTAACGAAGGCCTCATTTCTTAAATATATACTGAGCATAGAACAGAGTCACATCTTTAAAAATAAAAGCCATCTCCAAATTGATAAGTGTACAAAGGATATGAATAGTTTTCAGAAGAAAAAAAGATTATATATAGTCATATGAAAAAATGCTCTAAATCATTATTGATTACAGAAATGTACATTAAAACAACTCTGAAGTACCACCTCACAAGAAAATAGATATACTAATGAACTACTGGTAGAATAGTGAACTGGTCCAACCATTCTGGAGAACAATTTGGAACTATGTCCAAAGGGCTATAAAATTGTGCATATTCTGTGATCCAAAAATACTGCTACTAGATCTACATCCCAAAAGGGTCAAAGAAAAAGGCCTACATGTATGAAAATATTTATAGCAGCTCTTTTTGTGGTGATGAAGAATCAGAAATCAAGGGGATGCTCATCAATTGGGTAATGGCTATTGTGATATGATTGTGATGGAGTATTATTGTGCTATAAGAAATGAAAAAGCTGGGTGGTTTCAGGGGGAGAAAATGGCAAGAACCATATGAACTGATGCAAAGTGGGCCTCCATGAGGAAAAATTATTGTTTAGGATTCTCCTATTGGCCAAATCGAATTTTTGAATGCTAAGAGCACAATGATAAGCACTGAATGGCACAAGCAAGTTTATTTACCCAGTACGCCCTCCACTTAAAATGATGTTCAGTTTTTCTTGTGGCCACTCATTGTTTTCCCTTCCTTTCTTTCCCCTCTCTTAGATGGTTTTTTATTTTGTTTTGTTTCTAGCAATACATATATTTGAAACAAGACTAAAAAACTGAATTATACTGATGTCCCAGGAGGAATTAATTATAGAGTCTATAGAGCTGTTAAATAGAAGAAATCTAACAGAAGACAATATGTAACTTAAATGAGTGTGGAATTCAATAATGATTTCTGTAACTAGTAGCTTCCCTTTTGGTAGATTTAGAGTACTAGAATGCCATGAGAGTAGACATGGAATATCATGGGAATAATGTATATTTATTTCAGGAAAACATCTTTAAAAGTCTTTGTGAAATTTTGTTGACAAGATAGAGAAAGGCAGACTGGATGATAATAGCCATTTGGATTCACAACCTAAAAAATGTGCCAAGAAGTGTTCATTGGATCCTTGTCGACATTAAACTGGGTTTCTAGTGGACTACTACAAATCTATGTAATTTGTCGTTTGCCATTTTTATAAATTACTTTGATAAAGACCTATAAAGCAGACCTATCAAATCTACGAATGGCACAAGTCTTCAAGGGATGAAAGTTGGAAGATAGAATTGAGTCCAAAATAAGTCCAAATTAAGCTGAGGCTGGTTTTGAAAGATAACTACCAAAAAGTTGGGGTTAGGTGGGCTCTTTTAGCTATTTTGAGAGCAAGAAGAAGCACAACGGATGATGATAACTGACAACATAGACAAGTTTTCTGTTCTGTCTTCCAGAGACAGTAGAGCATGTGGTCTTAAAGCCAGGAAGAGCTGGGTTCAAGTTCTGCATCTGACACCTGCTGGTTATGTGACCCTAAGCTAATCACTCAACTTGTCAATGCCTCAGGCAATTCCCTAACTTGATGAGGGGTTGATAAATTGCTGAGCCACTTTGGTAGAAGGAGTTTTCTTTCCCAGCAGTTCCCCATTACCAATGGAATCATAGATTCAATTCCTATCTATTTCTCTAGCAAAGAGAATGATTTTTGAACTACAAAGTGTAGAATTTTTTTTAAAAAAAGGTAAAAGAAAGTTGAAACCCATGTTGAGTGAAGTGATAGTAAGAAGGGGGGGGGGGGGAGGGAGTATACCTTCCCTGAGGGAGTTTTTCACCAGACCCAAACAAACAGTATGCTGGAGTCCTGAAAGAATAAGTGATTGTTACTGTTGACTTATTATCATTCATCTGTCAAAGACTGTCAAGAACAGAAGAGATACCAGAGTACTAGAAAAGCAAAAATGCCATGATTTTCAAAGAGGAGAGGGCAAAATCTGCAAGTCCTGGACTTGCTCCCTAGAAAAACCATGGAATTTATTATGAAAGAACTGGTTAGTGAGTATTTAGAAGGATAAACAGTAACCACTCTGAATCAGCATAGCTTCATGAGGAACAAGTCATATAAACTAACTTGAATGAAAACTAACTTCATTTCCTTTTTTTTGATAGGGTTACTAGTTTGGTAGATGATGGGTATGTGTAGATTTCAACAATACAAATCAATGAGTGAAATCAACAAGCACTTATTAACTCCTTACTATGTGCCAAGCACTGGGCTAGGCTAGGACTATAAATACAAGCAAAAAGATAGTTCCCTACCCACAATAAGCTTACATTCTAATAATGAAGGAAGACAACACATAAAAGGAAGGTTAAGGGGGAAGGAGGAAGAAGGTTTGCAAGCTGGGGGTGTAGTAGAGAAAGTCCAAGTCTAAAAGTGAGAAGTGGAGCCCAGAAAGGAATGATGATATGGTTGACCTGGCCACTTTCTTTAAAAGATTGTAGATTCTAAGAGGAACGAGCCTAGCAGAAGAGGGGGGAAAGAGTGAAAAATGCTTCTGGTATAGACAGGGTGAGCTTTGAGGTCAAGAAAGCTTCTGTGACAAGGTAGAAAATATCTGAAGAGTCAGCATGGAGAAGAATGATGACGAGGCTGCCCTGGGTGTTTTCCTTAAAATGCAATAAATTTGACAAAAATCTCTCATGTATCCTTGGAGATAAGATAAAGAGATGTGAGTTGGATGAAAGTATAGTAGAATGGCTTCAAAACTGGTTGAGTAGCCTGACCCTAAGTGTAGTCATTAATTGTTTGATGTGAACTTGAAAAGGGTTTCTAGTGGCATGTCCCAAGGATCTGTGCTTGACCTATTTTAATCAATGGTTTGACTGAAGATATAGATGACTTGCTTACCAAATTTACTGATGATAGAAAGTTGAGACACACTGAACAAGAGTCAAAGTCCAAAAAATCATAATGAGCTAGAACTATGGGCTAAATAATAACAATGGCCAACATTTATATAGAACTTTGGTTTGAAAAACATGTTACAAATATGTTCTCATTTGATCCTTGCAATAACTCTGTGAGACTACTGCTATTATTACCCTCCTTTTACAGTTGAAGAAATTGAGTCTTAGAGAGGTTAAGTGACTGACCCAGGATCACACAGTTAGTGTCTGAGGAAGGATTTGAACTCACACTTTCCTGACTCCCAGTGCAGTCACCTATATGCCTCAAAATCTTAAATGTAATGTAATAGGGATAAAATGTCTGGATATGTCAGGGTATTACTAGTTCAATATGAGTCAGTAGTGTCAACAATGTGATCTTAAATAGCTTTAAAGAAATCATAGAGTCAAGACAGAACTCATCTTTTCCTCTAAATCATCCTTCCACCTACTATCTTCTCTATTAACGTAACACCCTATTGCTCGGAGTCATCCTGGGTTCTTCATTGTCTTCCCTCACTACCATATCCAATCAGTGGCCAAGATTTGTTAATTTCACCTTTCCAACATCTCTCAAATATACTCTCTGCATTTTAATAATCCTACCAGGAGTCTAGGGCAGATAATCCTTATCACCTCAGGCTATTGTAATAGCCTACTAAGTTTCTCCTCACTCCAATCCATTCTCCATTTAAAGACATTTTCTTAAAAATGCAGATCTGATCATATCAACCCTTTCCTCCTTCCCCCCCAATCAATAAACTCCAGTAGTTTCTTATTGCCTCCAGAAGCAAATATAAAATGCTATATTTAGCATTCAAAGCCCTTTATAAGCTAGACCCCTCCTACTTGTCCAGTCTTCTTACATTTTACTCCCCACAAGTACTCTTAGATTCAGTGACTGGCCTCCTGGATGTTCTACAAATAAGACCGTAGCTGCAACCACACTGGTATACCTAACGTATGTAACCTGCTAGCACAGGTTCTTAAATCTGCTTTACTAGGAAAGATAGCTGTTCAAGGAATCAACAATCTTCTTTAATTACATGCATTAGTTTAATGCCATGAACTTCAGAGAAAATCCAAACAAAGAAAATAGAAAAAATACAAGCAGAGAAATAAACACCAAGAGGTAGGGCTTCTTACTGTCTAAGAAATTAACAGAGATCAACAGACAGATCTAACTTCCTACCAAGGTAATACATACAGAGTTACCAGAGAAAACCACCAACATCTAGATTTTTCAGAGGGGGAAGGGGAGGATCCTTACCAGAGTCTTGTCTGGTCAGATCGCAAAAAACACTCTTCCAAAGAGCAAGCCCCAAAGTAAAATGCTAACTTCAGTATATATACCCTTTTTTAGAGCCAGAAGGTATCACAACCTTCAAGACTCAGTGCCTAATTATACATTAACAAAAGGTGGGAAAGCCTTCCTACAAGCAAGCCTCCCCTAAGCAAGCTTCCCTTAATGGGCTCCACTTGAGGCCTATTAATGGGTGAGGAAGATCTTATATCCATTAACATTACAAAGACACATTCCATTTCCTGGATTCAGGCATTTCTCTGATTATTCCCAATGCCTCTCTCCTCTGCTCTGATTACTGACCTCCCTGACTTTCTTTACGTTCCAACTAAAATCCCATCTTCTACAGAAAGCTTTCCCTAACTCCTCCTAATATACCTCTTTTAATTATTTCATATTTATCCAATATATAACTTTATATATATTTGTTTGCATGTGGTCTCTCTCATTAGATTGAGGGCAGTGCTCGGTAAAGTGCCTCACACATAGTAGGCCTTTAATAAATATTTCTTGAATTGAATTTTTTAAAAGAGCACTTAAAATAGTCTCCCTGCTCTGTGCCCTTGTTAAACTCCTTCTGCAAAGTTTTATTCAGCTCTAAATGCTGTGTTTTAGGAAGGACATGGATAAACCAGAAAATGTGCAGAAGCTAGTGGTGATCACCCAAATGGCGGGAACTGGAGATCATGAGATATGCTTCAGCAGCTAAAGTGACTGAGAATATTTAGCCTTAAAAAAGAGATTTTAGAGGAACAGATATACGTTTGATCAGATATGTTCTAAAATCCCTTCCAACTCTGAGATTCTGTAAGGATGGGGAAATCTCGTTTAACAACCATTTTGGCACCAAAGTCAGGTTTCAGTTGACTGCAAGTGCATTGTGAGCAGACATTGATATCAGAAACCAAATGTAATTTAGGCATTGTTAATAGAATGTCCAGGTCAAAGGAGATTAAAAAAAAAAAATCTCATGCCAGTCAAAACATGTCTGGAATATGATGAGTTAATAGAATGTTTTGAGAGTCACATTAACAACTTAGAATTATGTCCTGGATGACCAGGATGATAAAAAGCCTGGAATCATATGAAAAGGGTCAATGAAACTCAGAAACAATGAAGCTGAAGAGAGGAGACTTGAGCAGTGAGAGTCAAGCTCATTGTCTTCAAATAGTTGATGGGCTAGCATAGAAATGAGGAAATTGAGGCTATGTAGATTAAGTGATTGTTCCATGATTGCACAACTGGTAAATAGTTGTACTAAGATTTGAAATTACGTCTCTTGGCTCCAAGTGTATCCAGTACAATACGTTTTCTCTCAGGCTCACCAAAGAACAGAACTAAGGGCAAGAAATAGAATTTACAGAGAATCAGATGTCATTTCACCATAAGGAATATTTGGTAAGAATAAGAGCTACCCAAAAAATCAAATAAGCCACTTTGTGAGGCCATGAGCTCCTAGTCACTGGAAGTGTTTGAGCAGAGGCTGAATGACCACTAGTCAGGGACATTATGGAGGAATTCCTGTATTAATATTACTAGCTAATATTTACATAGCATTTTAAAGGTGAGAGGCTTTATTGTGTAGTCCAATATATTTTCCAACTATGAGTCTTTGATTCTCTTTCATCTATGTGTTTCTTTGCATGATAAAATAGTACTTGGGCAATATATACCCTTAACACAAAGACCTAAGAGACAAAAGGGCATTTTGTTGTGTTGTTTTTTTTTAAAGATAATTCTCACAATTTTCCAGCGGCAAGAAAAATAATTGTGCTGACCTTCTCTTAGATGTTTGTAACTTCGTAACTATCAGCATTCACTGAATAAATACAAACACAACAAGACATACAATTCTCTTATGGAAATTAGAGCAGGTCTGAGGAACAAAGAGAAAAAATTCTCATAGAAAATGCTTATGAAAATTATTTATCATACCAAGGAAATAAACGCATTATTTTTTGGTGAATGTGGAGTTAAACACACACACACACACACACACACACACACACACAATCTTAAGTAAATGAGAAACTACAAGGGGATGAAAAGAAATGAAAAAATACACCAACACTTCTAATATCAGTCAAGTGAAAATACATTAAATACTTGAGCTATTCAGAATCCACTGGGAATGAGCCATTCTTAAGTTTGCTGCATAGGTGAGTATTTTAAATCCTAAAACTTTTTGTTATAATTTTGATAATTTTTGATGGAAATCTTTCTTTAAAAAATTTCACACTTCCTTTTACAGAACCTACCGAATGTAATTTAACCTTTGCTTAATAATTCGAGGTCACAACATAATCAGAATTTTGTAGCTAATGAAGATTTTAGAGATCACCTAATTCAACCCCCTAAAATTATGGATGAGGAAGCTGAGACAAAGAGAAATAAAGCAATCTGCTTAAGGTCACACATCACACAACCAGTTAGTGGGAGAGTAAGAGCAGAAACCTCATTTTCCCAACTATTCCTTCATGAATTTCATTAAATGTCAATTATTCCACTTTAGGCTAATGCAATCATTTCCTTGGGGCTCTTTAAGGTGAGTAAGCACCTTGAGAGTAGCGATTCCTTCTTTGTATTTGAATCCTCATCTTGTAGCACAATGCCTGGTATGTGACAGTTTCTAAAATAATGTTTGCTGATGTCTCTATAGAATTATTTTTTTTAGTACAATAATGGTTTTTGGCAGTTACAGTCTATGTTCTGTCTACTTAGTTTTTCTGCTTCTTATCTCTGTAAGACTATTCATGGTCACTTTTCTTTGTTCTCTTTATGCTTCCTCTTTTCCCCAACAGCACCTAGAAGCAAATTTGGTTATTCTTGGCATTCCTCATTAGCCTTGACTCACCCTTTATTTCAACACATAATTATGGCACACTTTTGCATTCATCCTCCACTTGCCTCTCCTTTTCAAAATCTAAGCTGGTTGATGAGTTTCCTATGTATCTGTATTTTATTTATTGTTTTATTCTGAACTTAACAAGCATCAAATAAAATTAGTGCCTCTATATACATAGCAGAACAGAACAAAGAAGATTATACACAAAACTTCAGATCCTTATTATGTACAATTGTTTATCTTCTTAAGTATATAATAAATTCAACATGTAAACTTTCAAAGCTGATTTCTTTGTAATCCTTTCTGGCCTCCCCTCTATTCTCTTTTGTGTATTAAAAAAAATGATTCAGTGACCCTTTTTTCTTACTTTTCTTTTTTTAAATTTTATTGTGGTAACTCTAGCCCTAGCACCTCTTTTTGTCCCATCTCTGCCCAACCACTGGAAAAAAGAAATCTCTTGTAATAAATAACCGTGCATCCACATTTGTCAGCGTCAATTTTCTTCTTCATTGAATTTCTTTGTCTTTGTGGCTTTGATATTTCATTTTTATGATCTCTCCAGCTCTCATGGATTGGCTTGCCTTGTAGAATTTTCATCCATGAGATCCTAATTATCTTTTCCTGAAACCTTTGAAATCTGCTTTTGCAAAAATTAGGGTGCATATCAAGCTATGTTTGGCCTTCCTCTCCTCTGTCATGAATTCCAAGATGAAGAAATTATTTTCCTCCCAGGTTCTCATCATCTTCTACCCCAGCAACCAGTTCTTCAATGTTGGTCAAATCAGATCCAGAATAGAAATTCTCCTTATTTGTTCTTCTATATTTTGAATGATGAAAGTATCATACGGTTGATTTTAAAATTTGTTAGTTGTTCTCCCTTTGGCAGAAAGATCTTCAGCAAAGATCTGAAAACTGAAAAACCCCATTACTACTTATATCACCATAACAGACTTGTGATCTATTTCTCTATTTCATCTTATCTAATTGTCCAAGTATTATGTACATATATCATATACATATATATGTATGTGTATATATGCATATATATGTGTATATGTGTGTGTGCATGTATGTATAGTCTATTCTAATGGCAGTTTTATTTCAGTCCCTATTGGTCTTCACTCAAAAGCTCTTTACTCTCTCTGGTCCCTGGATTTCCTTCTTTAGGTATATCTTCTTAATATAACACCCTACTCTACACTTCATGCTGATTTGGTTTCTTTTGAATATGGTATACCCTTTTGAAGCTAAATTCCAGTCATGGCTCTCATTCTACCAAGTCTCAGCTATAATTGTAAAGTTAAATTTGCTTCTTTGGATGAGGATCTCTAGTTAATCCCATTTGTTCCCTGTAATCTGTGCATTTATGTATAGACAAGTAAGGTTTTATTGCTAAAGCTCCCCACTTAATATTTCATCTCCTTTGAATTTCAAGCTCTCTCTACAGCTATCCTTTTTCTTACATTGCAGCAATTGCCTATGGCATCTAGGTTTGATGGCTGTGTATAAATAGTTTTTTTCTCCTATCATTTGGCTTTCCAGTTTAAAACCCTTTTGGTCAGATTATAATACTCTTGGCAAATATATTCTTACCAGCCCTTGTTAGGTGTACTACCTCCTTCAGTAAGGGCTTATTTATCATTACTACATTTTATGATAGGATTCCAGAAACCCAAATCTCACCATTTTTAAACCAGATGTTCATTTCTTGAATTTTTATTTCTCTTCTGAATTTCTTACCTTTGATAGGCAGTACTGATTGAACACACACACACACACACACACACACACACACACACACACACACAAAACCTATGCTCTTTAGGGCTTTCATTTCTTGTTCCTGACATTACAATCTTTTGAGGTGCTTCCTAGATTCCTTCTGGCAGTATATTTGTGTCCACATAAATCATTAGAAGCATATTATCAGAGTCATCCTGTTTAATAAATCTGGGGAGATTCTCTGTCATATCTTGAATTCTTGCCCCAGAAATGCAGGAGACCTCTATTACTGGTCAGGATCCTGTAGCAGGAAGCTGTCACCAGCAACCACTACTGACTCTCACTCAATGATCCATAAGCTTTCAGAAACAGGGGAATCTATGTCATGATTCCTTGCTGGACAAATAGTAGCTTTCTCATTAGAGGGGCCAGCTCTCTTCTCCCCAAGGAAGAAGAGCTTTGTATCTGTTGTTTTGTTCCAAGTGTTTGCTCCTTTCTTCTTCCCTTTCTCCTCAATGGAACATTCTTTTGCCCGGCTTTCTGACATAAGCAAAGAATCTCAGCTCTTCAACATTTACAAAAAAAATTAACACTTCACTCTTCCTAGTAATTTTGAGAGGCAGTCTTGAAACCCTCTACTTTCTTTTCTAAGAGAGAGTTCAGCCTGTACTTTGAGCATATATGTTGTCCATCACAGAAATGTAAACATTGCTATAACCAATGGGTTCACTGTAAAATTCTACCTACTCTTCATACTTGGTAAACTATAGTCCAAGTTTGATTTTTCTCCACATTTTATATTCTAGTATCTTGAAGCTATATTAGTGGTTTGTTACTGTAATTTATTCGATAGAATCAGAAAAGACATCTTTCAATTTTTCTTATTTTTAAACCCAGAAATCCAAAAGTACCTACTTGAATTTTTCCAATACAAAGCAAAATGTAACATCCAATAGAAGGATACTTGGAGTTATGACATTAGAACAGGGCTAAAGGTTTTATCAGGACAATTATTTCAAAATGTGCATCTGGATATAGAAACATCTATGATGAAGATAAGCAACTACACAGAAGAATCCTTAGTGTCATGACTCTTAGCTGGTAGAACTCAAGTCTCTGAGAGAAGTAAATAGTAATCCACTAACAAATGTCTTTACTAAGAAGTCTAAGGAGAGAAGGAGAAAAAGCAGAAGAAAGAAGCTCCAAAGAAACTTCAACTAGGTGATAATTTGGTTGAAATATCTCAAAGGAGAAAGTCTAGCCTCATTCTGTCTAGTCTCCAATCTCTGAATGGACCAAGGCCTAACCAACAAGGGTATCTTGCCATCGTGCCAGTATACTACACCCTCCCCCTATCTATCTCTTGCTCACTGAATAATAATTGAATCAAAATTGCCACTACTATAGAGAATCATGTGACACCTTTTCTGCCTTTGGTTCTGCTCATAATCTCAGTTTCAGTCATAGACAAAGCAGAAGCTCTTTTCCCTGGCTGTTACTCTCCACTCCCTAATTCCCATCCATATTAGTTCTATCTTCTTCTGGATTCCTATCCAACTCTACTGCCCCTTTCCACTGTGCCCTCCATAATCCCCCCACCTCCCAGCCCCTCTTTTTTTTGTTTTTTTTTTTTAACCATCTGCCCTTTGAATTCTTTCCATCCTGCAATCATAAAAACCTGGCTCTCCTCAAAAGCCACAACATCCCTGGCCAAACTCTTTAGGACTGAATAAACCTCTCATTACACATCCACATTCCTCCTCCAAACCCTGGGCCAGGAAAAAAATTAGGCATGTTTCTTGCTCCACTGATTCAGATCCTGGTGGCTTTTATCCACTGAGAAGTAGACCAGTGCATACAAGAAGGGTTTAACTTGAAGAGTGAACATTGGGGTGCCTGAACCACCCCCTTTGTATCCTGGATCTTCTACTTGCTACCTGGATAACCTAAGGGACTCTTTCTTAGGATCTTTCTGGTTTTCAGTTTCTTCACTGGTAAAACAAAGGGACTGAATGAGATGATCTATAAGTTTCCTTCCAGCTCTGAATCTATGATCCTGTACCAGTCCCCTGGTCATTCCACCTCCTTTCTCAAGCAGTTCAATGCTTCACTCACAGCCAACCATCCTCCACTTCAACTCCTGCCCTCATACTTTAGGACTTGAACCTACATGTTAATTTCTCCCTCAAATAACCCTTTCCCCCAATTAATCAGCATCCTTAACTCCCATGACCTGCTGTTTCTATCCTATCCTATCCTATCCTATCCTATCCTATCCTATCCTATCCTATCCTATCCTATCCTATCCTATCCTATCATCATTCATAAATATTTTAGCTTCACAATCTGAATTTTTCAGTATTCTGAAATTTTCATTCTATCTTTACTTTTGTGTCATTCTTTGTAGCCTCAACTCTTCTAAAACTATTATTCTTTATCCTCACTACAACTTCTAATCACCCCATATTCTCTACTTTCCCAAGCCGTTTATCTTTTATTTGAAATTACTTTTCTTCCTTCAGTCAATTAAACAATAAGCAATGATTTAACACCTACTATGTACCAGGCACTGGTGGTATGAAGACAAAAATGAAGCTGTTCCTGCTCTCAAAGAGCTTATATTCTATAAGGAAAGACATGTTTAAATATAAGCATCAAGTCCTGAAATAAATCAAAGTTATGAGTAGAGGAATAAAGCATCATTGATTGAGATAATAGAGTAGCAAACCTGCACCCTAGGGGATGTCTCATGAGTGCAGAGCATAACGAATTCCCCAAACTAGAGGCTCACAGAAAAGTCTTTTATACCCTTAGGAGGGAAAGAAGAGGAGGCAGAGTAGTGTAGCAAGGTCTAGTCATGAGATCCCAGTCACCTTCATCAATCCAAACAAAGGGAACCACTTCATTCCAGCTGTTTTGCCCTTCATGACACAAATCCCAAGAAAAGGGGCAAGGATAGCAGAGGTCCAGATCTGGCTTGACCTAGGTTCCCCCACAAGACAATATCTCAGTATGGGACTTAAGATCAGGCTCAGCTCAACCTAATCTCATTATCTTAGGGAAATATAAGGATATCATTGGAATTTTGACACTGTCAAGATGACTAAGAGCTTGTGGCAGCCCATATTACGATGAGTATTAATAATTTACTGTCATATTAAAAATTATACTAATGATTTTGTCATAAGTATATATGCACATATATAAGTATATAAGATCTATATGAAATCAATACAAGGTAATTTTTTAAGGACTGGGGAGGCAATTATTAAGAGTAAAGTCAAGAGTAAACAGGGTAACAAAACAGAGTAGTCAATGGCTATTATAATCTACTGTTTGATAAACCCAAAGATTTGAGTTTCTAGGATAAGAATTCACTATTTGACAAAATCTGCTGGGAAAACTAGAAAATAGTATGGCAGAAACTAGGCATAGACCAATGTCTGACACCATATACCAAAATAAAATTAAAATGGGTACATGATTTAGATATAAAGGCTGATATTATAAGTAAACTGGGAGAGCAAGGAATAGTTTACCTGTCAGATTTATAGAGAACAGAAGAATTTATGACCAAAAAAGATACAGAGAACATTATGAAATGCAAAATGGATAATTTTGATTATATTAAATTGAATTTTTTTTGCACAAACAAAGCCAATGCAACAAAGAATAGGAGAGAAGCAGAAAACTGTGAAGAAATTTTTATAATCAGTATCTCTGATAAAGACTTAATTTCTAAAATATATAGAAAACTGAGTCAAATGTGTAAGAATACAAGTCATTCCTCAATTAATAAATGGTCAAAGGATATGAAAAGGCAGTTTTCAGAAACTAAAGCTATCTACAATCTTATATGAAAAAATGTTCTAAACCACTATTAGTGAAGCACAAATCAAAACAACTCTGACATACCACATCACACCTTTCAGATTGGCTAACATGACAAAATAGGAAAATTATAAATGCTGGAGAAGATGTGGGAAAATTGGAACACTGGCTCATTGTTGCTACACTTGTTAACTGATCCAACCATTGTGGAGAGCAGTTAGGAACTATACCCAAAGGGCTACAAAAATGTTTATACCCTTGGATCCAGCAATACACTTTCTGTGTCTGTATCCCAGAGAAATCATACAAATGGGAAAAGGACACACATGTACAAAAATATTTATAGAAGCTCTTTTTGTGGTGGCAGAGAATTGGAAATTGAGGAGATGCCCATCAGTTGAGGAATGACTGTAGTATATGGATGAAATGGAATACTATTGTACAATAAGAAATGTTGAGCAGACAGACTTCAGGAAAACCTGGAAAGATTTATATGAACTAATGCTGAATGAAGTGAACAGAACCAAGAGAACATGGTACGCAGTAACAGCCACAACATGGAATAACTGATTTTATTAGACTTAGCTCTTCTCAGCAATGTAAGGACCTAAGACAAATCCAAAAGACTTATGATGAAAAATGCTGTACACATCCAGAGAAAGATCTATGGAGTCTGAATGAGGATTGAAGTATACTATTTTTTCTCTCTCTCTTTTTTGTTTGTTTCTTTCTTCTTTCTCGTGATTTCTCCAATTGGTTCTAATTCTTCTCTAATGCGAAAATAGGTTTAATATGAATGTATATATAGAGCCTATATCAAATTACATACCATCTTCGGATGGGGGACAGGAGAGATGGGGAGAAAATTTGGAACTCAAAATTTTATGGAAGTGAATATCGAAAACTAAAAATACATAAATAAATTTAATTTTAAAAATTTCTTTAAAAGAGTAAACAGAATAGTGATTGGTCTAAAGGAAAAATAGCACCCTGAGGAAAAAGAAATAAGGTCGAAATTGGGCTTTACCTAGGAAAACAGTTATCAGACTTTTTGGTCTTTGGTCCTTTACACTCTTAAAAATTACTGAGGACCTCCGAAAGAGCTTTTGTTTACATGGGTTACATCTATTGAGATCTATCATTATCTATCAATATTAGAAATTAAAATGTCTTAATATTATCATGAAAATCGTTTTGACCTTGTAGCTAGAACTATAAACAAGAGAATGGACAAATCAGGAACCAGAGGTCCTCAGGAATTCTAAAGTTCAAGGGTCTGAGAAGTTAAAGGGAGGTTTCAAACCAGGAAAGTCTGCAAATGTTTGCCTAGTGTATTCTTTCCTTTTGAAGTTCCGTCCTTTTTATTACAATGATAGTGCTTCATGACTGTACCTGTATTTTCAGTGTAACTTTATTTTTCTTCCCTAAATCATGCTATGGAAATTAATAGCATCAGTCCTCGGGGAATAGTTCCTACAGCAATGTAGATTATGTGGGTAGTATAGCCTGTAGGGGTCTATGGGGCAAACATTCACTTCAGTCTTGTTCAAGAACATACTTCATTTAATTTTATTTTCCACCGATTTTATTATAAATTATTATATTTTGACACACTGTTTCACGACTCAGAATTTTTCTTGGGTTTTGATGGGTTTTTGTTATTGTTATTTGTTTGTTTTGGCCAGATCTGTGATTTTAGTAGAGAGAAGCAGTACAATGTGATGGGTGAACAGAAAGGTAGCTTTAAAGTTAGTTAAACTGAGTTTATGTGTTGCCTCTGACACATACTGACTGGCAGACCTTTTGAAAGACACTAAGTCACTTAATCTCCCAGCTCCTCAGAAAACTCTCAAAATCTAGAAAATACAGAGCAGGTGCTCATCTACATTAGGAAAGGAAGTCCCTCTCTAGGAGTTCCTTCCATCAATGAAATCACAGGCCTCAATGTTACCTATCCCAGTTTGTATCATGGGAATTATTTCTGTGCTTGCATAACACAAATGTTCCCCCATTTAATCTTAATGAGATCACATTTGATTCTTTTCTTTGAAATGGCCAATAAATCTTAGTGCTTATCCATAATGCATTTTTCTGAAGTGCTTGATCTCCTGTTAGAGTTCCTTGGTTCTGTGAATTGATTGATAGTATTAAACAAATTAAGGCAAAATGAAATTTTTTTTTTCCATCCAGCCCCTCAGAGTTACCAGTGTTCAGAAACTAATCTGGTCTAGAAACGATCATCTTTCCCCCTTGAATTTACTTTGGTTGCTACTCTGGACGTCAAAAGTATATGTGCTGTCAATGTTAAGTTTGACAGTGTGTGTTGGACTTGCCTTGAAGATGGAAATGTTTGACTCTGGAGACACAGGTGACAAGATTCACAAACTAGAAACTCCCCTAGCAGAATGTGTAAGTCTACTCTGCCCAGACCATACAAAAGAAAACCTTTGAAATGTGTCATCATCTTAGTGTATTGGAGCCTGGAGAAAAAGGAAGCACTAAAAGAAGGTGGCATTCAAACTTATCATACAAAACTGGGTGGCTCCCCTGCTCCTGCGTTTCCATCATTTTAAAGAAAGAACGAGGTGAAACAGGCACTCTGAATTCAAAGAACCCTGGGGTAAACTTGCCTAACACTGCCCTTATCAATAGGAAAAGGAAGTAGGTCAGCAAGGATTTTGAGTTTTCATTTCAGCCTTTTTTCAAGATGACTTGGGGGAAAAAAAAAGGGTAGATAGGTCTACAGGCAAACATACATGAAGAACTTCTGGGGTCTCAGCTTATCCTGGGGATTGGCTGGAAATCCCTTCTTATAAATTATAGCCCTAGGTGATTTGCCTGTTTCTTCCTAGTAGAGCAAACTGAGGAACAGTTGAGATACCTGACTGGTGTTCGTTGGTAGTATCTTAGAGAGGAGTTGTCCAACCCTATTTATTGTAGAGGTTTGAAGGATCTGAGAGTAGGGGAGAATTTAAGGTTAACCCATTTACAAGTAGAGTCAATGCTGCTGGCTCTCCTCTAACCTGAGGGCTGAAAGAATCCCTAGGAAGCACAAAGGCAACACAATAGGGATGTGATACTGCCTGTATCACAACTTTTGAATTTTAAACACAAGCAATAAACCAGGAATCCCTAATTTGGCACTTTATTTTTCAACTTAGAGGCTCTATTGAAAGAGAAGTAATCATTGGTTAGATCAAGAAAGGAAGCTTGCAGCCTTTCTCTTCTAACACTGAAGATTTTCTTTGGATCTCAGGATGCCCTGAATAACTGAAAGTGGGCACCAACCAGAAGACAGTAGCAACTAATTAATCAATTCATAAGCATTTATTTATTGCCTACTATGGAACATAGCAAACAGTGGGCCCTAATGGTGATGACTTCTTATGAGACTGTGGGACTTTATGTCACTATGATTTCCCTGTTGCAAGGGGCAGCATTCCCATTAACAATTTTATTTTTCTTGCAATGAAAGGAAAGTTCCTTTTCATAAACTGTGCCTAGCATGCTAGGTATTGGAAGGTGGTGCTCTCAGATTCCTGACAGAGAGAACATGGTTTAGTAGAACGATCACTAGATACAGTCAGGATATTTGGGCTCAAATGTTTTTGACCTTCTTAGCTTCAATTTCCTCATCTGCAAAATGGAGATAATAATACTTTTACAAGGTTGTAAGAAATGGTTGTTGTAAACCTTACAATATTTAAATGTTTGATAAACTAGTCACCTGCACTTAGAGACATCACAAGGTAGAGCAGAACTTTGCTAGTCCATGAAGCATAATCAGGAGACAATGGGCTCCAGCCCATTTTAGTCTGACCACATCCTGCTTCTGCACTGATTTTTCACTAAGACACAAGAATCTTAACCTTTTATCAAATAAGGCAGCTTCAAGTTTTTCTATCTCACCTAAACCCTCAGACTGTTAATCTGGACCACATCCTTCATTGTCCTTAGATTAGGTGTCTTCTTCAAAGTAATCAAAACCATCACATGGTCTGCTTGTTTGCAGTATATTTCAGGTCAACCTCCTTGATAGTGAATGAATTGTTGAATGAATAGAGTGAGTAAATGACCCTCCCCACCTTTTGCTGAATCACCTACACCAAAGCACGTGTGGTGAGGTAGAAAGGGTATTAGATTTGGATTCCAAGCAACTGCATTTAAATCTTTGCTGAGCATTGACTCTGGAATCAGAGGACTTGGGTTCAAATACTGCCCATCATTTTCTATCTTTGTGTCCTTGAGAAGTCACTTGACCTCCCTGAGAATTTGTTTTCTCATCTATAAAATAAGGTGGTTGAACTAGATGATTTCTGAGGTCCCTTCCAGCCCTATAGTTAAAAATCTGTGTGCTTAAATCAATTAGGCTTCAGTTTTCTCCTCTGTAGAATATAAGGTTTTATGGAATCAGTGTTCTTAACCTAGAGTTCATAAACTTGGGTGGGAAAAAAATTAGATTTTTGCTTTTACTAATCTAATTGAAATTTGGCATTTGCTTCAATTATGAATTTTTAAAATAATAACAACAAGACATCATTCTGGTCCATAGGTTTCAACAACTGTCAAAGAGGTCTATGACACAGAAAAAGGTAAAGAATCCCTGGAATAGGTGCTCTTTAAGGTCCCATCTAGCTCTAAATCTATGTTCCTATGATTCTACCTATTGGTCTGCCCATTGAAACAAGCTCAAACTGAAGAGTTTCTACACAAACAAAATTAATCCATCTAGAGTAAGGAGGAAAGAAATGAAATGGGATGTATCAACATTGTATCAACATTCTCTGATAAGGGTTGGTATCCAAGATACATAAGAAGAAGAGAAGAATAGAAATCATTTCTCAATAGTTAAATGGTCACAGGATATGGGGGAAAAATAGTTCACAAAAAAAGAATAGCAAACTTTTGGCAACCATGTGAAAGAATTCTTGACATCACTAAAAATAAGAGAAAATATAATTCAAACAGAATTGAGGTTTCACTGCCCACCAGAAAATTGGTAAAAATGGCAACAAAAAAGGTAGAGGGAAATCACCAAAGTGGAAGGGTTATAGGAAGATAAGCATGCTAGTACATTGTGAATAAGTACAAACATTTTGAAAAGCAGGTTGGAATTGTACAAACAAAATTATTAAAATTATTCATGCCCTTTGACCCAGAGATTCCATTATTAGGCTTATAACTCAAGGTCATTGATAAGAAGGTCGCTTTAAACACCGACATGTTTATAGCAGCACTTTTTGTGATAGCAAAGAATCAGAAACAAAATAGATGCCCATCAACTTGGTAATGGCTAAACAAATTATGGTACATGAAAGGAATGGAATATTACAGTGTTGTAAAGAAATGACAAATGTGATGAATACAGAGAAGCATGGAAAGATTTATGTGGACTAAAGCAGAGTAAAATAAGCAGTCAAGAAAACAATACATACAATGACTACAACAATGTAAATGGAAAGAACGAACACAAGAATTGAAAGTGAATGTTGAAAAATTGTAAAGACCAAGTATAGCTCAAAAAAGAGAAACGAGAAGATACCTCCACCTTAACCCCCTTTGCAGAAGTGGGAGATCCATAAGTGTTGTAAATTGCACATATTTTCAAACTGTTTCCATTTACTGATCAGTTATGTTGATTTTTTCTTTCTTTTTCTTTATTTTTTTTTGTCTTAAGAATACTATATATTATGTAGGATCGCTTTCTGGGACAGGTTGGGGAGGGATACTGGGGAAATGCTAGTAATATTTAAAAAAAACAAAAATTTATTTTTAAGAGAGAGAAGGAGAGAGAGGGAAAGGAAAAGGGGAAAAGAGAGAGAGAAAGAGAGAATAATAAAGTAACCAGGGCTTTGGAACCTTGGGTATCACTGACACACGTGACACAAATGTAACAGTGCTTCCCTGGTAGTCAGTTGGCATTCTGTTTTTCTCTGCTTAAACTCACATGACTAAAACACAGAGGAGAGAATCACAGAATCTGAAAATTACAAGGGAGCTCAGAGATCATCTAATCCAACCCGTATACACAGAGAATCCTTACTGTCATATATTCAATAAGTTGGGTTCTTCCAATTTTTGTCAATCATGCCTCAAAAAATGAAACAGATTAGATGTTTATAAAAGCTTTTTTGAGACATTGGGAAATAACACGTAAAAATGTACTGTATAATGAGAGAGAAAAATCTTAAGAATAACAGATTAAATGAGTTAGTCCACACAAATCATCTTTTAATAAAACATTCATTCAGCAAAAAGTGCCTACTGTGTGTGGTGCTTTTACGAATTATATTAATTCTGATAATCTTGGTAAACATTCATTCAGCAAAAAGTGCCTACAATGTGCAATGCTTTTATAAATCATATTAATTCTCACAATCTTGGTAAACAAGTATACAATGGAACAGTATACTATGGCAGGGAAAAGTCACTATATTCATTCTATATATTAATTCAGTTAATCAAATTCACTCAGCAAACATCAAGTGTCTCTTGTATGCAATGTACTAGAAAGTATTGTTATTGGATTTTGGGGTCTTTTGTAAATTATATTAATTCTGATAATATTAGTAAACTAGAGAAACAGAATACTATAATGGAAAAAAAAAAATCCTGGATTGTTATTCTGCAAGAGCTAGTTCTAGACCTTCTGCTAACTATGCTAACTGCATGGATGACCATGGGCAAGTCATTTAACTTTTCTGGTCCTCAATTTCCTTATCTACAAAATGAAGAAATTAGACTTGATCAGCTTGGAGGTCCCTTGCAAATCTAACCCATGATTAGGACTGAATACTAGTAGGAGTGGGTAGTAATCAAAAAAGTTCCCCACCCTCAGCCCCCAGGAGTTGAGAGTTGACTACTGAGAATTAGAGATTAGAAATTAAAATCAAATAGAATATCCTGATGAACTTTTAATGTTCCAAAAGAAAAAAAAAAGACCTGGCAACCTAAATGGTTGCCTAATCCAAACCATGATTTACTTTGCCATGAGTTTAAAGAGAATTCCCTGTGTCAAACAGAAAAAGTTGCTGTGTTTAAGATTCACATCTGCAAATACATATAATGGCAACCATGTGTTTAAGTGGAAACGGATGCACTTCTCATAGGCAATTTTCAAACATCTATACAATGATCAAGTTTCTAAACCAAATTTCTCTAAGTAAGTACGGGACAAACCTATTCCAGACTGCATAAAAACATTTAAATAATTTTAAGAATAATATTGCTATAATTTATGGATAGGGGAGACTTTTAAAAAGTTAAAAACTTTATTTCAGACCAGACAATTAAAAAATCATGTTACGAAATTGCACCTGTAATAGTATTTGTCAGTTTAATGCCACATTTTTGCCTTTCTTTAACTCTGCTTACTATCTAGGGTTTTCTTTCCTTTCCATTCTGTCTATTCTTGTTTCCCTTTCTTTCTTTTCCTTGGATGGGAAGGTATACAAAAAAAAAAAAAGAAGGGTTCTCTAAATTTTCCTGTGGCTTGATTGTGTGCTTCTGGTTTTAGAAAATTAGAAATTGTCTGTCTATGAACTTAACATTTTCATACTTTCTATTGCTATGAAGCAATTGGTAGCTGGAGTTTAGAGGCAGGTTCCAACACTGAACCCCTAATTTTCCCCACTAGGCCCTACTTTTTCTCTCCCCCACTACCACCAACCTGATCTGACCCCAGAGGAAACCTGATCATTTTCCCTGACTTACTGTGCCATGTGTTGGCAAATCTTCCTTTTCCTAATCCCACTGAGAAAAGGTCAGCTTTACAAAGCTTTACTAAGGAATCACGAAAGATGAGAAGAAACAAAATGAAGCAAAATATAAGGATGAATTCTTCAAGCTATAGTTTGATGAGATTATCTTCAATTTCATGCACAATTCTAGAACATACTATTAAAGGGATTATTACTATTTAGAAAGGAGAAAGGGGTAAATAAAAGCTATCTAGGGCTTCATCAAGAACAGGATATACTAGCCTAACTTCATCTCTTTCTTTTGACAATGTTACTAGATTCACAGACCAAGAGACTGTGATAAACATTTCAGCCAGCCATTTAATAAATTTGTCATGCTATCTGCAGGGACAAAATGAAGAATATAGACTACATAACAGTTAGGTGGACACAGAGCTATTCAAATGACCAGATTCAAAGAGCAGAGCTATTGAAGGGTTTGTGTCAACTTGGAGGGAGACATCTTAATGTCGTGCTCCGAGGATTTGCTCTATTTAATATTTTTATCAGTGATTTTAACAAAGGAATCATTCACAGAGAAAGCATGCAAAATTATCTTAACAGAATAGGATGGTCTCAATAGCATGAGATAGAATTTAATATGGATGAAAGTAAAGATCCATGTTTACAACCAAGGAACCAACCTCACAATCACAGTTCGGGGAAGTACAGTTAAATAACAGGTCATGTGAAAAAGATCTGGGGGTTTTAGTTCAATATAAATCAAAAGAGCAACATAGTAGCCCCCCCAAAAAAACTAAGACAAATAGGCCTTATTAAGAGGATGCAAATAAAAGAGATTATAGTCCCACTGTACTTTGCCACATCTGGAATATTATGTTCAATTCTACACACAAATTTTGCAAAGACAAATTAGAATATGTTTATGCAGAGGAAGATGACTGCCATGGTGAAAGGACTAGAAATCCTATCGTATGATAATCAGTTAAAGAAATTGGAAATGTTTGTTCTGGAGAAGAGAAAGATTGTGAAGACATGGTAACTATCTTCAAGTCTTTGAAGGAGCATCCTTTAAATTAACTTGTTCTGCTTGACCCCAGAGAAGAGAACCAGGAATAATGGGTAAAAATTTCAGAGGAACAATTAGGTTCATCTAATGAAGGAAATCTTCCTAACAATTAGAGCTGTCTGAAAGCAGAATGGACTCTCTCAGAAGATAGTGTTCAAGATGTTGTAGCTGGAGTTCCTCTTCAGTCATTGGTTGGATTAGATGGCATCTGGAGTCCCCTCCAACTCTGAGATTTGGTATTTGAAGGCCCTAATCCACCTCTTCATATAGTTCTATCACTGGTGCTCAGAACAGATTTTTCCAGTGCCAAACCTGGTGCTCCCCTTTACACCTCCCACCAAAGTCTAGCTAGCTACAGGATATTTTATATAGACCTTATATTTGGTCTGTTTGAAGATTAGGTGGTACTAATACTTTCCTGTGTTCAGTTACCTCCTCATAGCTGTCCTGATCCAGCTGCCTGTTTTGTCTTTACCTGCTTCAAAATATTCTGAAGTCAATAAGTCATCTTTAGGATGGTCCCTCTCCACCTCTCCTACCTTCACAGGGGAAATAGTCCTTGCCTAGAACCTCATCTTACAACTTTGCAATAATTGAGTGACTTTACATATACAGTAATAGCACAGACAATTTCTCTCTACAGTAAGAGAAAGGTCACTTTGTCACAAGTACAGTAAACGCTACTTAATTAGGTACATTCCCAACTGGAAACATGGATGATGAAAGAAAATTTAAGAGTTTGTTGCATAGTAACCATTGCGTACAGGAACTTAGCCACAGGAAAATGTGCTTTGACTTACTTAATCTAAATTGTAGTTTGGGGGTGGGGGTGGGGTAGGTGAAGAATTCTTTTGATCATAAACTTTACATGTAGTATTGTTACTTCACCAATAGTTGATTTTGATATATGGCTTGGTAGAGGAAGAATCAAAGCAGAATTCAGGAATATACAGATGAATAAAGGTAGCAAAAGTGACACAGCCACTATAATCAAATGCTGCATGCAGTATAAGCAAAGAAAGGTAACAAATGTTTGCCAGGATGAAAACTAGGGTGCCAAATGAAGACATTCACAGTTAACTCACCTTGAAGAAACTGAACTGCTTACTTTATCAGCATGAGGATAAAGTAGTGAGAAGGATGTGTTCGGAGTCACAGCTCTGGTTTTGAATCTTGGCTTAGGTATTCACTTGGGCAAATTCCTTAATACCTGTGGGTCTCAGTTTCTTTGTTGGTAATATGATTATATTACCTTGTTTCTTAAGTCTCTTCCAGTTCCAAATCTATCTCCTAAAGGCTTAAATCTACATCTTTAATGACCTATGATTGAGGATGACTACCATCATTCCCTCTCCTGATTCCAAAGTCATTGGTGTGTGGGTACACTTGAATGACTATATTGGCAGTGATCACCTTTGGGAAATTAGATATACTTATCTGTGAATAGAGAAGTTCTGGAAATAAAAACCAAATAGATAAAATTTCCCTAAAATGTGGCAGGGTTAATAGAAATTTTATATATATATGATTTCCTGTGTGTGTATTTTCTGCCAATTTTGCCCTTTTTTTGGAGGGGGGAGGGATCTGCTAAAGAGTTCTATTTGTCATTTCAAATGCAACATGTCTAAAATCAAACTCCTCACCTTTTTCATTTCTCCCTGACTTCCCGGTCTCTAACATCATTATCCAAACCACTTAAGTTTGAAACTTTGGAATAATCTTTGGTTCCTCCTTCTCCTTCGCTAACCTTTAGCTATTGGCTAGATTAGCAGGGTTTGTTAATTTAATGTTAGTTCTTCCTTGCTAACATATCTTACATCTGTCTCTTCCCTTCTATTTCTGTTGTTTCCACCATAATTCAGACCCTTATTGCCACATCCTTGGACCACTGCAATAATTTCTTCACTGGCTTCCCTGTCTCTAATTTATACTTCCTGCTAATCCATCCTATACATTAGAGTTTGTCTTATTTTCCTGAAAGCACATTTGGTAAATGTTATCCTCCTGTTAAAAAAATCTCTAATAGCTTCCCATTTCCTAGAGAATCAAGTCAAATTCCTTAGTTTGTCACTCAATATCCTCTAAAATCTGATCTCCGTGTCTTATTACTATCTGTCAATAAACCCACAAACACACGGTACTCAAGAAATCACTACGAAGGAGAATTAGAATAAATCATGTGATCGGGTAAATATATGATTAAAAAAATTAATTGGTTATATAGTGAGATCAAGAAATAGCAGATAAACAACTGAGGGCTCTACTATTGTCCTAGGGATTATCAGGAAAAAGCAAGAAAGACATCTAGAGGGTTGGGTGGATCCCTTATGATGAACATACTGTACATGGAAAAGAGCTGCACAAGATGAGCCAACATGAATGGATTACAATCTACATCTTTGGAAAGGACAACCAGATTGAGAAGATCCTAAATCCTCCCCAGTTCTTGAATCCACCCTTTCTGTATCCTGGGAAATGCTAAATACAGATAGAGCTAATAATGGGCGTTTATCTCTAAGCAAGGTTTGGAAATTCAGCCATGATTCGATCATAAGAAAAATTCATCTAATTGTTGAGGGATTTTGTGAACAGTATGAGACTTAAAGACAGGTTGCTGTTAACTAAATTAATGTTTACACATTTAAGCACGTGTCAGAAAAAAGTATAAGGTCAACATTTCAAGGTGATGTTAACTCACCCGTATCTTTATATTAAGGTGTCACAAGAAACTGCCTAGAGACTGAAGCTATCATATACACATACTGTGGTTAACACAATAATTAGGAGGATATTATTTCCCCCTCAATTAAGATGAAAACTCAAATGAGGCTAATATTAGCATTGAAATGGTGTAGACAACATTCATATTAATTACTGCTAAAGTACATATTCAGAATTGTGAATTGTGTGATGAATAAGAATTCTGCATAGAATTTGTGTATAAACATTCCTCTCAAATACTCCCATGCTTCCCAAAATTTGATGTATACTACATAATCCCTAATGTTCTCAGTATAAGAAATATGTATTAAATATAAAATATATTGTAACTTTGCTCCAAAATATTACCATTTCAAAGCCTTACTCTTAATTCATTATTTTGTTTTTTACACTTAAGTTTGCATACAGTTCTCCATAGTCTTACTAGTTGTATAGTATCACCATTTTCTATATTTCTGAAACATGAACATTATGGGGAACATTACAGTAAGCAGATAATGGGCAGATCAGTTTTCTTTCCTTCCTGGAGTCATTGAACCATCTGACCATCAATATAAAGTTTTAGGGATTGTAAGGAAACAACTACTTTTGATGTTGTCTTCTCAGAGAATCTATTCATACTTTCCATACTTCAGAGATGGATCCTGTCCCCAACCTTAGTAGCCTCTGATGCCCCCTTGTGCTAGATATGATGTGGGCAAATTTGTATTTCTAGGGAAACTAGTGGAAGTTCTATTCACTCTCATGACCACAACATTTAAAAAGATATTACAAAAACATGTGTTAAAATTCTGACTAGGATGATGAACCATGCTTCTACTCCCAAAGGTGAGTTTAAAAAAAAAAAAACACACCACCAAATATTTGATGAACTTCTCATAAATTTGAAAATGCCATATTAATTTGTTCTTTGACCATAATTGTTAGTTATTATGCTTACAGCAAAATGCTTTCAAGGCAAATTTCCAAAGCTTCTACAATTGGAAAATTTTATTTCAAGAATCCTTATTGATTTAACACTTTGGTACATGACTACTGGGACATGAGTTGCTTAATATTTGGTGCATTTATATCATATATTGGATATGACTCATATAAGAAAGATCTCCTTCTTATCAAATTATTCAGGGCTAAAGAGACATGAATTCCAGACCCAGTTCTGTCACTGAATGGTTATATTGCCTTGGGAAAGTAAATTAAACACAGTGTGTCTCAGTTTCCTCATTTATAAAGTGGCATGAACTCTTTAAATCTTCTCCTTGCATTAAAATGCTACAATCATGTGGCAAATTCCATTTTCTAAGTCTATAAGCCCTTCTTCCCAAAGACCTTTCTTTAAAAGAATGAGGTATTGTGGGCTACATCAACTAATTTTTTAAGGTGATCTTTAGAGTCAGGTTTTATATGTTGCAAATATCTGGCAGAGATAGATGCAGGTACAGAATAGAATTGAAGTGAGACTCCAGAATAAGTTAGAACAGCTAGAAACTAATAATAAAGATGGGGACTAGACCTGTGATTTAATTGGTATAGGGAATTCCCTCTACCACTCTACCAATTCAGGTTGTCATTTGTAGAGTCAATTCTATTATTATCCATATTTTGAAGATAAAGGAACTAAAGCTGAGAGAGCTCAAGGGACTCCCTAGGGTCATAAATCTGGTAAGTAACTGAGGTGGGATCAAACTCATGTCTTTTTTATACTAACTTTAGCACTCTATCCACCATGCCACCTAGCTGAGAGAAGGCTTTCTGGAACAGGTGGCAACTGAAGGGGACCTTGAAGGAAGAAAACAATTTCAACAGGCAGAAATAAGGGAGGAACAGATACCAGAGGCCAAGGGATCATAGTACTGTGAATTTAGAGCTAGAAGTGACATAAAAGGCCAGCTGGTTCAACTCCATAATTTTATAAATAAGTAAAATGAGGGTAAGAAATGTTGACTGGTTTATCCAAGGTCACCTAGGGATTAAGGGACAGGCAGGATTAGAATTTGGAGTAAAGGTGTTTACCCAAATCTACTGCTCTTTCCTTTATACTCTGCTGTTGGAAAAAATACACTGTCAGGGGAGATAGCAGGGTGAGATTTAGAAGCAAACTGAAACTTAGAGAGTGATGTGCAATAAGGATTTATAAAAAAGATTGTTAGCCTTCTTTTCTAATGCAGATGTATTTCCCAGATAGATGTTTCTGTAGCCTCTAAATTAAAGTACTGCAAAGTACTTCTCCTTTTAAGACCATTGTAGTCTTCACTTGAAGAAGAATGAAAATATTCTCTTTGTCTAGGGGAGTTAACCTTGAGCAACTATAGAATTCTGAAACATGAATCATTTATAAATTTATTTCTAGATTTAAAATTTAGTTAGGCTCTAGGTAAACAAGCCCATTAGAAAATAGTCTGTTTCTATAAATCACTTTTAAGTTTGCAATCAGATGTCCTACAACTGATACTAGTGTCCAAATTTGTAACTCAAGGTGTTCTTCCACCACCACCAATACCAACACCAACTAGGGACAAAATGCCAGATAGCACTGGTGAACCAGCCTAGTAAGGTATTCTGAGGAAGAGACAGGAGGAAGTATGACCAGGTAGGTCAAATCACCTTAACCTCTATCTGTCTTCAAATTCTAATGGAGAGAGCTCAGAAGCCTGAACCCAAGAGTCTGGGAATACCTATAACTTCATTCTGCTTCCAGACTGTCCCTTGTAGCCTGGAGGAGAAATCCTTATAAAGAGTTAAGCCATTCCTAATATCACCAACACCAAGAGTGGACCAGCAATTACTTCTGAATATGTAAGGTCAAATGTCCTGGGAACAAAAGACCATCTGCTCTTTATCCAGTCTGACCTCCCACAGCCACAGTCCAGGGTAGGAATCCTTGTAGAAATGAGACCTGGCAACTTCCTCTCCAGGTGTTGAAGCTCTCACCTCCTCAGCAGCCACAACTACTGAAGACCTAGAAAAGAAAGTTATCAACACAAAAGTCCTTGACACACGTTTTAGTATCAGAAAGCCATATAGTTTTATTAATAGAAATAACATTAAATGAGATGCATTACTATCTGTTTTCCCAATGTTCCTTAAGGTCTATGAAGCCTATCCATCTGATCTGCCGCCTAAACCTCTTATCGAAATTGTCTCCTCTATTAGAATGTAAGTTATTTGATAGTAGTGACTGCTCTGTTTGTATCCACGACTCTTCCACATAGTAAATGCTTAACAAATACATTTCATTTATTCATTTCATAGAACATACCTTTTTGAACTCCCTGCCAACCCATCCCAGAGTCTCCTTTTAATGACCTTATTCCTATAAGATAGTGGTCCCTGAGGTCCTTTCTCTGCCTATATCTTCCCGTGTAGTGGAAAGAAGGCTAACCTTGAAGTCAGGAAGACCAATGTTGCTTCTGATATATACTAGATGTGTGGCTAACCAACTTTCTGAGACTAAAAGTTACAGATGAGTTCAAATCTGAAGGGTGGAGGAAGATTCCACACCAGGAACTGATGAGCCCAGTGCTTTCAAATCTATTATTTAACTTATCCATCCTTCCTACTCTGTGAAAAGGGTAGCATAGATACTATTATTACCATTTTTAAAATGAAGAAAAGCAGGCAATATTGCAATGTACTTTTAAAAAGGCTTTCATTATAAATCTTACAATTATAAATTTAAAAAATTGTCAAATAAATATGCAAAACATTGGAGTAAAATTTTAACCCAAAAGCCTTAGCTCTTAACAAGGCAAGACCAAGCCAATTAACAAATGGCAAACAAGCAAAGAAAATGTTTTTGTTCTGTGTCCCCTTCCAAAATTCAGCTACCTTTGTCTTTTTCTCCCTATCCAAATTATGTAATGGCAGGCAGCTTGTGCACACAGTTCTGCTTCCCTTAATTTGGCTCTTCTCACTTCATATAAGCCTTCCTATATATTTTTACAGACTCCAGATTTATTGTTTTAGGGCACCACAATATTCCATTACATTAATATTTATTCAACTAGCCTCTAACTGGTGGACATATAGGTGCTAATGGTGCTTTAATTGTACTAACACATATATTTGTGTTTTGAGACTTCTAGTTTAAGGAACAGTTTAAAAATTATCATGTGGAAACAGATGGGAAAATAGTGCTTTTGACACATAATTCATTCAGGACAGAAAATTTTAAAAGTGCATTTCTTGATTTTCAGCAGATTTATCAGAGTGGCTTACTGCGGTGACAGTTATACTTCAGTGTTCTCCAGGGGAAGACAATTAGAGTCTGTCCTTGTGAAACTTTATGGAGCTACAAAAGAGGATATTTCTAGAAATAATAAATACACATTTGAACTAGGTAATATCTGATTGTCCAAAATGTTCCATGCAAGTTCAGGTAAAATTTGTTTGGATGTCTACAAGTATTCAGCAATAATTGGAATTTAGCAGTTTTCTATTAAATGAATATAATTGATAGGCAGTACCAATTAGGATAATTAATCAGTTGTAGTTGTGCTAAAGTGATATTGCATATATGCTGAAATCACACTCTCCTATTATCTA
>CM053588.1:232534791-232564332 GCA_028646515.1 Pseudochirops corinnae | reverse complement strand
AACATATATATACATACACACATACACATATGTATAATGTGTATGATAGTGTATATACATACATGTATATATTGTATGTATGTTTGTGTATGTACAGACACACAAACATACACACATATTGCTCATATGGATCAGTCAAATTGCCTGTGCTGACGAAATTGAACCCGATCAAATTGGTGGGAAGAGATGGTGTTTTCAGCAGTGCAGACAACTCAACTGATGAAGATTAGCAATTCTTCTTAAATATATAATTTTATTTCGTTTTGTCTTTTTTTTTGGAGGGGGGAAGGCAGGGCAATTGGGGTTAAGTGACTTGCCCAAGGTCACACAGCTAATAAGTGTTACATGTCTGAGGCCGAATTTGAACTCAGATCCTCCTGACTCCAGGGCTGGTGCTCTATTCACTGCGCCACCTCGCTGCCCCTCATATATAATTTTAGAGAACTGACTTGGACACAGATTAGGCCATTGCCCATGACCACAGAACTGGTATGTATGAAATGCAGAATTTGAACCCAGGTTTTCTTGACTCCAAGACTGACTTTCTTTCTACTAAACTAAACTGCTTCTCATTATATTTTCTAATAAATATCTTTCTAAAAATTACCAGCAAAACTTAACATTAAAATACAGTTTTCTCTTGGTAAATTAAGGTAAGGCAACTTAAAATAATTTAGAATCTGCAGAGCAGTGGCATTTTTATAAAAGAAATTTTATAAATATGGATATATTTTTAGATGGATGAGTAGCTTAAGATTATATTTTCATGTCTAATGACTCATATAAGTTAATTTTATACTTTTAATATAACTAATTTATATTTTTAAAACTATATACATTGATTTAAAATTTTACATAGTTTTAAAATAAAATAACACAGGTATTCCCCTACTAAATAAAAACTATCCTGATTTTTATATACTAGGAAATAAATCATTTTATCAGTAACAATTTGTATAAATATGTACTTTTAACAAGATCATTTGCACGATACAGAATTATACGAGTTATAAAAATGTTCTACTCTTTGACCTAGTGGTCCCATCAGTGAGTCTATAGCTAAAAAGATTATTAAACAGAAAACATTCCTAGTGATACTATTTCTAACAACAAAAAACTGGAAACAAACTAGGAAGACATTAATTGGAGAATGGTTGAATAAATGGTGGTACATTAAGAAAATGCAATAATGTTGTAACATAAGAAACAATGAAAATGAAGAATTCAAAAATATATGGAAAGGAAATGTAATTGGGGTCTGGCTAAAGGGAGTTTCGCCAAGGGGCCCTTTAGCCAAAGGGGCATGTGAAAGAGACCCACCTGGATACTGGTGAACCTGCTTCACAGAGGGGGCCTGACTCACCACTGCACAGATACTATACAGCTAATAAGAGCTAACATTTATATAGTGCTAAGTCCTAAGCACTTTACAGTTATCTCATTTGATCCTCATAATAACCCTGCAAAGTAGGTTCTATTATTATTCCCATTTTACAGATGAAGAAATTGAGCCAAACAAAAGTTAAGTGACTTATACAGTGTCACACAGCTATTAAGTGTCTGAGGCTAAATTTGAATTCAGTTCTTTTTTGACTCCAGGCCAGGCACTTTATCCATTTCACCTCCTAGCTACCTGCTCTTTCCTATCTGCTGACTTTGTGGTGAAGGAAAGATCTGTGACTGGATGATTTGCTGAGACTGAGTGTGCATAGGAAATGCATTCACTGGCCAAAATGAGCTATTTCCTAGTGGTTTAGTGGTTAGGATGCAGCACTTTCATTACTATGGCTAAGGTTTGATTGCCTGCTGGGATGGGTCAAGCAGGTTGCCCCCCAGAACAGGGGCGGCTCCAACTGCTAACAGTCTGGGGTTGTTTTTTTTTTAACCTGTAGAAGCTTGAAAGATCATTCTGTCTCTAATCTTTCTTCACTTAATAAAAGGAAAGAATAAACAGTGACAAAAGCAATCACAAGGTTACAAGGTCATGGGGCTACATATAGACACAGGAAGGGAGATTAGGACATTGGTCCACCTCTTTCTTTCCACTAGGAGTCTTACAGCAATCTTTGCCACAATTGCTCCCAGAAAAAAATCAAAGACAATTTGACTGGTTAATGTCTTTTCTACACATAGTCTGGTCCAGTACCTAAGCCAATCAAAAGAATTTTCTTTCTATTCAGGAAGCAGAGAGGAAAGACTCACAGAAAGAGTCACAGAAAACCTACTCATATTATGAAGTGGAAAGCTGAGCCTTTCCGTTCTGCAGTATCACACATTTCCAGAGCTAAGTTCACTAGAAGTAGGTTTACCATCTATGCATATCCTGTCTGCCTGCTCCAGGACCAGGCCCTTATTGGCCAGCCCTCCTTTATACACAAAAACTTATATACACTGACTAGAGCCATAAGGATAAAGTTAAAAGAGCAATGAATTCATGTTATACACAGCCAAAAAGGTCAGAAGAATAAGCAAAACAACACAACTCTGGGTGCTAATATGTGAAAATTAATATGCATCTTTTGTGGTGGGGTCAATGATAAATACACTGTAATCATTTATCCTCATTTTTGTTTGGCATCTACATCCACTTTTCTTATTATCTTTTCTCATGCTCATGTATATACATGAATTTCTCAATGGAAATTATCTAAAATTTATATTTTTAAAAATATCATTTTTTTAAAAGTGTTCAGGGAAGTTGCCTTGCTCTGTCCACTATCATAATTCATACATGTTCATAGTAAGCCGAGCTAACTTTTGCTATGGGATAAAACAGAAATTCTTAACCTTTTCCGTCATGGAGCCTTTAAGAGTATGGTGATTCATCTGAGATTCATCTCTAAATAAAACTTTTAAAAATGTAAAATAAAATACACAGGATTACAAATGAAATGAATTCTATTGTAATACAGTTATCAAAATATATGTATATGTATATATATGTTTTTTAAGTTCACAGAACCCTCGGTGTAGAGCTGTTGTTCATTATTGTTTTTTTTCTTTAAAGTAGGATAGATTGAAAGGTGAAGGGGGGAAAGAGAGTGAGGGAGGGAAGGAGAGAGGCTAAGGAAAAAGGAGAAATAGCCTTATTGAGATGTCCCAAATTTAAAAGCAGATTAGAACTAGACAAAGCACTAACTAAGCTAGAGAAGATAGGGGATCTGGGTTTGAAACTCCATTCAAATCTAGGTTACTTGTTACCTGTGTGATGTTGAGTAAGTCACTTAACTTACCTAAAATTTCCCCATCTGTAGAATGACAAAGCTGAACATGACAATCTCTAAAGTTGTCTCCAACTCTAAATCCTATGAACCTGAGACAATACTATTGTATGGATGATATAGCTAAAATACTTTGATGTCCAACACAGAAGAAGACAAAAAAAATTTTCCCCCCCAAAGTCTTAACTTAATCTATTTGGGGACTTTCTCGGAGAAAAGCTATTTAATGAATTTTTCTACCATGGCTATTCTGGAAAACCATAATAGTTCTAGAAGGGCTAGGATCTGTCTCAGTAGAGGGAATACCCACCAAGTCAAAAATCATAATCCTTTTTTTTTTTTTAAATCATGATTCTTTCAACTCAAAAAGGAACAAATAAAACTAATTAATTCTGGCTCTGTGCCAGTAACTATGCAAAGTGTTGAGGAATGGCTAAACAAATTGTGGCATATGACTATCATTTCTGCCATTAGAAATGATAAATGAGGAATTCAGAGAAAGATGGGAAAACTGAATACATGAAAACATGACCTACATATTTCAGGTCCTTAGCACAGTGCCTGGTATATAGTAGGCACTTAATAAATACTTATTGATTGAGCCATTGAAACTAGGTAGAACCAGGAAAACAATAAACCCAATGATTACAATGATATAAATAAACAGTTCTAAAATGAACCCAGATTCTGATTAATTGCAAGGTATATATGTATGCATATACGTATATACACACACATACACATATACATATATGTCTCAGAGAACAAATGATGAAAAATCTGTTCCTTCTCTCGGTAAAGAAGCTGGGGGGGACTCCTGAAGTAGATTGTTGCAGATGTAGTCATTTGGTTTTGTTTCCTTTGTTTTTTCTTTGTTACAATGGAGGGTTCAGTGGGAACCAGTGAAAATTTATCCTAAATGTGGGTTTTAGGTGTTTACAGACCTATAAATAGGTTTATACATGCCAGATCAAAATAACATCTGTACAATTTGGAACATACCAAAGAAAAGAACTGCAAATAGAACTTCTAGAGAGAATAATGTTAACACAATTGTGATCACACATGGGATAGAATTAATTATTGTGTATGGGTATGGGCCACCACTCAAGCCCTACACAAATGTCTCTAGGATCAGCCTAGCTCATCAACAGGTGATTTATATTTTTGGCCACAAGCTATTCATGAAGATTCACTACAAAATTGCAGGGGGAGTGTGATCAGTACTAACCAGAGAGAGAACACCAACACTAGTAAATTGATGATTCTTTCAGGTATGGAAGTTGGGGCATTTCATGAAACATTTTCTTAAAATGTTTATTTCATAGTTGGAACACTAATTCATTGATGGTGGAGCTATGAACAGATCCCACCATTCTGGAGAGCAAATTGGAACTATACCCAAAGGATTATAAAAACGTGCATACACTTTGACCCAGCAATACCACTTCTAGGACTATCTCCGAAAGGGATCATAAAAATGGGAAAAGGAACCACATGCACAAAAATATTTATAGCAGCTCTCTTTGTGGTGGCCAAGAACTGGAAACTGAGGGAATGTCCATCACTTGGAGAATGGATAAACAAGTCGTGGTATATGAATGTAATGGAATACTATTGTGCTATAAGAAATAATGAACAGGCGGACTTCAGAGAAACTTGGAAAGACTTTTATGAACTGATGCTGAATGAAGGAGAACATTGCACACAGTAACAACCACAGTGTGTGAGGACTGATTTTGATAGACTTAGCCCATCTCAGCAATGCAAGAACCTAAAACAATTCCACAGGACAAATAATGGAAAATGCCATACACATCTAGAGAAAGAAGTATAGAGTCAGAAGGGAGAATGAAGCAGACTGTTTTCTTTTTTGTTTTGTTTTGTTTTGTTTCTCATGGTTTCCCATTTGTCTTAATTCTTCTATGCAACATGACTAATGTGAAAATGTGTTTTATAGGAATGTATGTATAGAGCCCATGTCAGATTGCAAGCCATCTTGGGGAAGAAGTGGAAGGAAGGGGGAGAAAATTTAAAACTTATGGAAGTGAATGTTGAAAATTAAAAATAAATAATTTAATTTTAAAAAAGACAACACAAAAAAATGTTTATTTCATCTAGGTGTATTCTGCCTTGTGGTATTCCAAATACTGTTAAAAATTCAAAAAAAAAATCTAACAAAAAAGAAAATAACTATGGTATAACAGACATTGATAAAACATTTTAGAAAATTTAAAAAGCTATGGTGTATAACTAGGTATTTAACTTCTTTATTTTAATTAACATTTTCTGAGTCACATGATCCCCATTGCCAAAATCAGTCCCCAATAGTAAGTTTGGTGCTTTTGAAGGAATAGTAGCTGTTTCATGGGTCATTAGCGTGTCCTTTAGTGCTCTACAGATATAATGGATTAAATGTCATCCCTCAGGATTTTGCTCTTCTTGACTTCTTCCAAAACAACTGTTCCTACCGTTAGGAAAACCCATTCAATATTATTAAGAGCTAGAAATCATGTATAACTTTATCTTTTCAACAACTCTGTGGTTTAGGTACTATTATCATCCCCATTTTACAGATGAAAACACGGAGTCTGAGACAAGTTAAGTGACTTGCCCAGGGTCACATAGCTAGCAAGTGTCAGACAGGATTTGAACTCAAGTATTTCTCATTCCAAGTCTAGCACTGCAACCACCGCATAAGAGGGAAGAACAACTGCACAGAGTTCCCCTAAATCACAGCTGTGTCAGGAATAAACTAGGGGAAAGAGGAGCAGAGTTGAACTGTTAGGGCACTTTCTACTGGCCCTAATATTCCTCTGTGCTAACAATCAGGGGCTTTTTTTTTTGCATCACAACTTGATAAGTGGCATGTAAAACTTATAGTTAACATGCTTTGTTTTGTTTTTCCCATGAAAGAAAGGAAAAGAGAATGATTCTTTGGAGAGCATTCTGCAAAAGTGAAAGACTAACATCTTTATCATCAAAAGCATTTAAGGTCATGTGGTGCTGTCCTTGGTGCGGAGATAAGCACAGTACAGAGTGAACTGTTATACATCTGTTCCTTGTTCTCTAGGAGGATGACTCCCCACTTAAAGTTTATTCATTCCTCTTAAAGTGTATCTAAGAATCTTCAGGAGAACAAATTACTTTTAAAATTTAAAACAGGTGTCTTCATCTTCCTTAAGGAGCACATCCAGTCCAGTGCAGAGTGCAAAGCAGTGGCTTCTTGAGAAACAGGCATGACCATGAAGAAAACCAAGAGGGGCAAAAGCAACTGGGCTCAACCCAAGAATGCACAGAGGAGATCTGTACTAAAGGTGATACATTTGAGGACACTGGGGAAATCAATCCTCAAGGTATCTGAAAGAAGGTAAAATATCAAAGATTAAAAAAAAAATCTCTGACATTATCAAAGGAAGTGACTGAGAAAATATCACTAACTACCAATTCTTATGCCAACTTTCCCATCCACATAATAGTTTTTTGTGAGAATAAATTATATATCTATTGAAAGTCAATCTTCATTTGGAAGGGAATAGACTTTTTGCACATGATACTCCAGAGCAGGCTAAATCTTCGCCATCATCACAAATTGACTGAAAGATAGAGAACACAAGATCCTCCCATGCTTAATATTTGTTGACTAGTTTTTTAAAAAAGCATTTGATTTAAAACAACTCTGAGGTACCACATCTCACTGGTCAGATTGGCTAAGATGACAAAACAGGAAAATTATAAACGCTGGAGAGGATGTGGAAAAATTGGAACACTAATGCATTGTTGGTGGAGTTGTGAACTGATTAAACCATTCTGGAGAGCAATCTGGAACTATGCCCAAAGGGCTATAAATAGGTGCATACCTTTTGACTCAGCAATACCACTTCTAGAGTTGTATTCCAAAAAGACCACAGAAGTGGGAAGAGGCCCCATATGTACAAAATTATTTATAGCAGCTCTTTTTGTGGTGGCAAAAAAATGGAAATCAAGGGGAAGCCTATCAGTTGGGGAATGGCTAGACAAGTTGTGGTATATGAATGTAATGGAATACTATTGTGCTATGAGCAATGAGGAGCAGACAGACTTCACAATAACCTGGAGAGATATATAAACTGATATTGAGTGAGAAGAGCAGAACCAGGAGAAATTTGTACACAATTACAGACGCAACATATGTGTGATGACTAACTTTGATAGACTGGGCTCCTCTCAGCAATGCAAGGTTATAAGACAACTCCAAAAGACTCATGATAGAAAGAGATATCCACATCCAGAGAAAGAACTACAAAGTCTGAATGAGGACTGAAGCAAACTACTTGCCCTCTCTCTCTATTCTTTTGATTTTGTTTTGTTTCCTCTTTTTCATTGTTCACTCCATTGGTTATAATCCTTCTTTACAACCTGACTAATGTTTAACGTGAAGGTATTTGTAGATCCTATATTTGATTGCATGCCATCATGTTGGGGGGGGGGTGGAGTGGGAAAGAGAGGAAGGGGGAGAAAATTTGAAATTCAAGGGATTGTGGAACTGAATGTTGTAAACTAAAAGTAAATTTAAAAATTAAAAAAAATTAAAGAGCATTTGATTTAATAGAGTAAAACTCAGCTTCAAAGGTTCTCCTCAAAAAGGCACCTCCAATGAATATGTAAAAGTTATATAAGATTATTTCAAAGAGGGAATGAGATGATCTTGTTTGATGACATTTATTATTAGCATCAATCAAGGCACAAAACAGGGAAATGTATTCTCCCCAGGAGTGTTTGCCATTGTCATGGAGGAGATATAACAAAGAGTCCAAATCAAAGAGGAATTTCCTATTGATTCCAGATACTCCTGTTTGTGGATGACATTGTGTTGACTGCCTTAAGCCCTGAAACACTGTATTGAGAACCATAATCACTCAAAAGAGTTTGGCCTAATCATTCACACAAGAAAAATTTAATGGACAAAGAATGCCTATTGTTCAGACTATGATGTTGAAAGGACAACTTGTAGAATTCATTTATAAACACATACATACCCCTATTTATATAAAATATGACTATGCGTATGCCTGTGTACACACACACACACACACACACACACACACACACACACATATAGAGTATTTTAATGACTTGAAACTTCTCTCTGAAACAAAGGTCCACTGTGTCTTTTAGCAACAATATTCTTCTGGTGGTATTGCATGACTGTCAGTCATGGAACATAACAATCTTTGAAAAACTGAAGTTGAGAATCACATAAAGGGCAATGAAGAGGAACAAAGTGGGTATGATAAGGTGGTAACAGATTATGAACAAGAATTACAAGAGGTAAGTAAAGTAAAAGTAAATGATGTCATTAAAGAAATGTATGATAAAAAAAAAAAAAGATGGATTAGTTATGTTGCAAAAATGAGGGATAAGTGGAAACCCCATGGGGATAATTCTCCCTTGGCTATCTCACCCCATGCATTCAATTATCCTCTCTTTGTACATGATTATCAAATCTATAAATCTAGTCTTAATTTCTCTCCTGAACCTTAGTGGTATATTCCCTTGTTTCCAGGTGTCTGCTACCCAGACATCTGAATGTCCACCAGGCTTTTCAAACTTAACACGTCCAAAACAGAACTGATTTTCCCCAAAATCCATTCTTCTCCCAATCCTCTCCATTTCTGTTGATGTTGTCTCTATTGATTCAATCACCCAGGTTTGCAAAATTGGAGTCATCCTTGCCTCTTGACTCTCTTCAACCTTCACATTCAGTCAGTTACCCAGTTTTGTCTATTCTGCCTCCAAAAGATCTCCCTCGTCGGTTCCCTTCTCTCTACTCATACAGCTATCCCTATAGTTCAGGCCCTCAACACCTCTTGCATAGATTATGGCAACAGCTTTCTGATTACTCTCTTTGTCTCTAGTCTCTTCCCTGTCCCATTTATCCTTTACCCAGTCACCAAACTGATAAGTCCTAAAAACAGATCTGATCATGTCACTGTCCCTGCCCCACTCTCAAAAATCTCAACAGTTTTCTGTGGTCTCTATGATAAATCACAGATCTTTCAGCCCAGTATTTAAAGCCCAGCCCCCTTGCCACCCACCCCACCCCCAGTCTAGTTCTCACCTACAATTTTATTCTTACTTCATTTTATTCCTCTTCAAGAACTCTCCACTTAAATCTGCTAGCTATTCCCAATTTATACCTCCGTGCTTTTGTACAGTTACTTGTGTCAAAAATATATGCTGTCCTCACTAATTCCTAGACTGACTAAGCTTCCTTCCAGGCACAGTTGAGGTGCTACCTCCTACACAGATGCATTTCTTGATTCCAAGCATTCCCTTCCCCAATTCCAGTCATTAGCGTTGTCTTCCTCTTGAAATTTCTTTGCATTACATTAGCACATATATAAAGTAGTGGGTTCTAGTTCCACTTAACACACTATAAAACCTGGGCAATCCATTCAATCTCTCAGTGCCCTCAAGCAAAACTCTAAGATTATAATTTGTAGAACAGATGCCAACCTGTGTGGTTAGATGGAGCTTCTTCTCTAAGGGCTTTCTATATTCAAAACAAAACAAAAATGAGTACTGTATTTACCTTCTTGTGTATACTAGTTGAATGTAAGCTCAAAGACAGTGATTGTTTGGTCTTTATCTTTGAATCCCCAACATTTAGCACAGTGCACTGTACATAGCAATTGCTGAATAAATGTTGGCGGAATTGACTTGACAGTCCCATATGCTCCACTGTTCTTCTCATAATGCCCAAAGAATGTGAGGAAGACCCCCAGTAAGTTGGGTGGGCTCTCTGTGGTAAACTTCCCATGACATGTCGAAAAATGACCTAGGACTATGATTTGTATCTTGACATTAAAGAGAACTCAGATGTATTATTGGCAGTATTGGATTCTTCATTTTAAGAATTAGGCCTTGCAATTCACTTCTTCAATCTCCCATTACATTTGACATATGTGAGTGGGATTCAGAGAGTGGAAGGAAGGGAAGGTGTCAAAAAATCATACAAGAAATAATAGAACGTTATAACTCAGAAAAACTTGAAAATTACTGCTCTCTTAGCTTATTCTAACCCCTTTCAACGCAAAGCACATTATTACAAGTCATAAAATGCACCAATGCATACGCTCAACTCTGTAAATAAGGTAAAATGACCTCTATAATTGACAAGCTTTAGAGAGTGGACCAGTCCTGGCAGAGGAAGTGGATTATGACTGTTATCTAGTGTCACTGTCAATGAAATATGGCATCATGTTGATTCAGGATAAACAGTCACCTTTGGGGAGGATAGCAACGACCTTCAGTGCCTTCAGGGAGGAGGTTTTAGGACAACACAATGAGAAGTGCAACTGAACATGAGACGTGCATTGTAAAGGCTACTTCTTCCTATAAAGACATCTGATAACTATACCAATAATGCTACCACCTGTGGAGAAATGTCTAGACTTTAGGTCACTTAAGTGATGATTAGATCTAGAATAGTTCCTATCCTTTGAGCAAGGTTTTGCTTTCAGAATTTTGGTTTCAATGAGGGGGGAAGTGAAATCTTTTCAAATAATCATTAACAAGAGGAAATGTTCAATATAAACTTGTTTATTATACTTTTAAAAATGAAGCTTTAATTTAATAGATTTGGCTTTGCTGCCCTTTTGTATTTACATATACTATGAGTTTTGTTCAGATAAAAATGAAAAGGGGCTTTGTAGATTCTTGCATCAGTAATGTGAAGATTAAATGATATTGCCATAATAACTCCAAATCCTTCTTCAACTCAAAGATTATAATCTTTAATTCCCCAAATTAGTATAAATTAGAACATCTATTTATTTTGAAGGTCAAAGTTTTCAATAATAGTATATACTATGCTGTTACCAAGTACACTTTCTTTTAAAACTTGACGAATGTACCATTCACTATCCAAATGAAATATGATTTCCTGTTGATACTGCTTAAGTTACCAAAATGCACATACTAACAATTATATAAAATGATGCATAACACAAACTAGAAGATACAAATAAAATTAAATCAGACCTAAGGAAGAATTTACTTGCCTCTGGCACAATCTATTTCATAATACTTATTTACCAAAATAAATAAATAATAACTAGGAAACAATCCAAAATTTTTATTTGAAACTTTTTTTTTCCTCCCTAAAGCTCAAAATATCTAAACTCTTCCTCCCAAGGACATTTTCCCAAACTTCTGCCATTTGAAAGTTATCCAATTTGAATGACAGCCATACATTGAACTTTGCGCGTTATGGTGTCCTAAAACATTATACTAAATCTTTTCTAATGATCAATTCAAAGTAACAATTTTTGAAAATTATTTTTTTAAATTCCAACCAATCACAAGTAATCTCTGTTAAAATGATAGTGATTGGGGGTTAATTGTATCACTGTGTAATAAATGAAACCAAAGTGATATTTGAAATAGCAAGTGTTTTAAAAAGGGATATTATATATACATATATATGTATAGTATATATAATTATTTTTTGCTTCTTCCTTCCTACTGTTCTCTCATTTTGCTGCCTTTTGGCATCCCCACCAGAGGGTGAGTAGGAAGAGAGAATGGGAAAAATTCAAAGCAGTGAGTTTAATGGATGCTGAAACAAATGGCTTAACACTGAGATTTTTGGATTAGCTACAGATTCCAATGTATATGTTATTTCTGCCTTGTCCCTCATCTCCACCCCAATACCATAGAAAATCAAGACTTGGCTATGTTATTATGTGATAATTCTCCCCACTCATTATTGAGCATGACCTGTAATCAGATTACTATCCCATTGTAGCAATACCCATAATATTATCTTGCTTGCTTCTGGAGCTCTGTAACAAAGTGCATTTGAAGTCACCACACCAGAAACAATTTCAATGATACTGTTTGGGAATAAATTTAGTTTGGGGAATGTGTCTACTTTTGTTCTAAAGATGAATTTATAACTTATAGTATTGGACAGTAATCCTAGCCAAGTTGCTTCAAAGACAGTCTGACCCACTGATAACACTCCTGCCAAAATAACTTTCTACATAGCCAAAGTAACTTTAGGTAGGCTGTGCAATTCAGAGAGCATGAACTTATGTAAGAGATAACTGCAACAGGCTATCTACTTCTGATACTGCTGTATTTTCGATTAAAAAAAAATAGATCTGGAGGAGAGCAGAATTTAGTAAACTAAATGATATGAATGGAAGCAGTTCCCACAACAAGACAGCATGGTACAATGAGAAGCATCCTCAATTCAGAATCAGAGAACCAACTCACAAATCCTGGATCATGCATTTACTGCTAGTGTATCCTTAGGCAAGTCACTTAACCATTCACTTAACTTCATCTGTAAAATGGAAGAGGATGGACTAGATTCTAAAGTTCCTTCAGCTCTAAATTTATGATTCTTTAACCTCAGTCCTCTAGGAACCTGGTCAGCACACTTCTTAAAAATGTTCTTTCTTAAATAAATATTTTCAAATCACAAGCAATGTGGTAATGAGGTCATTGAAAAGAAAATACATAATTGGTTGATAAACAGCTATTAAGATACTCTCAAGAAGGATAAATTACGTTTCTAAGATAGTTATATCTAGTGTTCTTCCTGCTTCTAATTAGCATTTTTACTTCATGTTTAGACTCTGTTATACATCAATACTTTATATACCTCCTTAATGTCTTATCTTTGAAACAGACAATTGGTCAAGTAATAAAAAAAAATATGCAAGAGAAAAACATGACCTCTTACGAGGAAAGCGTCACCTAATGGGACGTCAGATTAATAAAAGAATGTTCATTTAAACAAACATCTGTTATAAGGGCAAGTTCCTGAAGTAAGTTTACTTTAAGAAAATACTGAGAAAGTTGAATATCATCTCATCTTTCCCTCTAAAGCTCTTTTAAAAAACAGTTTTTTTTTGGTTTGGTTTTTACTTTAAGAAAATACTGAGAAAGTTGAATATCATCTCATCTTTCCCTCTAAAGCTCTTTTAAAAAAGTTTTTTTTTGGTTTGGTTTTTATGTCAGAATTGTCACACAAATATCAAAGAATAGGTATTGAGTTTGGACACCAAAGTTCCTACGAATGTGTTCCTTCTTAGCCTGCCATATTCAGATTTTTACTGATTTTTTTCATTCCTGACTATTCATAATATATTATGTGTTATTTATAATTTTTGAAAGATACTGCATGTTTGATCTTCATTAACAAGCACAGACAATCTGAAACCTGGGGAAAACCCCAGCTTAAAAAGGCCGTGGTCTCCCACTGCATCCGGGGCCATCATCAGTCATCTTGACCTATGTCTTGCCATTGGACTCTGATGACTCTGGAGAAGAGAGTGAGGCTGAAGACTTTGCACAGCTCTGCCTCACTTAAATCCAGTTCACTTGCAAGTCAAGGTATCAGCCTCCTGATGTCATTGGTCCTCTTAGAGAATGAAGGATTAACAAGCAACAACACTAATAAGTATTATCTTCAATGCTTTAGGAAAATGACTTACCTATACAAAAATGAGGATTGATTATTTTAAAATCTCCTTGTTTTTTGTTTTGTTTTGTTTTTACTAATTAGGAGAAGTGGGATCAAATAAATCTATTGACTGTTTATACTAAGCAGATTGGCCTCAGATGGTAGGAATTGGTTCCAGACTGCTTTTGAAAATAGCTAGCTCTCTAGTATCTTTTACCTTCTATGTGGCTTGTCTCATAGGGTACTTTTCAATACAGTTGTCTAAGGATACCCTCCTCCCAATCTTTCAGAGCAACATTGTGATACTGCTCCCTCCTAGGACTTCTACCTATCTGTACAATCTTTCCCAAGCTCTTCTGGCTTATCATCCATGACCTACCCTTCCCAGACAGTGTTTTCCCAGGATTCTGTCTTTGAGTCCTACCCTTTCTAAACATTATCTTAGCAATATCATTGGCTCTTAGGGATTCAAATGTTATCTCTATGCAGATGACTCCCAAAGCTATGAAACCCTGAACTATCTTCTAAACCTGTTTCTCATCATTATTTGGCTTTCAAAAATTGGTTTCTATATGTCCTTTAAGTATCTTAAGCTCAACAGGGCCAGAAATGTTTTCCCCCTTAACCTGCCCTATTCCAGTCTTTCATTCCATAGATGGCGCCACCATCTTCCCCATTAACCAGGTTTGCAACCTCAACATCACTCTATTTTTCCTGTCATTCCTCCCATATCCAATCAAAATTTAATTGATTGTATCTCAAAAAATATTCTCATCTGTCTGCTTTTCTCCATTCATCCAGATACCATCAGGCTGACTCTCAATCACCTTTCACCTGGATTATGACTGTAAAAACCTCTTGATTGGTCTCCCCACTTCCAGTTTCTGTCCTCCATAATACATAACTGCCCAAATAATTTTCCCAAGACACAAATATGAGCATATTACTCCTCTGTTTAAAAAAGTCTCAAGTGGCTCCCCATTAACTATACAGTAAAATAGAATTTCATCACTCTGGAATTTAAGGTCCTCTACAATCAAATTCCCACTTACCCTTTCAGGCTTTTGTCATAATATTCCCCTTTACACACTCTCCTTCCCAGCCAAATTGAGCTGCCAAACTCTATATTCCATACCTTTGCATATTATCACAAGTCATTCTACATGTCCAGAATACACTGCTTCCACATCCTTCTTTTTGAGAATCCTTGTTTTCCTTTGATGCACCATTGTGAAGACTTCCTTCATTGTTTTTAAAGTTGTCTTTCTCCTTGATTTTCTGTGTACTCTACTTATTTATTTTTGTGCATTGTGACCCCCCTACTCCCAAGCTTCTAGACTTCCAACCTATTTAGAAAGGAAGCTCCTTCACAATGCAGGAAATTTTTCATCTTTGTCTTTTTATTCCTAGCATCTAGCATCATACCATACATAATTACTTAAATGAAAATGATTCCCACAAAGAACTTTGTTTTTGATTCTGGAAGTAACTGGGAGTCAGTGGAATTTATTGAGTAGAGAGTGGCAGGGAATTGATATAGTCAGACCTAGTTTTAGAAGAGTTATTTTGGCAGCTGAGTGGAAGATGGATTAGAGTGGGGAGATACTTGGCATTTAAAACTCTTCCTAACCCCAACCCCCATGCGTCTTTTCAATCTTCTTACATTCTACTCCCCTCCAACTATTACAATCCAGATATACTGACCTGCTTGCTGTTCCTCGCATGTAATACTTCATTTCCCAACCTCCAACTTTAGAATCTCTAGTTTACTTTAAGATTCAACTCAAGAGTCATCTCCTGGTCTCCTCTCAGAAACTAATGCCAACCTTTCTGAGGTTACCTTCTGTCTACCTTGCATTTATCTTGTTTGTTCTCATTTAATATGTTGTCCTCCCCACTAGAAATAAGCTCCTTGAACACTATACACAGTAACAGGTCCATTGTTTTAAGATCAGCTGTGATTGACTTACATCTTCTCAGCAATACACTGATCTGTGATGGAAAATGCTATCCTCATCCAGACAAAGAACTGATGGAGTCTGAATGCAGATGGAAGCACGCTATTTTCACTTTTGTGTGTGTGTCTGTGTTTTTTCCTTTTGCAAACTGTAATTGTTTTGCAAACTGTTTCTTCTTTCACAAAATGACTAATATGGAAATAGGTTTTACATGATTGCACATACATAATCTATATCAAATTGCCTATGGCCTTAGGAAGAGGGAGAATATAGAGGGAAGGAAAAAATTGGGAACTCAAAATTTTATTTAAAATGAATGTTAAGATTGTCTTTACATGTCATTGGAAAAAATAAAATACTATTTTAAAAAGAAAATAAATAAATGGAAACTGTTTCACAGGAAAAAAAAAAGAATTAAGTTCTTTGAGATCTAGGACTGTCTTTCTATTTGTATTTGTATTTTCCATGCTTAGCACAATGCCTAGTCCATAGTAAATGCTTAATAATTTTTTGTTGACTTGACTACTATGACTCCTAGTTTCCTAAAAAAAAAAAATGTATAATTACTATCAAATGTTTTAAAATTTTAAGGTATTAATTTTCACCAAATAATTTTAATGCAAGAATTTATTAACTCTCAAAAATATTTTGGTGATATTCTCAACATATACACTTATGCACTATTACTTTAAAGCACCATTGGGTGGGGGTGTCTCTTTAAAGCCACTGATTCACAGGAAAATAAAATTAAGGACCATACTCAAGTGAAAATCAATTGACTCATTTTAAGAAAGCAAATTAATGGTGGCAAAAAACTGGAAATTAAGGGGATGCCCATCAATTGGGGAATGGCTAAACAAGTTGTGGTATATGAATGTAATGGAATACCATTGTGCTATAAGAAATGGGGAGGAGACAGTCTTCATATTCACCTGGAGAGGCTTATACAAATTGATGCTAAGTAAGAAGAGCAGAACCAGGAAAAATTTGTACACAATCACAGACACATTGTATGTGTGACAATCTACTTGATAAACTGGACTCTTCTCAGCAACGTATAGTTATAAGACAATTCTACAAGTCTCAGGATAGAAGGAAATATCTACATTCAGAAAAAGATCTAGAAAGAACAGAGTTTAAATGAAGCCTGAAGCAATGTACATGCTTTCATTCTTTTCCATGTTTGGTTTTCTATCTTTTTTCCCATTGCTCACTCCATTGGTTACAAGCCTTCTATACAACCAGACTAATGTCCAATGTGAAAGTATTTGCAGATCCTGTACTTGATTGCACGCCGCCATGGCGGGGGAAGAAGGAGGGGAGAAAATTTGAAACTCAAGGGATTGTGGAACTGAATCTTGTAAACTAAAAGTAAATAAACAAATCAATTTTTAAAAAAAGAAAGCAAATTAAAAGAGAGAAATACAAAGCATAGAATCTTTAGTCTATCAGAAGCCTTACCCTGGGTGACAACCATTTCATTTCTGAAATTTTCACCTTTTGATCCTTTCCCTTTTGTAATTTTTGGTGAGCGTCTCACCTGGCTCACTAAAAACTCCTGCACATCTTTTACTTTACTCACTTACATATGCTGTTAGAAGAACTCTCCCCTTCTAGTTTTGGAAGCATAATCAAATAAATACTGCCATTGATCCTGGAAAGGGGTGTCAAACTACTTGATGGTTCTACTCACCATACTTGTAATTTTTAAAATCAAACTACCCCTTCCTTGGGCTACCACTCTCTTATGTTTTGCAGTTTTGGAATATAGGCTCTTTAAGGACAGGGATTATCTTAGCTAAATCAAGAAACATTGATTTAATACCTACTACGTACCAGGTATTGTGCTAAGTGCTTTTTCATTAACTTTTGTTTTTATATTCCCAGGTCTTAGCATACTATACACATTGTAAACACAATAAAAAGACTTTTTTTCATTCATTCTTCTTTTAAAATTCAGGTAAGGGAACATTAAAAAAAACTTGTTTCAATAAATATAATAATTTTCAATATATCAAGTTTATATCAGGCCAGGTACGCCTGATAACAAAGAAAAAAAAGGGACAGAAATAGGATAGGAAAGGCATAAGGAGAAGAGATAGAGGTAAAGGGATAGTGTGCAACCTTTTTCACCTCCTCCTTCCTCTCCCCAATTCTCACTTCCTCCCAGGTAATGTCTGGCCAATATCAAACCATCCTTATGGTAGTCCACCTCAGCCCCTTCAGCTCTTCCACTGGAAGCAGAACTCCTCAGGGTCAGTTTAGTTCTTGCTTTCTACCAAACTCCTTTCCCTCCTACTACTGAAAAATCTCAGTCTTTGAAGGTTTGTATTAGGATAGGTTTTGAATCCCCACCCATTTTCAGTCTTTCCTCCAACTTCAGGCAAGTTGGGCCCAATTACTACCAGTTTCAATTGGTATTAGTGCTGACAGTTCCCTCTCTGACACCTAAGTGGGCATTTGCCTTATGTATGAAGAGGTCCTACAAGGAAGCTTAAATATCGACTCTTAAAGTTGAGGGCTGTGGGTATTTTCCAGTCTGAAACAAAAGGATTGGGTTTTTTTTTTTGTCACTTAGTCAGACTTTTCCCCCCTCTTTACAAACAATGCCCTTTTTTACTGAACTAGCCCCTCTTCTATGAAGGGTATGCCATCCAAGATGCACTTAGAGTCATGAAAATCTGAGTTCAAATCCTGCCTCAGGACACTTATTGTGTGTTTCTGGGCAAGAGTCTTTAAAAAAAAAAAACAAAAAAACCAAAACCTATTTATTTTAAACTTTTTTTTTTCTAAATTTTGAGTTCTGAGTTCTCTCCTTTCCTCCCATCCCTCTCCTACCCATTGAGTAGGCAAGAAATGTGATTTCAATTATACATGTGAAATCATGCAAAACATTCCATATTAGCTAGGTAGCAAAGAAAAATAAAGTGAAAAAAATTATCCTTCAGCCTATACTCTGATTCCATCAGTTCTCTCTCTGGAAGTGGATAGAATTTTTCATCATAAGTCCTTCAGAATTGTCTTGGATCATTGCATTGACCAGAATAGCCATATCACTCATAGGTGATCACTGTACAACTTTATTGTGTTGCTGTGTATAATGTTCTCCTGATTATGCTTACCTCATTCTGCATCAGTTCATATAAGCCTTCCCAGGTTTTTTTTTTTAAACCATCCTGCTCTTATTTCTTGTAGTACAATAGTATTCCATCACAATCACGTACCATAACTTGTTCAGCCATCCCCCAGTTGATGAGCATCCACTCAATTTCCAATTCTTTACCACCACAAAAAGAGCTGCTATAAATATTTTTGTTCATATAGGTCCTTTTCCTTTGATCCCTTTGGGATACAGACCTAGTAGTGGTATTTCTGAGTCAAAGGGAACATACAGTTTTATAGCCTTTGGGCAGAGTTTCAAATTGCTCTCCAAAATGGTTGGATGAGTTCACAGTTCTACCAACAGTGCATTAGTGTTCCAATTTTTCCACATCTCCATCATTTGTCATTTACCTCTTCTGTCATTTTAGCCAATCTGATAAGTGAGAGGAGATAGATATCTCAGAGTTATTTTAATTTGAATTTCTCTAATCAATAGTGATTTGGAGAATTTTTTCATATGACTGTAGCAGTTTTGGTTTCTTCTGAAAACTGCCTTTGCAAGAGTCTAACACTTTACAAACCTTAAATAGGTATATAAATGTTACCTGTTATACTACTATAATTATTATTATTTCACCTTTAAGGAGCCCATGCTTTGGTCACTATTGACTTCTTCCTCAAAAGCAGAGGTCTATAGCTCTTATAGAGAGGGTGAATCCTCTTTCTTCTTAATTAATAATAATAATGAACATTTACATTACATAGTACTTTCAAGTTTGCTAAGAATTTTACACATACCTTATTTGATCCTTGTTACCTTCTGAAGTAGCTACAAATAGTAGTACCCCGACTTTACAGATGAGGAAACTGAGCCTTAGATACTTATTAGCTATGGTACTGAACCTCATTTGTAAAATGAGCATAACAACCACCTCCTACTGTGAAGTGTGAGAATAAAATAATATAATATTTGTGAGTGCTTTGGAAACCTTAAAAAGATATGTAAGTTCTAGCTAGTTAGGGAAGTTAAGGAACTTGTCCATGATTACTTAATAGTCTCAGAGGCAGAATCTGAAACCTAAGACTTCCTGACTGCAAGTTCAGTACTCCATTACCCAATATTTGATCCATAATTCAATTCAATTCAACATTTATTAAGGGATCACTGACTGTAATGTGAAAAAGGATGATACTAGGTGATGGAAATACAAAGGAAAAAAACCCCTCAAAGTCCTTATGTTCAAGAAACATATAGTACTGTGGCATACAAACTAGAGTTGAGAAGTCAAGAAACATTTGTTAATGCTCGCTGTGCACTAGGCACTGTGCTAAGAGCCTGGGAATACAGATCCAAGCAGGAAAACAGTCCTTGACTTGGAGGAGCTTTCATTCCAATAGGGGAATGAAACACATAAAAGGAAGTTTTAAAAGGAGTTAGAGTGGGGGGAGAGGGGTGGGGAGAAATGAAGGGACTTGGCAGTGAATACTAACCCATGGTACCTGAGGGAAATCAAAGGCTTCTAAGAGGCCAAGTTGAGGAGGATGCATTCTCATGCTACTGGGTGCTGGGTACCAGAAGCAAGAACCCCTTGGGGCTCCTCTCCCCACTTCAGTAGAAGGGGATGAGGAATGGTAAGAGGAGAAAAAAAGTGAAAAATGTGAACATTGATAAGATACACAAAGTATATTATAATTTAACTTTTTTTTTCTTTGACATCATAAGCTCCTAAGAAGAAAGCACAATCTCAATTCAATAGATTTAATTGGGCAGCTAGGTGGTATAATGGAAAAGTGCTGAGCCAGAAGTCTGAAAGTCTCATCTTCTTGAGTTCAAATTTGGCCTTAGACACTTACTAGCTGTGTGACCCTGGGCAAGTCACGAAACCCTGTTTGCCTCAGTTTTCTTATCTGTAAAATGAGCTAGAGAAAGAAATAGCAAACTACTTCAGTATCTCTACCAAGAAAATCCCAAATTGTGTCATAAAGAGGTGAACATGACTGAAAACAACTCAACAGCAACATGTATTTAATTAATGCTTCTTGATGATAACCAGGATTTATAGCACTTTAAGATTTGTGAAGGGCCTTATACGTGTTATATTATTTAATCCTCACAACAACTTTGGGAGGTAGATGCTTATCCCCATTTAAAAAATGGGGAAACTGAGGCTGAAAGGTTAAGTGACCAACCAAGGTTATACAGTTGGTAAATGTCTAGGGCCAAGGATAGGTTCTGTTATTTCATTGATACAACTTCCCACTCAGGAAACTACCTCTACTAACTTGGTCCCACTCCTTCTCTGTAACTTAAAGCCTTAGAAAGTTGCCAGACACTGAGAAAGTAAGTGGCCTGTGAGCCCAAGGTCACACAGCCAGGTTATTTCAGAGATGGGACTTGAACTCAGGTTGTTTTATCTTAGAGGCTGCTTTCTATCTACTACAATAGGCTACCTCTCTTCTTAATAATGCAATAATGATGTTAATATTTCCCCCTGAATTTCTGTACCAGTAATATCACTGTGCAAACTTGATCTGGTAAACTGATATAACCTCCTGTATTCTATTACACACACATTTGATGTAAAGGACTGATATCACCCAAAGGCTTGGAGCAGACCCATGTTTGAATCGGCAAGGACAATAAGGCACTGGGGCTTAAAGTGATGACATTTGGGAGGAGAAATTTTATAAGGAATTCTGTGTAGAGGAGAAAGGGATGGAGAACAATGAAATGAGGAGTAAAAATATCTATAGCCATGTGCTGGTGTAAGCTCTGCACTAGCCAGCTAGACCGAGTGTGGTAATGGTGTGCTGGAAAATGTATAACAACTAGCTCTCCAGGGCCTCAGGACTCACTCTTATGTTTAATCTGCATTTTTGGTATTTCCCCTCATCATTTTCTTAAGTCTAAGCAATGAACAAAACAACAAATCAAGTCTTTATTTGTAGCATTTGCAGATTTCCAAGACGTAAATGCTTACACTAAAAATTTAACCTGGAGACAGTGTTAGCCAGTTCCAGGGTACTCGGGGTTTCTGGGGCAGACCTCAGCAGAAAGTTTACCTGTTCCAGCTGTCAAATTTGAAAATATTGATACGACTCTGAAGTCTCCGAAAGCCCTTACAAGGAATGCAGCAACTATAAGCTCACTCAGGGCTTTACTGGAAAAACACTATCTTAGACAGATCTCACCTCCTGAAAGCTGTGGTCAGGTTTCCTTTGATGACTGGCAAGTCATTGCCCAATGTTAAAGCTTTCTTAATTGACCTTGGGACCAGGGCTAAGAACAGGATGAACCTTCAACCTTCCATCCTTGGCATGGGGAAAAGAGATAAGGTTGTTAACTTGGAGAGAGAGGAGTGAAGAATGTTAGCTGAAGATGTACTTTCTTGGTAACACTCCTTTAATGCTGACATGCAGGCTAAGTGTTTTATTCACAATAGCTGGATCAAAAAAGGATAAGGAGTTGACCATGAGTGGGAGCAGACAAGAAAGCGAGAATTATCTCATGCTCAAGGAGGAAAAAGGGAAAGCAGGTCTTTTTTGAAAGGGACTTTTACATAGTGCTCCTTTCTCCTACCCTTATGTTGATAAAATTGAAACCATTATACACTGTAGCTGTTTTCTTTTCAGTTAGTATTTACAAACTCTCTCGGCCTGGCTTGGGGGTTTCAGTTGATCGAGGTTGGTTAATTTTAAATCAAGTAGCCTCCAAGCATTTACTTTCACTAAAGATGAGAATTAGTTACCATGCAATTTAGCCTGTTGACAGCTAGCATTTTATTGATTGTTGTTGAGTTATTTTCAGTGGATTCTTCTTGACCATTTGAACTCGGGTTCCAGCAGCTAAGTGATGCAATAGATAAGAGTGCCAGCCCTGAAGTCCAGAGGACCTAAGTTGAAATCCGGCCCCATACACTTACTAGTTGTGCGACCTTGAGCAAGTTACTTAACCCTGTTTGCCTCAGTTTCCTCATCTGTAAAATAAATGGGAGAGGGAAATGGCAAGCCAGTCCAATATCTTTGCCAAGGAAATCCCAAAGGGGGTCACAAGGAATTGGACATGACTGATTCCACTCAGACTTAACAACTTCCTGACTCTAGGCCCAGTGTTCTATCCATTGTGCCACCTAGCTGCCCAAAGTAGCATTCACTGACAAGATTTATTGACTGGCATTTCAAATAACATGATAGCTAATATTCTAGTTCTAGGTCAGTTTGTCCTTCTCCTTCCCTCAAATTGGAGCTCTTTTTCTGTAGAGACACAACTAAGGTGTCTGGATAGATATAGGCTGGGAAACTGTTGACCTTCATTGTCTTAGTTTTCATTATCTCCATGGTCCCTATAGGTAGGTTATCACTAAGGTTCAACCTGAAATTCTCCAAGAATGACACCCAATGGCCCAAAATATAAAGTTTGTACTAGACCTCACTTCCACTCACTCATAACATGCTCTCTTTTCTCATACCCCGTATCCCATACCCCTCTTTTCAGCAGTATCTCAAACAAAACAAACAAACAAAAATGAATACCAACTCTTGATATTCTGCACGCTCAAACTCTATTTTACATTTTATCACAGACTACCAGGGTCAAGTTTCCTAACATGACTACTCCACTGATTGCTAGCATCAGGAGACTATCTTGATGTTTCTTTTATAGAAAGGTGGGGAGCTGTGGTAATTAATGTTTGAGGACAGCTATGTGAATCATATACAATCTCTTTCTTGCCTAATCTTCCCTCCCCTAGGGTTCTTAACCTTAACTCTCTCTTTCATTTGACTTTACCAAGCTTTTATGACTGTTCGTGGATCTGGGTGAATTTTCCATTAAGTAAAATAAAGTCTGTCCTACATTCAAGTTATTGTTAGCCTGAGTCGTTGCATGGCAGCTGAGGATCCTTTAATTTCTCTGGAGAGACCTAGACAGGAGTTACATTCTCATATTTCCAGGGGAATTCTTGGTAGGGGCATAAGCCCAAGAGAAATTCCTGGGAGAAGTCTCCAAGATTCAACCCAGTCCATGTAAACCCAGGATGGGGGTTTTGGGACATAGGTTATTGGACCCATTCAACAAATTGTATACAGGTCACATGACTTTTAAAAACATTTTTTTCTAGGTCATAAATGTTCAAAAAATAAAGCTTATAGTTACATAACATTTTAAAAATACTTTATGTATATATATATATATATATACACATATATATATATATATACATATATATATATATATATATTTTTTTTTTTACATTGAGACTCACAATAACCCCATGAAGTACCCACAGCAGCTCAGATTAGTCGAGTGGTCCCAAATCGCACAACTATAGTCACTGGCTGAGCCAGAAGTCGAGCTCAGTTCTTCTGAAGTTAAGGCTATGCCTCGCAGCCCCAAGGCTGTCCCTTAAACGCAGGTCGGACGTATTTCTCTGTATACGTTTACCCTCACTGAAGCTAATTTGCCACTTTTCGCTGGCTTGCCTCGGTTGATGACCTCTTTACTTCATCCCAGTTCACCTGGGATTTTACAACCTGGAAGGGCTAATATAATTTGTACTTTGAGATATTACTGTATATGCCCTCTTCTGGAATACTTACAAGAAGGTTAAAAAAACCCTCTTCCTAGTAGAGATCCCTGAAGTACCCCCTTTTAACACCTGTCTGTCCAAGAAAGACCTATTTGTTTCTAACCTTTTGTTAAAAGGGTTTTTAGTCATAATAAAACTCTCCAACCCATCCTGTGGTAACTCAGTTTCTTTCTTTTTCTTTAATGGCTTCCAATCTGCAATCTTTTCCACAAGACTGAATGTCAATCAAATTAATTCAAAACTCTGGATGCCCACCTATTATTTCTTATTGGGTAACCTTAATTTAGGAATACAGAAGAAAAATTTAATAACGTCCAAAATATATATGTGCAAAGCTATTTGGTTGGTAAAAATCCCACTTTTCCTGCGTGCACTTGAAAAGCTCTAGGACTAGGTGCCATCCTCAGAATTTGTCCTTTTGTTATCCATTTTTTTCCTGGGCTCAAACAGAAGACTGCTTGGGAGGGCCAGCAACTGAATAAGAATGCCACTAATGCTTGCCTTTTTGACCTGGAAAACGCAGATCTTTACTACTCAAACAAATGTATGCAGGCTACATGTTTGAATCTACCTGTACTCAACTAAGTTAGTGGAGGGTTGGGATAGGGGGTGGGGTTATGGATAAAGGAAGTGAGGGCGGATGAGAGAGAAAGAAAGAGAAATAAAACAACGTGGCTCAAACCACAGTGTTCATTTTCAAGTGGAAAAAGACCAATGTTATGTGTATTGGGGTTGGAATCTTTATCTGGGAACAGCTGGTACTCTCAACTAGTTGTTTTATATTCTCTCTCCCTTCACTGAAAGCCAGTTTACAGAATTACAGTTTCAGATTTGGAAGGGATTAATCTAACCTACACCTGAAAAAAGAATCCTCACTATAACACAACTGATAATCCGAAGTAGTCCATTTCTACTTTTGTGTAGCTCTGATTGTTGATTTTCCCCCTTCCATCAAGATTAAATTGACCTCCTTGCCACTTCCAACCATCGTTCTAGATTCTGTCTCTAGGGCCAAAGAGAATGTCTAGTCCCCTTTTCCTATGACAACTCTTCAAACACTTGAAGCCAGCAATTATGTTTCTTCAACAATCTCATCTTCTCTTTTCCAAGCTGAACATCCCCAATTCCTTCAACTGTTCTTCATATAACATAAATTTTAGGTTCTTCACCATTCTGATTGATATGAGGAAACACCATAAACAACGGCACAGATGAGAAGAGCAGCGTATGATTTTAGGAAATGGTGAATAATCACATTAAGCTGGAGAGGAAATATGTGAAGAATTAATGTGAGACAAACTTGGAGGGATAGGTTAGAGCCAGATTATGGAAGACTTTAAATGCCAAGAAGAGACTGTATTCAGTTGGCAGTGACAAGATCAAAACTGTGTATGAGAATGTTTAATCTGGAACTATACCTCCAACAACTTCAATAACACTGTTTATTAGCATCACTAATCTTAAAAAAGAGACTTTTTCATTTTTGTATCAAAATCCTCCAAGACAGATGGTGTCCCAGGACCTGGAAGGAGGGAACTAGAGACCATATCCACTTTATCCACTATTTTTCAGAACTATCTGAAAAAAGGAGAGGAATTGTTCTTCCAGAAAATATCCTTAAGTTCCCTGAGCTCCTCAGCACTTCAAGTAAAAATGGGTGCAAGTGATTTTTTTTTAACCTGAAGCAACACCCCCCCCCTCCATGCCTTCCTAGTGATTCAGTCCAATTCTATTGATGGATAAAATTTCTTTATTTCCTCATTTTATTGTTAAAGCCTTGATGGCATAGAGAAGGATGGGTATCAGTAAATGGATTCCTATATCACAATATTTTGGAGCTGGCAAGGACTTTAGTTAACTAGTCCAATGTTCTTGTTCTGAACACAAGAAAATCAAGGCCCAGAGAAATAAAGTGACTTGTCCAAGGTCACACAGTCCCAGCTCTGCTACTAACCAGAATTCAGGTAACCTAATTTCTAGTCTAGTACTATTTGCAATGTATCATGCTGCTCCCAAAAACTCAACAGGAAGGAAAGAGGGAAGGGGACAAAAAGGGAGGAAGGAAGGAAAGGGAAAAAGAAGGAAGGAGGAAGGAAAGAAGGAAGGGAAAGAGGGAGAGAGGACGGAAGGAAAGGAACAAGGACATAAGCAAGGGAGGAAAAAAGGAAGGAAAGGGAGGGAAGAACAAAGAAAGAAGGAAGGAAAGAAGGGGAAAAGAGAAAGAAGAAAAATAAAGAAAGAGCAAGCAGGGAGTTGAAGAACATTGAGAGAGCTTGAGGGGACACCGGAAAAGAAAGAAAACAGTTTAAATCAACAAAAGAGATCAATCAACAAACATTTATTGAGCACTACCCTAATCTTTCTTGGGGATATCAGGTATGAGATCTTTGTTCTCCTGAGTTAACAGCCTGGTTGGGGATATAAGGTACAGATACTTGAAAGTTAAATAGAGGGGGTAAATGAAATGAAAATATGAAAAATATTTTTAAAATCATCAAAAGAGACTACATGGGTAATTTCTGGATGAACAGGATAGGGTTTAAGTACTCTAGGAGTTCAGAGGAGGGCATCATGGATCTAGGTTTTAAAAAAGATGGGATTTTGACTGGGTCTTGAAGAATGAGTGAAATCTGAACAGGTTCACATTTCAGGCTAGAGGAATGATAGTAGAAACAAAAAGTATAACAATAGATATTCACTTATTAAGTGCCCATTACATGGAAGGCCCTCTTTAGGTTAGGGATAGGGACTACATATGTGCATTCATTGATAAAGAGAGCTACAAATATAAAAATAAAAGGACCTGCCCTCAAAAAGCTTACTAAAGAGGAAAAAGTTCAAGACAACCTATTTTGGGTTCACAACACAGATGAGAGAGGTTTAGAGTAGAATTATAAATTTAGAGCTAGAAGTGATTTAGATGCCAATTGACTTTACAGACCAAGAAGCTGAGACTCTGAAAAGATTTGCTCGTCATTTATCTTTAGTTAGCGTCAGAGGGAGCAAAGCCTAGAATTTGGGTCACTTAATGGTTTACTGTTCTTTTCACTTTATGATTGGCTAGAATGCTCTGGGTCCAAATCTGTAAAATGAGGGATAATCACACTATCTATCACCTTATAGTGAGTTGTATATCCCTTTAGAATTTATAAAGTGTTTTCATATTTTTACATTTGTAAACTAATTTAATTTTTAGAATAGCCCTATTAAAGTAAACAGAACAGGAATTATTGATTTAAAGTCCATACATATTTAAATTACTTCACAGAGGAGAAAACTAAGACTCACAAGTAAATGACTTGCCTAAGGTCACAGAGCTAGTACAGTAAATGGCAAAACTGGTAGGGCCTTGAGTCTGAATCTTAATGGCTCCAAATTATGTCCTTTCCAGCTCTCTCATCCTTTGTGCTATAAAATTTTGTCTCCATGAATTTATCTTTTTCCCTCAAACCAAGTCCTTCACCTGACTGCCCTAGTTCTATCTCCCAGACACAAAACCTGAAATCCTCCTATATTCTTCCCTTTCCCTTACCCTCCTCTATAACCAGTCACCAAGTCCTATTGATTCTTTCATCACAACTTTCTACAGCTTTCCATTTTGACTATTACCACCTAACTCCAGGGCTTTAACAGCTCACAGCCAGATAACCCCAAATGATCTCCTTGCCAGTGGTGCTTCTGCCTCTCCCTCTCCCATTCATCTTGCTAAATAAAGTACACTTTATCAACCCACTCCCCTGAACAAAAACCTTCCATAGCTCCCCACTGCTGCCAGAACAAAGTCCAAACTCTTAGCTAAGGTCAAAGGCTATTTTCCCAGAAATACCTCCCCCCCATTTGTGTCCTTGAGTAAATATACGAATGTTATGTATTGATCAGATCTACTTGGGGGCAACCTCTCACAAAAACCTTTCCATTTGAGAAGAAAAAAAATCAGCACAGTGTGGAGGCTCATTTCCCTTTTTGATGTTCTTTCTGTTGAACTTCCCATACTGCCAGTACTCTGATCTCTTCTTTTCTTTTGCCAGCATCTGTATGAGTGGAATCCGCAAATTCCTCTCCGGCTCCATCACTGGAACTAGGGCTGCTCAGTAGCAGGGGCAGGTCTGGGCTGTAAACAGGAAGTTTTTGTATTTCTGGCCACCTTGTGATTGGGCCCGAGGCCGACTGCCAGGAGACCAAAAATGAACGGTTAATCAAAACTACTTGGAGGGTGGGGGGAGAGAAGGAAGAGAAAAGAGTTTATCTTGAGTTTGGGCAATCAACCTAAACTAATGCTGCTAGCAAGGTGCATCCGTCCAGGGCTAGGGTCTTGCAAGCATGTCAGAATCGCGCTGCAGAAAATGTGCTGTGGTCGCGCCCCTTTCCAGTGTGAGCGGGACATTTAAAATTTTTTATTCCCCCTTTTAAGTTTCAAAGGCATCCGGAGCCCCATCCCGTGGGGGAGCGATGTTAAGGGGAAGGGCAGAAAAGGCGCTGAGGTCACCAAGCCCCTTAAATCCTTTCTTGACCCCAGTTCCCAGGACCCTCCTTTCCAATCCCCCACTCCCCTTCATCCCCTCCCACTCGGATTGCAGGGAAGAGAAGATGGCTCTTCCACAGTCCCTGGACTCTTCAGTAAATATCAATCAATCTTCCCAAGCAGGAGGGAGGCGGCGGGTGGCTTCCGACAGCAACTAAAGGTCTGGGGTGGCAGGGCCGAGATCCTGGGCCCTGAGGATCCACCCTCCCCCAATACCCAACCCTTTAGTATCCAGAGCCACCACCGCCGCCTCCTCCTGCACTGGGGGAAGGGTGCCAGGCAGGGGGAGGAGAGCCTTTGGGGGTGACCCTCCCTGCTGGCACTGCCGAGGTGCACCAGACGGCGAGCTTTCTCCTTCTCCTCCCCCGCGCAGACCCGAGGGGTGGGTAGCCCAGTGGGTAGCTCAGGGAAGGGCGGTGGGGTAGGGAGAGTTGAGTGGTGCAGGCCGGAAACCACCCTGCTGCAAAATCGGCCCTCTGGCCCCTCGGGCTGGTGCCCCCGCCCTCCCCGGGGCTGGCTGGCTGGCCCGCCCGGCGCATTCCTTCGGGCCAGTCCGCCCCAGTCCCCGGCGGGCGGCGCACTCTTTGTCCTTGGCCGGCCCAGGCGGGCGGACGCGTGCGCCCCCCGGGTGAAGGGAAGCGTGGGGGGGAGGGGGGCGGGAGAGAGAGTAAGAGAGGGGGAGAAAGAGCGA
>CM053588.1:232491390-232534291 GCA_028646515.1 Pseudochirops corinnae | reverse complement strand
TCCAGGCCACTCAACACGAGAGTTCTTGGCCTGAGAACAATCGCTTAGTCCCCCTGCTGTCTGCAGGCCGTGGGCGGGAAGCTGCAACGCGGAGGCGGGTGCAAAACCTCTGCCTTTCGCTTTTCAGCTCTGGAAGCCTTTCGGCTGGGCTGCTTATCTCCCCCTTTCGCAATCCCCACTCGCAGCTGCTGCTAATCCGCTCAGCAGAGAGGCTCCTCTGCTCTCCCCGCCCAGCCACCCCCAGGATACATCCTCGGCTTCAGGCAAGGCTGGTTTCAGTTCGCAGTGCTGATATGGTTCCTCGTAGCCCAGCTGACTTTAGTGGGAAGTATCTTTGTGTGCGTTTTGGAGTTCTAGGATTGGTTTAGAGTCCTATTTTATGGGTATTTTGGGGTGGCTCTGTGAGAGCTGCAATATGTTGCTGCTGCTATGCCGCCAGCTTGGCTCTGCCCCCCCCGAGATTTTTATTATTTAAAAAAAAAGTTTGAGCTGAATAAAATTGAGTCAATCAGCAGATAAGACTGTATTCTCTTTTAGTAATGTTGTTAACCTCACTAATGTACCGCTATTTAAAACCCCCAAATTAATTCCAGTACCTAACGTAGTGAAGACTTTTCGTGTATTAGACACTCAGTAAATGTTAGTTGAATTGCCTCCTTCCAGTGACAACAGAAGCAGGGGCCTGCGCTAGTTCTGCTTGACGATTTTCAGGAACTTTTAAGATCTGGAAGAACTCTTCCTCTTATTCTTAAGAGCAATATAGTCACTAGCCATTTCCTTTCTCCCTAAGTCTTTTTGTCAAGAAGGAGTGTGGAAAACTTTTCTTTTAGCTTTCTGATTCTCAGAACAAAGGGGGCAGAGGGTCCTGGGATCCCATAAAAAGAATGTAAAATGGTTCCTTTTTTTTTTTTACTATTTTGATAAAGTAGGGTGTTCTTTTTTTGTTGTTTATTATTTTGAAATCCATTAAAATCTGGAAGGAACAGGCTTGATTCTTTTGCCTTTAAGCTATTCCTAGATAATATACTTTGGTGAAGAAAAAGGGGATGATTTGCATGACCTTTATATGTCTGATGATTCCCAGCAGAGAATATGCTCTTGTCCTTTCTTCAGAGACGGCGTCTTGTCCCTCTCTTCACCCTTGCCCACTAGAGAACATGTGTTGTTACTTGAGATATGTATGTTTCATTTCATATGGAAAGCCTTAGGCATGACTGTTCCATGCACCTGTTGAAGTTTGTCATTGCTAAATTAATGTGAACATTTTAGGGCAACATAGTTTACCACTGATGGTTAACTAATACTGGAAGAGTGTGTTTTGCTGCTTTATTGTATGGACTTTTTTTTCTTGTTAAGCCTGACTCTTAATGACTAACTCTAGTTGTTGTTTTTTTTTAATTTCAAGATTATTGCCCTTTTTTGCTGTCATGCTGTTAGTTTAAAATTGTATTTGTTAACTGTTTTCATGGCCTAATCACAGACTTCTTTAAGTAATTCTTTTTTCCCCTTTGATGGAATGTTAGATATTTTATTTTTCCTTTTGAGTTTGTCATATTTTTATTGAGGTTTATTATGCTTTTCCACCAAATGCCAGACTTGAGTAGGTTTGGGTTTTTGTTTTGTTTTTCAATCATTAGTAACATCTTGTGGTCAAAATGCACGCTGCTTTTTCCCCCTGGATGTGGATTAGAACACAAAGTTCAGATAGCTGAGAAAATGTTCTTTCCTGGTGAGTGAGGCACAGGGCTGTGATCTTGATGGATAAAGCCTATTCTGTCTGCATCTGATTCACTAATAAAATCAAAAGGTATTTGTATGATTTCATAAAGGCTGTTATAGCTTCTCCTTCCCCCCAAATTAACTGATCACTTGTAACTCGGGAAAAGAAAGCCTCTCCGGGTTTAGCCCAACCTTTCCTTCTGTGCTAAGGGGATGTCTCTCTTGGTTATGTGCCATGTTGGTTTGCAAGAAGAAATAATAATAACATTGACATTTAAATAATGCTTTAATGCACACACGCATAATCTCACCAGAGCCTCACAACACCCCTGTGAGGTGGTGTTTTACAAAGTCATAGAACTCATGAATGACCCAGGAACGGTTTGAAGTCAGTCCTTTCCTGACTGAAGTCTTAGTATTGTCAGTAGAAGAGTAAAAGGTGGTGTTTGTTTTTATTTTTTTTCCCATATCTCTAGTTTTTAAGAACTCTCAGTCCATCAGCCAAAAACATTCGTTCAGGGCTTATCGTGTTTGCAGCACTGTCATAGATACCAGGGATGTGAAGAAAGGCCAAACGAAGGTTCCCTGCCCTCTTGGAGTGCGTGTTCTAACAGTGGAGATGGTGAATGGGAGGTGGTCTCTGAGGGAAGGAGTTGGAGGAGTAGAGGAGGGTCACTTTGCATGGGTGTTAGCTGCATTAACCATAAACAGCTTTTCATTTCAGAATCACTCCCTCAAGGTTCTCATAAAGCCTAAAGAGAATTTGAAAGAATTGGAGAAAGTAGAGAAGGGGAGACCCATTGATGAGAAAATCGAAATCTAAGATCTTCAAAGGAAGACTGAGAAAACTTTCTGAATGAAATCTCTAACATTGTGATTGTGGTGAACATATTAGAATGTCAGATTCAGTCCCTAACAGTACGTGTGTGTGTGTGTGTGTGTGTGCGCGTGCGTGTGCACAGTCCTTATGATTTTATCAATTTAAGTTTGATACCAGTAAAAGGAAATATTTACCATGGTTAGTAATAAATTTAGTGGAGCTTATTTCTCAAAAAGTGATATTTGAAATATGTAAAAAGTTATTTGGATACACTTGTGAGTGACAATTACAATTGGTTACCAAGCAGAGCTGGGATAATACCTAACATTCCGAGGCTGACTCTCCTCTAGCGTGTTATGTACTATGTGGGAACTCCCTTTTGGCAATAGGCTGCTTGGATGAATATACTAAGGCCTGACTATTCTTCTGTGTGCCTTTCTGTAAAGTTTTCAGTCTCAGATACAGCTTATCTACCTCATAGGGTAGTTGTGAGTTTCAAATGAAATGATAAATGTAAAGTGTAAAAGGACTTTTAGAAGTATAAAGTAGTAAGTATGTAAGTACCATTTCAAATATGTGAGAGAAGCCTAAGAAAACAAGTAATGCAACCCTAATAAGAGCTATAGATGAGATGCTTTAAAAGCATGGTGGAAGTGGAGATAAGGGTTGCTTTGGAGGGTGGAGCAGAAAAGAATTGTGAAACCTGGGGGACTGCAGGTTAGAACAAGGCTCCCAAGTGGCCCCCTAAGTCTTCCGACCCAGGACTGAGTGACCACTTCTCTGGTATGTTGAAGACAGGATTTCAGTCAACGGGATCTGAGAACTCTTCCAGCCCAGAGATTCTGTGACATGTTGTCTTTATTTGGGGCAGTATTTTGGTGTGGTACTGAGAACTTTGGTGCCTCACATCCGTTAGACATGACTGACCTGTCTTGAGCAGATAATGTCTAGCAAAATTTTATCTGTCTTTACTTTTCTCCCCGAGGTGTTTGGAAGTTTGTTTGTAAATTGCTTGGAGGATTGGAAACTCCTGGAGATTGAGAATGTGTTTTAGGGAAAAACTAGGTAATCATATGGGATTTTCTGGAGTTTTTAAAGGTTATGCCTTAAAACATAGACATATACATACACTCTTCTACTTTATCTACCTGTCCTTCTAACCTGGTGGCAGTTCTGTCTCAGCATTATTTTGTTATAGTCTAGATGTCTCAGAAAAACTTCTTGTATTGTCAGAGGTCTTTCATGCTGATTTCAGATCATTTTTAAAATTTGAAATACTGTTGTCTTTTTTCTAAAATGTGGATATGAGATTTTCCTAGGGTGCTATATAAACATGAGCTGTTATTATTTTAATATACGTAAATTGTTTTCTTTAGTGCATTTGGTACTTCAGCACATTTAGTACATTAGCTCCCTGGTCCACTTAGCAAAACACTCCTAATATATTCCAGAATGAACTGTCAGGGTTCTGTGATGCCTTTTAGATTGGTGGAAATAATTTGAAAGGTTGGTTGGTGGTATTGTAGATTTAAATGAATATGTTGTCTTTAATCTTTAATCTGTTGTGTCTGCACTATCACCAGAGTAGAACATTGAAGAGAAAAAATGAAAAGCATTGAAATTATATGTATGCTGACAATCCATAACTTTTACAAAAAGAGCTGAACGCTCATGAGTTGCTCCTTTTTATGTCTGTGTCGTGATGGTGATATGATGCCTCTGATGACAGTGAGCATGTGTAACCTGAAAAATAGTATCTGTATGGAGTATAATTTGTTTTTAAAGATATTTTAATCCTGGTCTTGTTTTGACTTGGTCCTTTATGTGTACACCTTTTAATTTTATAGTTAGTTGTAAAACCTTTGGATAGGATTGTGATAATTCATTTTCTGGGATTTTGTCTGCTTCTGTATTTTGGAGGTATTTTGGAGGTATTTCAGGCCAGATGTACCAGTAATGCCATTCAGAAGTTTCTTTGTTACTTCACTATCCCAGAGCAAATACACTTTGTCATCCTGTTTAACTTCCAGTTTGTCTGAGGGAAAATAAAGACATCTCTAGTCCAAGATTGCTTTTTGGGAGCATGGCTCCACATCTTTTGGTCTGAATGAAAGGCCCAGGGAAACATGAATTGATTTACTTCTTATTTTGTTTTTCTTTACTAATAAATCATCCTTTTGATCCTTCTATAACCTCTAACATCCCTGACTTTTTATAAATGTAATTTATTCATTTTCTGAGGGTGATAATGGTAGTTAGTTTTACCTTTTAAAATCTTTTAGGCCATTTATAAATGGATATTTTACACATTAAATTGTAGTAGGTCAGGGGATTCATCTATTTCAGGAACCCAAGAGAAGTGATCTCAGAAGACTGTGTGTGTGTGTGTGTGTGTGTGTGTGTACACACACATGTGCGGGTGCTTTCAGAAGTCTCCTCTATTTATTTAGAGCTTTTTTGTGACTTTATTCACATTTCATGTTTATTTTTGAGGATCATTGTTTCATTTGTTGCTGTTTGCTTCCATTTGCTTTTTTTTTTGGAGGGGGGAAGGTAGGGCAATTGCACAATTAAGTGACTTGCCCAAGGTGTCTGAGGCCGTATTTGAACTCAGGTCCTCCTAACTTCAGGGCTGGTGTTCTATTCACCGTGCCACCTAGCTGCCCCCATAGTCATTTTAAGGGAGGTTAATTTTACTCTCCCCCACTCTCTATTCAATATACATCTCCAGAAACCTTGAACTGCTAGGAAATTTGTATGCCAAATGTTCTTTTCCCGGACCTAAAATAAACAAGTTAAAGGAGGGTGATTTTTATCTCCCTGCCAAGATACACCGTGTAGTGAAAAGAAGGTTGGATTTGGAGACCAAAGACTTGAGTTGTGATCCAGGCTCTATTACTTAACCATACTGCTTACTATATGATCTTAAGTTTGAGGAAGGGAAAGGGAATAAGCATTTTTATAACACCTGCTGTGTGCCAGGAACTGGGCTAAGCACTTTTACGAATATCTCATTTGATCCTCACTATCCAGTGGGGTAGTAGGACTCCTATGGTTCTCATTTTGCAGTTGAGGAAATTGAGGAAAATGGAGTTTAAGTGACTTGCCCAGGGTCACACAACCAGTAAATGTCTGTGGCTGTATTTGAATTTTGGTCTTTCCGACTCCAGACTCATTGCCGTCAGCTGTTCACTTAATTTCTGTCAGTGGACAGGGGCTGAACTAAAGTGGAGTCTCGTCCTGCTGTTTAAGAGGCGCTGAAGGGGTTGAGAGGAAAAAATTTAAGAAGTCCTGAACTAGACTAGTAAGGTCCTTTATAACTCTGAACCTTTAAATGATTTGCTTTAGGAAACATAGTAGCATAAAAAGTAAAACAGAACATTGGGTAGCAAAACACTGTAGCTACTACACCTGTTAAACTTACCATGGGCCCTGCGCCTGGTGTGAGAGGTGAGCATTTTCTGAAGCTGCCATTTACATGCATCCTATTCATCTAGCATGTTTTTTCCTCTTTTGTTGGGGTGTTCATAAGATTTTAGCGCTGAATAATTTGAATATCTTTATTAGAACTATAAGTCTGTTTTGTGTTAAAGTAAGGCTACAAATGAAAGTGGAAAGTAAGGTCTCTTACTGGAATAAAATTAATTTGTCACAAAAATGGAACCCAAATACTTTGATAGTGGAGCAGTCATGTAATCTCAGTCTAATATAGGTCTTCATCTGTGTCTAGTATAAAATTGCAACAGTAGTCATAATTCTGTAATGAAAATAATTTTTTTCGAGGATTGCAGGAAGAAATTTGGAAATACTTATTTTATTGTCAGAATTCTGTATGTATATAAAATAAAGCATTATGCATATGCAAAACTGAAAGGATTTTTATTCTTACACAATTTTTTATATACATAACTTATATTTTCTTCCCCATTCTATGTTTCTTATTTTCCATACCCTCTTAAACTCTGGAATCCTACAAGAAATTAAAAACACACACACACACACACACATACACACACACACACACACACACACACACACGGAGGCATGTGCTTATGTTTAGATTCATTTGAGCTCTTCATTAGTGGCTGTTACCTATAAAAAAAACTCCATCTCTACACAAGATTTTTTCATGTAAGCTGCCAGAATCAGATTTTGAAATGTTTATTCTGTTGTTCTTATCTTTAACTTCTTTCCCACTTTATTAACCTCTTCCTGCTTCCTAGACAATTGAAAGAAGTCTGTTAAAATTGTTTTACTTATAATAATTAATTGCAATTTATTAAACATTATTTCTGTCATTCAGCATTCTCTTTATCTCTAGATAAAGTGACTCTTCTACAACTACTGTCTTCATTTTTATGCTCTGTAGTGATTTCATCTATTTCATCTGGATTTTTCACTTCCATTCTATTATAAAGTTTTACTTATAAGGGTCACCTTTTGACATGCTTGTGAGTTAGGAAGTTGTCTTCTCTACAGTAATTTTTTTTATAGCTTTTCAGTTGCTTTAGGATCATCTCTATTACTATTCCTTTACAATTTGGACTTCTGGTTTTCTCTCTCTCTTCCTAACATTTATCTTGTCTCTGTTTACTTTTCTTTAATATTTTTTAATAGATGTAGTTTGTCTCTCCTCTCTTCCTCACCTTTCCCAAACCCTTTTCTTTATTTCCTTCTTTCCTTCCTTCTTTTTTCTTTCTTTCTCCTTCCTTCCTTCCTTCCTTCCTTCCTTCCTTCCTTCCTTCCCTCCCTCCCTCTTTCTTTCTCTCTCTCTCTCTTTCTTTCTTTCTTTCTTTCTTTCTTTCTTTCTTTCTTTCTTTCTTTCTTTCTTTCTTTCTTTCTTTCTTTCTTTCTCTTTTCTTCTTCTTATTCCTCCTCTTCCTGGTCCTCCTCTTTCTTCCTCTTCTTTTTGCCAAACTCCTTGATCTCTTTTCATTCTCGGCTTATTCAAAAAAGGTTGGCCAGCATTTCCATTGGCCTGTTTTAAGTTTGGCTTCTCTCTTGTTTTATGGGGAGTCATATTCAGGTTTCATAATATTTTTATTTTCTTAAAAATCAGGGTTGGTATTGGAATCAGTACAGTAAAATTGAATTTAGTGTAGAAGGTTGTATAACAATAATAACAACCAACAGGTGCTCAAAATCATAAGATACTTGTCTAGAGGAGAGGCAGCAAAGGTCAATGAAAAAATTATGTGCCATCATATCTTGATTATCAGATTCATGACAGCTTCTGTGTAAGTAACATTACTAGTCCCTCTGGAAACTTGCTCCTTACACTGGATTTTCTGCTGTTGTATTCCACATCACGGCCACCTCCAAAGAAGAGATGGAGAAGGAGGAGAGGGGAGAGAGCTCCCTGTCGCCCCCTCAAATCCATTCATTGTAATGCATTGCAAAGTCAATCAGGTTCTTCACTTTACAAACCTTCTCTATTAAAATAGTCATCTTACTGGTCTTCCCACTTCTGATTTGTTCCAGTGCCCATTTTTCCCTTACAGTACTGCCAGTTTCTTTTCGGTCTAGATCTGTGATTTTTATCAGTGTTGCTGAATTAATCTTCCCCAAAATATAGCTTTGATCGTGCCATTTTCTGCTTCAGAAAACCCCAAGGGCTCTTCGTCAAGTTCTTCTGCCCTCTGGCCCCATCTGTGTTTCTAGCCTTATCTCCAGTTTATCCCATGGTATAAGAATCTTCTGTTCCAGCCAAACCAGCCCACTCTGGTGCCATGAGCACACCTTGTGTCCTTTGCTGCTTCTGTGATTTTTGTCAGAATCCCTTCTTCCTCCTCCTCCTCTCCCTTCCAGCCCTTCACCCCTTGTCCAAGTGCTGCCCATTCTTCACGGTTCAACTCATATTCCTTTTCCTGACCACCTCAGATTGAATTGATTTCTCCTCTTTACTCTTTTAACATTTATTGTACATGAAGTCATGGAGTCAGAAAAACTTAACTTCAGATCCTGCTCCTGACAACCTAATAGCTAAGGGGATCAGGGCCAAGTTAACCTATCTGAGCAAACTGTAGCTTCTTCTTCATTAAAATGAGAGTAATCATATCTGTAGTACCTATCTTTCTGGGGTCTTATGGGATTCAATGCCATCCATGCCCTTCATCATTTGGATTTTCCCCCAAAAATGTGATGTCTTTTTTTTGTGTGCATCTCAGAATCTCAGAGCAGCCCGAAGACTTTGGGGGAACCCTATATGAATGGCAGTTAATTTTATATAGAGTTCCTATCCTCTAGGACTTGCCGTTTGATGGTGAAAATGGGATCATCAGGGAAAAAGATGTTGCATTTTTCTGGGGAGAAATCTTAATTATGAAGGGCATTTTATGCTATGTGAATTATATTCTCATGGGTAAGGGCTCTTATAGACAGAACATTAATCCCCTGACTCTAGAAGAGTACTCTTTACGCTGTATTTCTTTGATTATAAGTAATGTGACAATTAGTAGACACAGTGTGTCTCTCCTGGAAAAAATTAGATGTGTTTGTTTTTATATGAGATATAATGAGATAAAGGGCAAGAAAATGTAATTCAGAGAAATGGTTGGAGACAAAGGAAATGAAAGGATTAAACTAGGAAAGCGTGCTAATGTTTTTCCTTGTTGCTGTATTGGGATAGTCTTAACAGAAGTGCAACTCTTAATTTTTGAACTAGCTATTGTCCATCACTTATCAGCAGTGGCAGACTGTGTTAGTCTTTCAGTTTTAACCTAGTAGTTTATATAGCTGCTCTCGTGGGGGAGGTGGAGAGAAGGGGTCCTTAGCCCACCAAAAGTTATGTTAAGTGACATTCTCTTTTTTGCACGAAGGACCTTTTCCAGGTGTAACAGCTTCATTAAATATTAGATAAACAGCCTTTGATGAAGGCAGTAAAATACTTATTTCTAAGTTGAACTAAGTCTGAGGGTGGGGATGGTTGGGAACTGGTTGGTAGGCTGACTACTTGACAGAGAATTCTTTGGCCGTGGCAACTCCGACACTCAAATGAATAATTTACTGATAAATATCATCAAGGACGTACTTGAGTGCAAACGCCCGTGTGTAGCCAGAACATATTAATCGTACAGCTAGAAAAGGCTTGTTATTTTTAGCTCCATAACATTTCTTGCAGTTGTCCCCTCCTCTCTACTCACACAGTCTTCACCCCATTTTAGACTCGGACTGTTGCCCTAGGTCTTCTTACCTCACACCTCTCCCTACTGCAGTCCCATTTTCCGTGTTGGGTATAGACCAGTGCTTTTTGTGATTTTCCTGAAGTACAGGTCTGATCATGTCAACTTCCTTGCCCAATAAACTCTTAAGTTCTCTGTTACCACTAGAATCAAATGCAAAGTATCATTTGGCATTTAGATTTCTTCACAACTTAGCCCTTGCCCAGTCTTCTGGAAGACAGTAAAGATTGCTCCCCCAGACTCACTTTGAGATCCAACCATATTAGCTGTTTGGCCCATGTGTCACTCATCCCCATCCCTGTATCTCACAGTTTGATTAATAGTGTATTAATGTGCCTGACTTCTCATAGTTCTTCCAGCATTAACTCTTTTTGTCATCTTGGCCAGTTTACTTGGGTGCATGGTGAAACTACAGTTGTTTTAATTTGAATTTCTCTCCTCATTGGAGCTTTAAGAAATATGCCTATTGATACCTTGCATTTCATCTTTTGAAGACTATATCTGATCAGAAAACATCCTTTTTAAAAAAATGAATAAGCATTTCAGTATGGTATATGTATGACACCTTCATATACATAGCACCTACCTTCCAGAGTTCTTGTGAAGATCAAATGAGAAAATATTTCCCTTTTTCTTTTTTTTAAGGAGGGAGGCAAGGCAATTGGGATTAAGACTTTTCCAAGGTCACACAACTAGAAAGTGCCAAGTGTGTAAGGTTGGATTTGAAATCCTGTCCTCATCTCTTTAGGGTTGGTGATGTATTTACTGCCGCCACCTAGCTGCCCTGAGAAAATTTTTCTAAAGTGCTTGCCACATACTAAGATGCTCTGTAAATGTTGTTACTGTCATCATCATCGTTATTAATTATTATCATTAGCAGCACAATACTGGAAGGCAGGAGAGCTGGCTTCTGGTCTCGTTTGCTGCTGTGCAATTTTGGACAAGGAACCTAGTCAGTCTCTCTGCCTTAGTTTCCTCTTCAGTAAAATGAATCACCATGGTAATTTAACAGCTTTGCAATTGTACTTGAAATAATAGAAGTATTCTTAATTACCCTCGTCCACTTTCATAACTTACTATAATAACTTGGAGAAGTAAGAAATATTCTAGCTAGACTTGTTTAGCACTGTTTTTGAGCCTGATCTGATGTTGAAAACCAATATCCTAAGGCAAAATGTTGCTTTTTTTGCTTCTTTTTGCTTTAATTTCCTTGAATGCTGATAAACAAAATTATAATTTCCCAAATTTGCTGGCTGTCTCCTAGATTCTGAGCAGAATTTTCCATTCTGTAAACTAGATAGATGGTCTTTAAGGTGGTTCTCTTTAGCTCTTACACTCTCTGATTCTATGTACATTAGTACAATTAGTGTAAATTAGTGCGGGGGAGTGTGGAGAGGTGAGCTGTATTAGTTAATTAATCAGAAAAGGTGGGGGCAGGAATAAATCACTGCACTGCTTACAGGAAGTTGGGAAACTGCGGAAGAAGGTGACATTTCCACAACTTTTTGAATTGCTGAGAGAACAAAGAACTTAATGGACTTTTGGAGATTTGAGAGATGTGAGGTTGATGTGCCTGTGGCTGGGAATTGGAGGGGAAATTACTTGCCCTGGGCAAGAAGGCGTAAGGGAAGGCGGTGGGATGATGGAACTGCGGATGAGTGGGTTTGCCTAAGTGCGGTGGAGTGAAGCAAGAAGGGGGAGTAGAGGAAATGAAGTGGGTTAAGTCTAGAGTGCCCGATGAGGGTTCTTGAAACTGAAGGTGAGAATCCTGATTCAGAAGGCACTATTGAGGTCTTGAAGAGGGATAGTGACTTGGTTGAAACAGATTACTCTTTAACTGAGTTCTCTGTGATTAGATTGTAATAACTGTCAGAGGTTGATGATTAGAAAGACTTATCTGGAAGAAATTCAGTCTGTCAAATCTATTACCTTGCAACTTTCCAGGGGAGAAAGTTAAAAAAAAATAATCTGTATTCTGGTTTGGGAAATACTATTTTAGTTATAATGCTGATATTTTCTACTGTCCAAAAAAGTCATCAAAGGAATTTAGGATCTTTTTTGGTGCAGAAGTTCTTAACACACCCCCCTTTTTTTGTCATGGACCCCTTGGGCAGTCCCGTAGAATCTTTTATGAATAATATTTTTAAATGCGCACAAATTGGGGAATTTAAAAAATAAAGCAAAGTAATTACTTTGAAATAAAGATGCAATTTTTCCCCCATCCAGGTTCACTGACCTCTTGAAATCTATCAATGTAACCTTGCATTAGTGTTATTTTTGTCCCAAAAATATTACTCAGATTTGTGCCTCCTTGATCTCTAATAGGTTAAAGTTTACAAGTATACTATACTTTTTACAGCTGCTCCAGCTGGGGAGACACAGGTGTCCAAACAACAGGAACAGCAGGCCTTTCAATAAAGTCGTCATAAAAGCCCAACTGGCAGACCAGTGGTGGTATCCACAGGAGGCACAGATGGCCTTGCAAACCTAAGGCTCAATGGGTACTGTAATTCTAGGGATTAACTTGACTTCGTGCTTGGCCTAAGTTGCCGTCTCCAGATCTTTCAATGAGTTTCTATTTTTGCGAGATGAGAATGTGTGTAGCCTTGGATGCCTTCGTTGTGATATCACCGACACTTGTGTTAGCAACTCCTCCTTTTTTCTTCTCCAGTTTAGTCTATAAGCTTTTAAAATCATCTGCTTTTGGTATAGTGATTGGGAAAAGTGGTGACCTAATGTAGCAAAAATCAAAAATAGCTCATTTTTATTCATAAATATTTTTTGATGCACTACAGAAAGATATTAGGCCTACGTTTAGAAGAGAAAACATATAGAAGAAAAGCGTTTGGGTTCTGGATGAAAAGTTGTGAATGTTTATGTTGTCTCCTGCCAGCCCATTATGGGTTCAGCTGCCTCTAATTTCCCTAACACTATCCCCCCCTAGACTTGTTATGTTATTGCTTGCAGGCTGCAGATAGGCTGTTAGCTGAGGCACACCCTCCCTGTTAACCCTCCCTGTTAAAAGGCAGATTACTAGCTCTACTCAGTTGGAGACCTGTCAGAATCTATGAGGCTTGAAAGATGTGTTAGAGAGAGCTTTTTATCTGAAAGTGGGGTGCTCTCACATTAAAAGTACTCTCATATTCTTGAATCAGAAGAATTGTTGTTTGTCCTTTGTTCTCAAAGAGGACCATGACTTCAGGAAGGTGATGGATGCCATAACTTGCAAGAGAGTTGGATTTAAGTGAGGGAGGGCTGTACAAGGTCACCAGCCTTACTCTCTCCTCTGGAGCCTTCTGGGTCCAGTGACAAGATACTGATCAGGACGACTGGAGAGGGCCCCTTCCCTTTCTATCAAGCAATCCACAAAATATTAAAATCCAGCCTCAGACACTTACTATGTGACCTTGGGTAAGTCACTTAACTCTGAATTAAAAGAAAACTGAATCACTGGCATCTGTAGACATATTTTGTGTTGGGGAAAAACAAATCCCTTTTTACTTATAAGTCTTTATGATGAATAAATTCCTTTTTGCATTAGCTTGGGACTGTACAACAGGATTTCTACATTTCTGTATCTAGACTGTATCCCCTGAGAATGGAGGTTTCATTATATCACTTTAACTTTTCTTGTGACAGGAAGTGTACTTAAGTGTTTAATTAAGATTCCCACAAGTAGTAACTTCCTGAATCTTGTTTTCATAATAAAATATTTTCTTCAATATTTTAGTAATGAGCCAATATATTTTCTTTTGAACTCAGATAAAACCCTTAAAAGTTGTCTATTTACTTGCATGGGGGCAACAGGTGGCTAGACCAGCGATTCACTGGTATGGGGAGCCTCAGCCCTGGTGAGGAAATTCACTCTACTAATCAGATCTGGGCTTTCTCTATAACTAAGTCTACTCTAGTTGCCTATAGCATTGAGAAGTTGTAACTGGTCCAGTCACACAACTAGTAGGTGCCAGAGATGGTTGTCTTGGCTTTAAAGCTGGCTAGCTATCCAATCCCATGGCCTACTCTTGCCTACTGCATCAAAATGATTTTTTCTTGTTTATTTAGTAATGTTGTTTTACCCTGACCAGTCTTAGTTAAATAAAGAAGAGGTAATATTCTTAATTATAACTCCCTAGATTGTACTGGAATCTATCTTAACCTTATGATAAGGTTCCTAACATGCATTTCTAGGGATGCCTCATGAATAATTTGCATCAAATTGTTTGTCTTCTTTTCAATAACTTAATTTCAGAAGGAATTGCATTATTGTTTCAGCATGTAAGCATGGTATAAATTACCATAGGATTTTATTTAGTATCCTGTAGGTATGTTTATTTGTCAATTTTTTTGTGCCTGAATTATTTACTAATACCATGTAATTAGTATTGTTCTCAAACACGAAAGTTGAATGTAGTATTTACAAAAAGTTATTGTTTTTTTCTTAGCATTTACTAGCATGTATTGAACTATATTTTTCCAAGATTATTTCTAGTGTCACACTTCTCCATTGCAGATTTCCAGTTGCAGATTTGTGATGAAGTATGCCTAATGTCTCTTACTGCCACATATAAATAAATTGTTGAGTACTATGTGACACAGTGGATAGAGTGCAAGGCCTGGAGTCAGGAAGACTCAACTTCTTCCCAAATTCAGATGTGACCTCAGATACTTAATAGTGGTGTGACCCTAGACAAGTCACTTAACCCTGTCTGCTTCAGTTTCTGATCTCTGAAAAGGAACTGAAGAAGGAAATGCCAAACTGCTCCAGTGTCTTTGCCATAAAAACCCCAGATAGGGTCACAAAGTGTTGGATGTGGTTGAAAAACAACTGAACAAGTATGTTTGCTTTTGTACTTGACAGTTGTAGTAGGAGAACCTTATAAAAATAAAAAGTCCTGTGCTGCAGAAATGCCGTTTTAAATGCCCTGCTATCCCCTCCCCCTTTCTAAGGTTATAGATGAGGAAAATGAAGCCCAGAGAGTTAAAATTATATTTCTAAAATCACAAGGTAGTAAATAGCTGAGCCTGATTGGAACTCAAGTTCTTTGACTAAAAATTATTTGCTTTTTTAGAATGTTGTAAGTTTCTAATGTTCTACACTGGTGGTCTTTAGTTTTAAAATACAGGCTTAATGAAGTAGGATGCGAATGTTTTAATATACAATTGAATGACCTACCTTAAAAAAATATTTAAAGATGTTTCATTTTATTTTTATAGGGTCCAGACCCCTTATCACTCAGTGGCAGGCCAAAACTCACTTTTCAAATGTAGATCAACCACTCTTTAATTTCTCAACAAAGAGATTTTGGCCTAAGGCACTGAGAATTGTGGACTTGTTTTTGGTCTTATTGCTAGTATGATAGCTAATAACAGCCAGCATTAACACAGTGTAAGCCCTTTTGCACGTGTTATCTCTTCTGTTGGTCTGCTAGTTTTTCCTTAGCACTATGTTCCCTGCAGCTGCTTAAGCATCCACTATTTGCTAGGCACTATGCAAAATGGTGAGGTTACAGAGAAAGGCCAAAGAGAGATCTCTTCTCACAAAGCCTAGTTCACGGTCCAGGGGGAGAGACAACATGCAGGTAACTATATACAGACACGATGTATACAGGGGAAACTGGGGGAGTCTCAGAGGGAAGGCTAGTATTAAAGGCTAGAAAAGGCTTCTTGCATAAAGTAGGTCTTCAGTGAGACTTAAAAGAAGCCTGGGAAACTAGGAGGCTGAGAGTTTTCCAAGCCCTGGGCACAGTCATTAAAAATGCTCAAGAGTGGGAGATGTAGCATATTATGTGGAGAGGCCTGTGGCACAGGATCTGTGTACTTGGGAAGGCGGGTAAGGTGTAAGAAAACTGGAAAGGTAGTAAGGGACCAAGTTGTGAAGGGCTTTAAAAGCCAAACAAAATTTTGTATTTGGTCCTGGAGGTAAATAATAGTCACTGGAGTTTATTGAGTAGGGGGCTGATGTTGTCAGACCTGTGCTTTAGGAAGGCAGTTGGACAGCTGACTGCAAAGGGCAGAGACTTGAGGCAGGGAGATTCATCTGCTGACTGATGGCTATTGCACCAGTCCATGTATGAAGAGATGGATTGCTTCTGTCGGAGAGGTTGGAGTTATCAGAGGAAAAAAGGAGAAATATTAAGAAGGTAGAAACAACAGGCCTTTGCAGCTGATTGAACCTGGGGTATGAGAGTGAGGAGTCCAGGAAGTCACTGAGGTGGTGAGCTTGGGGGACTGTGAAGATGGTGGTGTCCTCGATTGAAGTTAGGAAGAAAGGCTTTGAAGAAAAGAAAATAAACTGTTTGGACACATTGACTAGGGAACATCCAGTTCAAAATTATCATTTGATTCTCACAACAACACTGTGAGGTCGTAGTCTAGGCTAATTTGTGTCAGGCAGGACTAGAACCTTCTTTATTCCAAGGTAGGCTATGCTCAGATTAACGTACTGTCGTACCGTCTTTTTAATCTTTCTGTCCAAAAATGAATTTTAATTGATTAAACTGACTGCTGTGCTCGTGTGTTTCTTTGGGAGGAAACAATGTAATACTAGTATTAAACTAAGTAAATTATATAATTGGTTCCAAACTCAACTTGGTGCTTTAGGTTTTTTAAGCTTTCAGTACTAAAAATTCTTTTTGATGCTTAAGGGGGGGGGGGGGGATGACACAAACCACTGTTATTGAATTCAGTTTTGCTTGCCAAAATAACCATCTGAATATTCTGTAGCAAGTGACAGCCATGACCTATCTTTTGTTGGCCTTTTGCCAATTATATAATTGAAGGCCAGTGTTTATATGTCGCATTTTAAAGTAGACTATCATATCTACTAAGAAAATGATTTTAAAATACTTCAGATATAAACTAGGAGTTTTATCTTTCCTGTTAACAGATCTGTTAAATGAACTGTTTGTATTTTTTTTCCGGTCAGTCTTAAGGTCTGCATTACTTTTTTTTTTTTACACCTTTGGGATGTTTCCAAAATACTTTCAAGAGTTACCAAGTTATCTTTGGTATATTAAAAGGCTAAGTGATTTTTTAAAGAAGGATATGTTAAATACACTTTTAAATGACTCCCTAAGATAACTTTTAGTTATAACAATTGAACTTTTTACTGAATTGTTTCTTGTAAGCTTGATTCCAAGATTATCACATTGGGTCAGATTCCATTTAGCCTCTTCTGTGCCCTCTTTTATTGTGGGAAGGCATGCTTATTTTCCTTGACCTCTACCTAAGGTCAGGGAAGTACCTCAAAATGTCCATCGGAAAGTGATTAGTACTGAGATCCTGGTGTATCATTGTCCATGAATTTAAATTTAAAAAAAAAAAAACAAAAAACCAGTTCTGCTGTTAAACATTAAAAATGTTATTGCCCCACATCATCTCTTTGTGATATGAATTCCACAGATCTTCATGGAAAAGAATAATACATTATTTCAATTCATATGTTTACTATAAAACAGAAAAAGGTGCGTCTGCTATTTCTCAAATATATTAGTTAGATTTAGTGAAAAGGCACTCTGTTCAAACCTTTCAGGATTTACAGACTTGAATTTTATTCCTTTTCAGTCTTTTCCCAGGCTAAGTCTCTCCCCCATTATCTACTTATCTAGAGTCTTTACTCCCCTGAAACTGAGCTAGACATCAAATTGGCTTCCTTTATTCTAACTCAGCCTTGGACCAGTATCTAATGGAAAACCAGTAGATTGTGTGCTATTTTGAATTAATCATTTATGCAACAGTCATTTGTCATGCATCACCTCAGAGAGGTTAAGTGCCTTGTCTGTGGCCACACGAGGTACTAAGGGCAAAAGGTGCACTTTATGCCCTGATATACCTGACTACAAATCCATCAGTTTATGCCGTTGTATCACACTGCCTTCTCATCAGACCTTACCAGAAGTTTAAAAGTACCCTTGAAGCAGCTGTCCTCTTAATCCGTGCTAGTGCTTTCTAGTCATTAAAATCCTTCCTTGGCTTACTTTTTCAAGTTCTACTTATTTTAGATTACTTTGCTCCGTTGACTCCCTGTTTTCTTAGTGTTCTTTGCTGGATGTTCACAAGATACCTGGCACAAGACTAGAAGTGGTCGTATTGTATGCACGTCGGTGTTTTTCCTCTCCTCCCTCCCCTTCTCCCCCTCTTTCTTTACAACAGTAGTCAGAAACTGCTAGATGAAGTCTTCTAAAAAATTATTTCAACTTTAAAAGACAGGTATTTGAAAATTACACATATAGTATGTTATATACTGTATTTCTTCCTGTCATTTAAGCTTCCATTTACTCTCTTGGGCAGAGGGGGAAAAAGTTTACCAGAACTGGTAATAGTGTCAAACTGTGTATGCTCACAGGCGTTTGTTTTTCTGTAGTACATAGGTTTTTGATTTCTTCCCAGGCTAGGTTACTTTTAGGGACAACTTTTATTTTTCTATTATTTTTACAAAGCTGGTTCTTTCCCGTGGGTCCTTTAAGTAATTGTCTGATTTAGTCTGAGGGCTCTGGTAGTTACTTTTAGCTTCTCTTCAGATCTACAACTAGTAGTTAAAAGTAATGCAGGGTGTTTCTCAGGGCATCAACCAGAGGAGAAAGTTTCCTCATGGGAGTCTTAACAAATTGTTGTATTCATGCTGGATCTTGATAATTCTGTGGTGATTTCCCATAACGATTTTTTTTTCATTTTCTACATAGCTCCCCAAACCAGAATAGCTAAACGCATCAAGTTTTCCCTAGATGTAGGTAAACAAAGTGTTTCAAGCCATCAACCCTTAATTATTAAAACATCACTTGGCTGTTGTGCATAGCTTAGGGAAAAAGTGCTTTTGGCAAAAAGAGGTGTGATATGTAGACCTGTACACACATTTCCTGTTATCCATCTTCATTAAATTATTTTTCCCACTTGGCCTTTATTTCCCATCCGTGTACAAAATTGTACTCCAATCTGTCTTCGCTAAGCTTATATACATCTTTTTGTGAGACAGCAATGTGCTCAGAAAACTCCTGCTTTGAAAATAATGAGCCCACTTTAAATTGTTTAAATTGGGTTCATCAAATTATCAATTAATGGCTTCATCAACTCATTCTTAGTTGCTGCTGAGCCATCAAAATATTGAGAATTGACATAATAAGCCGAGTTATCTAGTTTTACAAATTCAAGGCCAAGGAGGCCAAATGTTCAGTATTGTTACACAGTGGAACTGGTGACAGAGGCATTTATTCAGTTTAAGGTGACTAAACCAAAATAAAATTAGCCCTGTCTTCTAGGAACTTAGATTAGGGAAGGGTATATGTGTGGTTGAAAGAGAAGCAACAGGTACTTAGAAATGTAAATACAAAATTTGTACAAATCATTTAGGGGAGAGGAATTAAGAGAACACTGACAACTTGGGACATCAGGATATGTTTTTTTATAGAGATGGACATCTCTGCTGGGAATGCATCCTGTGCAAAGACACTGAGATGGCATATGCAATCTTGTAGGCACATAACTTGGGGCCTCTCCCTGCAGCATTTGGAATGAAGCTTCTTTGAGTTGGAGAAGTTTAAAGATGAGGCTAAGACTCAGATTCCAGTACTCATTTCAGTTCCTTTGTTTGATTACACAGTCATTGGAGATGCTTCTCCAAGTGAATGATTATGTAGTAACCCTGTATCAGCCCTGGGAAGGGGGGAAGGAAACCTTGACACCAGACTTGTGTGTCCAAAGAGAGATTTATTAAAGTATATTTTATGCAGACAGTCAAGGCCATAAGAGGAGTGGAGATCAAAGCAGGGAACTGCAGCCTGCCAAATTGGAGTGGGGGTGGTGTGGCAGCTTCATAAATGGCTTCCCAATTTTCTTTTTGTATGGGGGGAAAACATGCATCTGATATGCTAGAGATGTATTCTCCTTTTCAGGGTTTCCAAAATGGTGGTTCCAAGGTATATCCGCTACCTCTCCTTCTATACATAGCCTTTCTATCTTTGAGTGTAGTAATTGAGTGGAATGTTACTTGATTTACCTAAGTGGGAATATGGGGAGGGTCTTATCTATGACTCCAGGTGCCGTGGGGCTGTTTTGGGTCCAGGTGGACGCTTTATCTGTGAAGTTAAGTAAGAAAAGAGATGGAGACCATGGCCATTTCTAAGAGAAAAAGCAAAAAAAAAAAAGACTAAAAAACCCAAGGGACAGTCAATATTTAAATGATAAATGACAGTTACCTAGCAAGCACCAGAAGTTGCTCTTTCAAGTGAGAGAGGAGTGTCTAGCACAGAAGTGGTTTGGGGCATTTTTCCTCTGGAATGCTACTTAGATTCCATGGTGGCAATAAAATAAACTGCTCACACACAGCAGTCCTAATTATTACCCATTAATATAGCTATGTACAAAAATGTTTGTGTGTATAGAAAGTAATTTTGATCATAAATATTCCCCAAAGTACAGAAGGATATAGGCATTGCTGAAAAAAATTTCTAAGAAGCAAAACCATATGCTTATATACATAATTAGAAGGGGACAAAGAATGTAGAGACCAGACATAATGGAAAGCTTTGCATAAGTTAATTTTGTTGGTCCTGCTTCAACAGAATAGTCAGTAGGGTGGGTTGGCTGAAATGCACACTGTGTAAAGGGCATAATGTTCTGTAAGCCTGAAAAGGTATATTTGGGGCAAGATTGTGAAGGATTTTAAATGCATCTAGTCTAGTGCTCTTTTTATGTCTCATAACCTAAAAAAAAAAAAGAAAGAAAAGAAAAGAAATGAAAGCACTTTAATTCTTAACTCTAATAATGGTTACCTGATGTGAAGCTTGAGCACTTCTACCTTTCCATTTCTCTAGGGGTATGCAACTTTTGCTTGCAAAGGGTGATTGTGAGGCTTAATTTAACTACTGAGATTATATTATATACTGAGGTATATAATGTGATAATGTTATGTTCTAATTTTGTTTTTATAGCTCCTTTTGAAGTGAATTAAATGTTTATTGAGTGCCAGTCATATGAAAGGCACTGTTGTAGACTCTAGAGATACGAAGATAGATATAACATAGACCCTTGACTCAAATTAAAAATGAATGAAAAAATCATGTTACTTCTTTTTCTTCTCTAATGGCGTTTAGGAAAAACAAGAGATGAAGAGTAAACATTTTTCTTATCATTTATTCCAGTGATTTGATCTGTTTTATGAATAGATGATTTTTATTTGCTTCTTAATTTTTTATTTCATAGGTTTCCATGAAAACCTCCCTCCCCTTATTATCAGGTGACCATCCTTATTGTGAAGTCAATTAATAAATTATATTAAGTTTGCTGTGTTAAGGACTTGGGTACAAAGAAAGGTGGAAGACAAGTCCCTGCCCTGAAGGACCTTACAGTTTAATGGAGGTGGGAAAAGACAGCATAAAAAGAATAGGAGGGGGATGATGAGGTACAAGTAGCCAAGTGGAGAATTGCTATATGACTGTCCTGGGAGACTTCTTTAAATGGTGGAGGATCTGGGAAGAGCTCTAATCAGAGGAGAGGAGGGATCCCAGGCAGCAAGGTACAGAGGATGTGTGAATTTCAAGGAATGATTTGCAGGATGATGTTTCCCTTGTAGTTAACTAGAATAGGCTTCATTAGAAAGACTTACGTTACAAAGGCCATACCTCAAGGACTTTACAGCAGGGTAGAACCTACCAAAACTTATACTTTGGTGTAGCCCAGGAGGGCCATCGCTTTTTTTGTATCGTGAATTCCTTTGACATTCTGTTTAAACCAATTATATTCAAATAGTTAACAAAAAATATTTTTAAAAGTTCACAGATTGCTGTTTTTAAGAACCTAGGGTCATGATGATGCACCTAAATTTTTTGAATGTGTCTCATTCTTGAATTGCTTGTTCTAGACCAAATGGATGACAGAAAAATAACATTTCCTGTCTATTCATTTGTGATCTCCAACATTGAGATACCAATTTGGCCTACAGGGCTTCAGCTCCAGGTTTGCTCAGTTGATGGGGAAAAAAATGTTATTGACCCCTTTTACAAAGAGCTATTTGCAGTAAATGACATTATTTAAATACTCCTTTCTCTGGTGACAGAATTGATATGGGTTCTTCTTATCAGTACAATATTTTGACAGATTGAATAAAATGGCCCAGCACACATTTTAATGCTGACTTATATAAATGTCCTTTTATTTTCACATGCAGTTTGTCTTAGAATCATTTGCTAGTTAGTGATTTCCAGCTGTCATTGACGAAAGTTATTGTTGTAGCTGTGTTTAGGGTATTTCCAAGTTATTTCCCATATTATTAAATAGTTTAATAACCCTTTCTTGTAAATAAGACCAGGTTTTTTTTTTCTTTAAAGCAGATTAACTTGAGTGATTCATAAGACAACTATAGATAACTATGCAGTGAAGCTTAGTTAAAGGAAAAAAGCAGATTTCGTGATTAGAGGCCAGAGTTTTTTGCCTTATCTCAGAGAATTTGGGCAGGTCACATTAAGTTAGTTAAAGTTTCCTCATCTGTAAAATGAGAATAAACATACTTCTACTACTTACCTCATGGAACCATTGTGAGGAAGGCACTTCATAGACTATTAAGAACCATATAAATGTAAGCTATTTTATATGTAATGTTCATAGAGTAATTATGTTTTATTATTAGGCAGTATCCAGTGTGGAAGATTTGGCTTTTCAAATGAATTTAATATATGAGCAATAACGTGTGCTTATTTATTTGAAAGCTAGGTAATAGATTAATAAATTAAATCTTTCTCTAGTCACTAGGTGGCATTGCATGTTAGCATAAAAGTGAAATGTTATCTTGGGCAGTGTTTTTAATCAGAGTATACTTAGAGCTGATAATGAGAATTGTTCAAATGCATATTCAATATATGCATTTCTGTACCTATGGTTTAAAGAGAACCCAGGGCAGAGCCCCAGGGGTGCCGCCTAAATACACACATAGCTAAGGAGGCTTCAAGGAACAACTGGAAACTGCCACACTATTCAAACATGGCATAGTAAGCAAATAGTGTGACTCCTATATACAGTTCTCATTAACTTACATCTTAAGGGAGTGGAGGGCCTCACAGTCTGCATGGCTTTGTATCATTTAGCTTTTGTATGGACCTTTTAAATAGAATTGATGACTTGGTAATTACTTTGGTAATTGTTTTTAAAGGTTGCCTGTAAATTCAGAATTTATTGGGGCAAAAAGTAGGTGTAGAGTCTGACAGTTTTAACATTAATGCTATTGCACTTCAATATTTTAAGTTCTGCATTAAATTTCAATCTAAGTGCCAAGTAGAGCAAAACATAGGATTTTATTTGGGGAAAATAAAGGAAAATCACAGAAACTAAAATAAATGATATTCCTAGAAGACTAGGAAGGAACAATGGAGAGGCATTGAAAACTTACAGTAGTGATAAATACAGATTTAGAGTTGCCAAAAAAATTGAGAGTTGGGGTTATAAAACAAGGAGTTAGGGCCAACCTTTCCCCTTCAATTTCTATGGATGAGGAAATGTCTAAAGCATAATAAGTAGGAAGAGAGATACTTCTAAAGTCCATAAGAAATGGCAGATATTTAAATTTTGAACAGAATTACAAGAAATAAGATGGATACTAACATTCCAGTCAGTATTGATGGATGGCAACCTTAGAAACAATAATAAAGAGTTGGAGCATTGTAGTGGTCTGTATATAGTTGTTGGGTTTGCTGACTAAAAAAGATGTTGGACTTGAAATCCAGCCACTCTGTGGATTACTTAAGGATGAGGCAACGTAATATGATCGAAATTTCTAGATTGGGGACAGAGGACTTGGGTTCAAGTCCTGGCTTACCCACATACTAGTAGTCCCTTTTACCTTTTGAAATTTCTTTTTCTTTCTTCATAAAATATTGAACCTTCTTCAAAAGGTTGATGAAGAGATGATATGTGTGAAGACCTTTATAAAGCACTATATGTGTGTGTGTGTGTGTGTGTGTGTGTGTGTGTGTGTGTGTGTGTGTGTGTGTGTGCTATTTTTAGTTTGCTTTTACCTCTCTGACTTTGGGCAAAGTCATTTAACCTCATTCTTTCCTCATCTTCCTGACACGTAGTAGGTGGTTAATAAATGTTTATGGATTAAATGATTTATCTGTAAGATGAAGGGCTAAAACTAGATATCTGGCCTGAGGTCTCTTCTGGCAAGAGCTCAAGACTCTGTGTTCTTTAATGAGTTAAACTTTTTTTTTCTTATTTTTCTAGGCAGTCATGAAGCATTTATTAAGTATTTTCTATGTGCCAGGCACTGTGCTAAGCTTTGGGGTGAAAAGAAAATACTTATCTCTGTCCTTAAAGAGAGAATATTCTAGTGGGAAAGAAAACCCTAAATGTGCCTTTCCTGGTCCTTCTGGAGAAGGTGGGATTTAAACAGAGTCTCGAGTCTCTGTGGTGAGGTGGGAAGGCATTCTAGGTGTGGGGAACAATCAATCCAAAAGCATCCTTTGTGAGGAACAGCTGTACAGCTGGATCATAGAGTTCATGAAAGGGATTAAAGTGTAGGAAGGGGCTGGGTTGTGAAGGACTTAGAAAAGCTAAGCAACAGACTTTATATTTGATCCTAGAGATCATAGGTAACTATAGGAGCTTAATTGAAAGGCAGGGGTGAGTGCAGCATGGCCGGACCTGGGCTTTATCGAGTAAGCGAAAGTTGGGTTGGAAGTAGGGAGACAGTCCACACAAAGAGACTACTTAGGCTACTTGTAATAGTCCAGGAAAAGAAGTGATGGGGGGTTCTATGTGAGTGGAGAGAAAGGGAACGTACATAAGAGATGTGTGTAGGTAGAAACAAATTTAAAACAAGATTTGGCATAGGGTTAGATAGGAGTCTGATGACATTGAAGTTGGTGAACTTGCGTGACTGGAAGGATTATGTTGTACTCAACAGTCATAGGGCATTAGAGAAGAGGTTTAGGGAAGAAAAATGAGTTCTTTTTTGAACCTTTTCAGTTGGAAATGTCTCCATGCATCTGGTTCCCGATGTCCAAAAGGTAGCAGGTGATGATGTGGGACTAGAGGGCGAGAGAGAGAGAGACAGACAGACACAGAGACAGACATCTGGACTGTGTAAACTAGTAGTGCTAATGATAGCTGCTGTTATTTTCTGGAATACCCCCTCCCCTGCTTTTTGTTGACTCCTCTCGTTAGCCAATCAGAGTCTGAAATCTTTCCGAATTTTAGGGCGTCCTGCCCCCACCCCTTTGGACTTTCTAATAAGTTCTTGTTTCTGAGGTTTTGTTTTAAGTTCATTGGATCATAAGGAGGTTAAGTGATGTGGAAAAACTGGGATTCAAATCCAAGTAGTCTGACTGCAAACTCAGCATTTTTTCTGAATTTTTTTTTTTTTTTATTGTAGAAGTGACGGCATACTGATTTTAATGACTATTTATTCCTGGCGATGTAGAAAGTGCTGATGTCCAAGAGTATTGGAGTCGTGAGACCGGGTGTGAATTCTAGCTTTGAGGCTAGTTGTGTGACAGCAACTCTTGGAAAGTCATTTCAGCTCTGAGACTTTGTTTACTCACCTGTAAGAATGATTATATTTATAGTTGATGACTCACAGAGTGGTTGTGTGGAAAGTGCTTTGTAAACCTGAAGGCACCATAAGAATGTGAACAGTTACCGGGGATCCTTAGATGACTCATCCTTCTGTGATGCTCTCCAAGGTTCGTGTGGTCTTTAATATCACTGTAAGTTTGCAATAGAAATATACCTTACTTATATAATAGGTTTTGTTGGTGGTGACAGTGTTTTCATTCATTCATTTATTGCGTAAGACTGATTTCATCAGAATAGTGAGCTCTCCCAATGGGGAAAACAATGCAAACAGACGATTTATGGATTTACAGTTAGTGGCACTACGAGACAGTGACTTAGCCACAGCTACACAGTTAATACCTGCTAGAGACTTATTTGAACCTAGTTCTTCCATATTGACAGGTCGACTTGGTATCCATTGAGCCATAATAACAGATGATTACCACCAATGGTCATTTTGTGATGGGCTTTCCAACAGAGATAAAGAATAGAAACTGGACCTATGATTTCGTTAGTTTAAGAAACTTTTTAACCCATGTAGGTTCTCACCATTTCTGTAATTTACAGAGATGCAGTGAGCACTGAGAGGTTACTTAACTTACCCAGGATTACAGAACCAATACGTCAGAGTGGGGGACTTCTCTCAGGCCACCTTTCCATCCCACTATATATCAGATTGCTTCTCGTTAAACATCAGTCATGAAATGATGAAACTACACATGAAAAATATGTAGTTTACCTGAATAAAATTGGATTTATAGGGTTATAAGAATTTTAAAAGGGGAGAGAAAAATTATATTTATTTTCTCTTAACACTGAAACCTTTATAGGAAGACTTTTCTTTTTACCTTGGTACAGATCCTTTTGAGGCAGCATCAAAGGCTCTGAAAACAAGTTTGCAAACTTGATGAGGGATTTTTTGAAGTTACTGTGTTTTCTATAGAACAAGGGGGAAAAATATTTTCTTCTCCTCATTCACCTGAGTGCCCAGATAATACCACCTGGGCTGCTGTATCATACCCAAGCAGAAGCTAGTTGTCACAAAATGTGTACAAAACCGAGCAGAGCTTCTCCCATCTGTTCCACATCTCAGTGAATCCCATTTCAATGAATCTTCACTCAGTGGGGTGATGCAACTTTCATATTAAATGAGGTGAGTAAGTATTGTTGAGCTGGAGCAGTTTGCACAGTTCAGTTCTCTGTTGTAATCACCGGACAGCATACTTCACAAGTACAGTGTTTGCACAGGGCCACTCTTGCCCATGAACTTTTGCTGTTAATCCTTGGGGGGGGGGGGGGGAGGTGGAGAGAAGAAAATACTTACATGTCTGTTGCCTCTGATCTCTCCACTGTAAGTAGAAGGAAGAATGCAGAAGATAAAATGTAAGCTACATAGGTAAATTCTTTTCCACATTTGAGAATTTTTGGTAGCAGGAAGAACCAGAGCGATTGCAAGGGTCATCCAGGTGATACAGTGGGTAGATTGTGCAAACTTGGAATCAAGGTGACCTAAATTCAAATTTGGCCTCAAACACTTTATTAGCTATGTGACCCCGGGCAAGTTACTGAACCTCTGTTTGCCTTTTGTTTCGTTTTGTCTGCTTAAAAATGGGGGTGATGATACTAGCACTTACTTCCCTGGGCTGTTGTGAGGATCAGAAGAGATAGAAATTGTAAAGCCTTCAGTTTAGTCCCTGGCCAGTGGGAAGCATTGTGTAAATGTTGGCTGTTATTGTTGTTTTTATTCATTTAGTCCAATCCTCTCACCTTACAGATGAGGAAACTGAGGTTTAGACAGGTAGAGGGACTCGCCCTAACTTCTGCATGAGACCATTCCTGACATCCTCTTCACACTGCCATTTATGTATTTTATAAATGTTTATGTGCACATGTTTTCCCCAATTAATTGGAAACTTCCTGAAGTCAGAGAATGTTTCGTTTTTGTTGACTTCATATCGATAGTGTCTGGCACATGTGGCAGGTAATAAATGCTTTTTCTTTTTTATTGTGACCTTAGTCATTAATGAATATAAACGTTCCAATTTGCAAAGAGCAAGAAAGAGAACTGTATAAGAAACTGAATTCCTGGTGTTCACATTGTTGTATAGGGAAATGATTTTCAGGCATGAAAATCATTCAGTTCTTGGTCTGCTTCGTGCCTGTGTGACTGTAGGCAAGTCACTTAATCTCCCTGGGCCTCAGTTTCTTTATTTGTAAAATGAGAAGGTTCGGTTGGTAGCCTCTGAAGTCCCATCTAGCCCTTGCATCCATAGTTTTTAAAAGCGTGTATGTATAGTTTAACAAAATAGTAACAAAAGTGCTGTGTCTCCTGCATTCTTTCTTTTCTATACATTAAAACCAAATTATAGATGCTTTCTTGGGAGGGGAACAATCCCAGGCTCTTTCTACTCACACCATAGCCCTTTGATCTCTGCTAGTCCTTATCATCTCCCTCTGTGTGGCTGAAGGGTTTAATTATTCTCTTAAGATCTGATTTTTAACTTTCCCTTTTATAAAAAGATCACTTGATCTTTGACTTTGTGTAATACTTGCTCTAGTCCCACCTGAGTCCTCTTTTGTGTTTAAAAATATTTAAAATTTAAATTGTATTTAAATTCAAAATACTTTTCTGGCTGGGTGCCTACTTCTGTCTGGCTAGTGCTTTTGTAAAGTGCTGTAATGATCTCGAGGATTATTCTGCTCTCAAACTGAGGTGGGCTGGTGGTGGCCAGGAATTTGGAGGATGGGGAAGGGTATTACTACAGGGTTTGTTTTATTTTTTTTGTTAAGTCTCATACTAGATTTGAGTTGTGGGATTGAATGGGGTAGAGGTATGTGGGAATGGGAATGAGAACAATTAATCCTTCCATCCTCCCACCCAGGAAAAGCAATTCTTACACTGTGTTTACTTTGGGGTGGAAGAAGAAAAATGCTGGGGCGGGATAGGCGAGGAATTACTGGTGCTTTGAACTTCTTTTGCTCGCCTCCCTCTCTCCTGCACCCCAGCCCTCCTCCTGTTGAGATGATGGCTCCATTTCATGTTTTGGTTAACAGTAGCCTCCTGTAGAGTTAAACAGCCAATGATAGTCTTGCCAGCTTCTAATGACTATGCCTTCCTTTGCCCGGACCCTGTAAAAAAGGGTCGTGTTTGACTACATCTAAATAGTCTGTGCCGTGAGTGACGGGCTGGTAGATGTTTGACAGCTGGGCCCTCGGACATGCAGGTACTGGGCACTTTAATTTTAATTAACATTTTCTCCACTTTCTTGGGTCGACAGTTAACAAAATAATAAATCAAGCCCTGTTTCGGTAGTATTTGCCAGTGTCTGAGGTGTGAATGCTCATACTGAAAATTTAACCATTTGTTCTCTTTCGTACCTTGACCTTGTGCCCCGGGGTTCTTGTTAGAGTAGGCGCTTAAGCATTTATTTGCATCCTTCTCAGCTGCTATTGGTCACAGATGCTGTTTAGATGTTTGGTGCATGCTGGTTCCCCGTTGTCATTTACTTAACAATAAGAAGTTAAGAGTGTGTAGGCTTTGACATTTGTAACCTTTTTACCTGGGGATAAAGGTTTTTTTTTTTTTAAGGCATCTTCTGCACAGATCCAACACCAAATAGAAAGTTTATAATAATGAGTAACATTGTAAATAGAAGCTGTGTCTAAGTGAGTGAAGTGTTGAACCCAGAAGTCTGGGAGACCTGGGTTCAGGGTCAAATTTTGACACGTATGGACTCTTGCGACTTGGAGCAAACCACTCTGTTTCTCAGTATCCACAGACGACTTTAAGGCTAAATGGAAGATCAGGTGCTGATTTGCCTTGGTAATCTCTAGATTTCTCCAGGGTTTTGCCTTTTCCCTCTAGCCTTCCCCCCTCCCCCCAAGTTCTAAATATTGGGTTAATACTGATATATAAATCTGATGTCTGATTTATTTCTTGGAGAAAGTGAGGTTCAGAAATGGTTACCCTCCATTCTGTATAAAGGGACAGAACTGTGTCTTGGCTAGAAGATGAGCTGGAACATGAGATTTATAACTGAGGTAAAACAAATTGCTGTGGCATATCCAAATAGTGTGCATCACGGATCCGCATTGAATCCAAGGAAAATGCCCCAGAGAGGTACGAGGCAGCCAGATTGTATGTCATTGATTTTAGGGTACTCATATTTACACAACATGCCAAGTTTTAAAAATTGAGCCTAAACTTATGGATAAAGTACAGTGTATAGTTTTACCTCTTACCATATTGGAGTAAGGACACTGCATAGGCCTTATTTATAGTAATACTAATGATAACTAATAGCAGGTACATAACACTTTAAAGTTTGTAAAACACATGTCTCATTTGATTCGTACCCTAAATATCAAAGGAATGATAGCATTTGAGGACTTCCCAGAAATTGAGGCTTTAGTGGTAATTCTGTCAACAGAACATGTACACAGACCAGGCAGAGTGGGAGTGTGGACAAAGGGAGAGAGAATGAATGAATAATTGTATCTTCAGTTAGGGAAGCAGGGGGCAAGTATGTATCTGGTTTGGGGTTTTTTTTGTTTCTTTGGTTTTTTGCTGTTTTAGGCGTGGGGGGGAGAATCTAGGAAAGGCTAACTGTTAAATTACAAGTAGTTTATTGGGACTTGGGTTACTCTCATCTTGGCCCTTGATTTCGTTGTTATCACTACCCCCCTCCATCTGCTTGCCAGATGTATTAAACACCTCTTGTTTCTGAGAGAGGTCATTTGAGAATGTGGTCAAAAGGACTATGTGTGGGTTACAAGGGTTCTGAAAGAGGCCTAGATGTGTAAGTAAGAGGAAGATAAAGCTCTCTCTGTGAGATGTAAAAGACTTGGCATGCTGCGATAAGAATTAGAAAACTCTAAAGTCCAATAAAAATGTCACAATTTTCCATAATGTGGATTTAAAATCCAAAGATATAGTAGTAACTGACAATATAGCTTAAAATCTTTATGAAGTTTTCTGATTCAGGGAAGTGTGGAGGATGGGAAAGAAAGGGGGATTTTTATCCTTCCTGTCTCATAAGACTTTATTTGGAAATGTTTCAATATTTTGAATGCATTTGCATCTGAAACTAATGAAAGGGTTATTGGAGGCCTCTTGAACTGTTTTATAGCCTGCTGTATCTGAAAAGCTGTGCTTATTTCTGGAAAGGTGGTTTTACTGGGGAAGAAATGTATGTGAGATCATTGCTAAAGCAGTATGCCAGCCCTTGTGGACTTGCATGTGTTACATTGAAGTGAAATCTATTATCTATTTATGGAGGTCATTGAAAATTTTGGTTTTCTTATAGATAAATAGCAGATTAATCAAGTGGAATTTTCCCACCTGAAGTATCATCTTTTAGAATTTATTTTTTGTAATTTGAAGTTAGAACAAAATTTGATACCTTTTCATCCAAATCACTAGGAATTCATTTTTCTTGGGGATGGTATATTCTGTTTTTGTGATTGACTGGTTTTGGTTTGTAAATGACTATTGATTCATTATTAGTAGAGGATGTATTTTTTTTTTTTAAAACTAAGATGCAGTTATACAAAATCAGTATGCTTTGCTGTCTTCTGATCACCTTTAACCAATACACAGTTGGCCAGGGTCAAGTGTGTAGATGTAGAATAAAGTGGTTTCAAATCCATTTCTGTGGAAACTTTGAGTAAAGGCTTCATTTTTGTGTTTGTATCACCAGTTTGTAGCACAATGCTTGGCACATAGTGCTTAATAAATCCTTGTTGGCTGATTTTAGCAAACAAGTGCTTACTGTTTGAAAGAATAATTCTAAGTGCTTTATCAAGAGAATTAAGTTTGGCTTTTTGGTATAGCCGAGCAGTTTCCAAAGTAGAAACTGTGACCTGACTTCAGAGGGCATGTAATCTAATCATTTGCCAAATCTTGAGATTTCTTTTTCTTTTTCTTTTTGCTTTTTTTGGGGGGGAGGAGGAAAGCAGGGCAATTGGAGTTCAGTGACTTGCCCAAGGTCACATGGTTAGCAAGTGTTAAGTGTGTGAAGCCAAATTTGAACACAGGTCCTCCTGACCTTAGGACCGGTGGTCTATTCACTGGGCCACCTAGCCACCCCTATCTTGAGTTTTCTACTTTACAAACTCCATCACATATGACCCTTGCTGTCTATTCACACAGCCAATGTCCAAATTTCACACTCTTAAGAACTTTCACGTGTGATTTTTAAAAATTAGCTTCTTATTTGTCTTTCTGTCTTAAGTCTGTGTCTTCCTCAACTATCCTCCATAAGATGAGCAAAATGATATTTCTAATGCATGGATCTAACCTCGACACTCTTAGTAAACTCTGGGCTCAAGTGTATTATTTCATTTCTGTCACCTTCTGGGAATGTCTTTTTGTTTATGTCTTATAATGCAGATAATTAGCATAGTGTAGTGCATATATAATTTGTGCTTTTTGTGTGTGTGTGCTTTTTTGGAGGGCAATTGGGGTTAAGTGACTTGCCCAAGGTCACACAGCTAGGTTTTGTGTTAAGTGTCTGAGGCCAGCTTTGAACTCAGGTCCTCCTGACTCCAGAGCTGGTGCTCTATTCACTGCGCCACCTAGCCACACGCATATATAATTTATAAATATGTAGTTCAAGGATTCACACTCAACATTTTTACCTTAAAGTTACATGATGAAAGTCAGTTTTGCTGCTCTGGCCAAATGAACTAAGCAGTTGCTTCTGCCTGGTAACATTTATTTATCAGAAAACATAATACCTTGCAAAATGGCAAAGTTAACAATAGGAGTAGTCAGTATTGGTTGGGTTATGGGAAGATAGACACATTCATTCTTGGTTAGAGCTGGAAATGAATATAATCATTTTGGAAAGCAGTTTGGAATTTGCAAGTAAAGAATTAAAATGGCCATACTTAGACATACCATTACTCTAAGGAGATCACTGAAAGGAAGCAAATTTCCTCGTATACCAAAGTATTTACAACATGACAGATAACAAAGACTTGTAAACAAAGTAGTAGATGCTCATTGATTAGGGAATGGTTAGGGAATGGTACATGAATGGAATATTATTGTGCTATATAAAAAAAAGGTGAATAAGATGAATAGTGAGACATGGAAAGACCTTTATAACTGATATGGAGTGAAGTGAGCAGAGCCAAGAAGACAATATATATAATTACAACAACAATGTAAACAGAACCATAAAAAAATTCAAAAGTGAATATCATAAAATTATATAAAACAAGCATAGTTCAAAAGACGGGAAGTCCGCAAGTGCTGTATGTTGTACATTTTTCAGACTTTATCAGTGTATCGATCTGTTATGATTGTTTCTCTCTTTAACAGTACTGTTTGTTATATGAGGAAGGATACTGCAGAAATTATGGTGATGTTAAAAAAAGACATTAATAAAAATTCTTCCCCCCCCCCAAAAAAAAAGCATAGCAAAATTGTCCTCAGAATTCATGGCAAGGTAATGGCTTAAATGTGGAACTTCTGATTTAACTACTCATTTGATTTATGATTTCGCTTTTCACTGAAATAGAAGTCATAATCTGAAGAAATAAAAGGGAAATCTGTCTATAATTCTAGCCATTAAGCCTAAAGATTCTTATTTTGAAGGGTCTTGGCTTAAGTAGCTAGAAGATTTGCATATGAGTAGTCTCCCATTTTTAAAAATAAAATTAGCACTTAAGCCAACAGGGGAAATGACACTCTTTTTTTTTTTATTATGTGAAAGCATTTAATGACTGTAATACTTTTTAAAGTTTTAAGACATCTCATTTAAGCGATCTGTTCTATAGTTCTTGGGGACAGAGGTCATTTACTCATGGCCCTAAACATAGTGATTACCAGAGGTGAATTTGACTTAAATCCAGAGTTAACTGTGCTATGTTTCCTGCCCTTAAATATTTAGACATTATATCAATGTAATAATATCCTTCTTTCCTTTTTCACTGACTGGCTATGAGAATCAGATAAAGTGTGGTTAGTGAAAACACTGAAAACTATGAAGTTCTATACATATGTAAGCATGTTAACAAAATATTAGAAGTTAATAAATATAGGAATGCTATTCTATTAATATCCGACATGTAATTTGTTCTGCTGAATATAAGCATTTGTTCAGTCATTTTTTCAGTTGTCTGACTCTTTATTGATCCCACTTGAGGTTTTTTTGGCAGAGATACTGGAGTGGTTTGCCTTTTCCTTCACCAGTTCATTTTTACACATGAGGAAACTGAGGCAATCAGGGATAAGTGACTTCCCCAGGGTCACACAGCTAGTAAGCCAGATTTGAACTCAGGAAGATGAGTCTTCCTGACTCAAAGTCTGGGACTCTATCCACTATGCCACCTAACTGACCCAAATATAGGCATAGCAGTCACTAGTTCGTGACCTCATCACAGCTGTGACATTTAATGCTTTTTTTGACTGTCAGCAAATTTCTTAACAGTTCTCTACCTTTATATGGAATTTAAGTTTAATGCTCTATCGACATCTCACTAAAATATTATGAAGATTAATTAGGTCCCTGTAAAAGGTACTATAATACTGACTAGTGGGAGGCATCATTGTCTGTCAATCAGTAAACATTTATTAAGAGTCTGCTGTCTTCCAGGCACTGTACTGTGCTTTGGGGACACAAAAAGAGACAAAAAGACAATCTTTGCCCTCAAGAAGCCCACAATCTAATAGGGAAGAAAACAAATGTGTATAAGCAAACTATGTGCAGGATAGATAGGAAATAATTAACAGAGGGCAGGTACTAGAATTGAGACTGGTTGGAGAAGGCTTCTTATAGAATATGAGATTTCAGCTGAGATTTAAAAGGGAGGCCGGTAGGTAGAGATGAGACATCAAGCCAGCCAGAGAAAATTTGCCTCAGTCAGGGGATGAAGTGTGTTGTTCGTGGAACAGCCAGGAACCCACCAGTATCACTGGATTGAAGAGTATATGACAAAGGATTAAGGTGTAAGAAGACTGGAAAGGTAGGAGGATGTGCTAGGTTGTAAAGGGCTTTGAGTGCCCAACAGAGCATTTTGGATTTGCTCCTGGAGGCAAAACCACTGGAGTTTTTCCGAGTAGGAAGGACACATGACTGGACCTGCATTTTAAAGATAATCATGTTAGTTGACTGAGTAGAGGGTGGGATTGGAGAAACTTGGGGCAGGTAGGTTCAACTGTGGGCTATTGAAATAATCTAGGCATGAGGTGATGAGGACCTCCACCAGAATGGTGGTCATATTAGAGGCGAGAAGGGGGGAGTATTTGAGAGATGTTGCAAAAGTGAAGTCGACAGGCCTTGGCAACAGATAGTGAGGAATTATGGATGAGAGTTCTGTTGTGAACCTGAGGGACTGGCCGGATGACATTGCTTGCTCTCTACAGTAGTAGGGAAGGGGATTGAGAGCTGAGGGTTTGGGGGAAAGCAACTTCCGCTTTGGAAGTGCTAAGTTTAAGATGTCTCCTGGACATCCCAGTTTGAGATGTCTGAAAGGCAGTTGGAGTGGTGAAGATTGGAGCTCAGCAGACGAGTTGGGGCAGGAAAGGTAGATTTGAGAATCATAAGCATAGAGATGATAATTAAATCCATGGAAGCTGATGAGATTACCAGGTGAAGTAGTATAGAGAGAGGAGAGAAGAGGGCCCAGAACCAAGTCCTGGGGAACACCTAAGGTTAGAGGGCAGGCTCAGAACAGGGATGTCTTCTAAACTGACAGGTGCATATAACTTATTATCTTAATATGGGAAATTGATTGTGAATAAAGTGGGATTGAGCAAATAGAATGAAAACAGGAAACATCATCTATCATTTTCCTCTCCTTATTCCTGTGGGTACATATTTATGCTATTAAATCTTAGCTCTTTGGGGGTTTTGGTCCTTTTTGTGCTGGCAGGGAATCTGTTCCAGAACCTGGGGTTGTTAGTTCTCAGTCAACTGGGGCAAAGGAGCCATCTCTAGCCATTTGGGTGTTCTTACCCAGGACTCCCCTCCCCAGCTTCAGCAGCACTTATTAAAAATACCTTAGCGGTTTATTATCACTCTATGTACATTTTTTTGAAAATACTTCGACAATGCATTTTTATTTGACTCCCACCCAGTGAAAGGTTTCCATCTGTATTCCAGTTGCTTATATTAGTGGAAAGTTTCATACAGAAGGGAATCCACCAAACTCTTGGCAACAATCCTTGATGGAAGCTGCATGATCTTTGGCTTTCCTTACCATCCTTCAATATCTGTAATGTATGAAGATTGAAGAGGCTAATAACTAGGTGGAGTCAGAGCTGAATTTTCCACTTTCCTTAAATTGACTTATTTTAGAATATATCTGATAGCAAAACCACCTACCTACAGACCAGAAAGCCAAGTGTAGAAATTGTTTGACATAGGAGCCTTGACATACTTAGAGACTGAAATGTCCTTTTCATTCTTGTTTAACCTCTCAAATAGAAGAATGTTAGGCTGTCTTGGGGAAGTCTTATTGCTTCTATAGTTGTATTATGTCTGGCCATCATCACTTGAGCTCTATCTTCAAGAGATTTTTGAGGAAGTATGCCTCTTCTGCATTAGCCACTCTGCAGACAGCAGTCTGGCCTCGAGGGAGAAAAGACTATGAGCTTTCTTCCAGAGAAGGAAGATAATAGAAAGGGTGCTCTATGATGGGGCATTATTATTGAGTGCCCCATATTAGACTATAGTTAGATCTCAGAACTGCTGAAAGTGAGAGGAGAAAGTTGGTCTCTTGGAAGGAAGAGCAGCAGTCCTCAATTGATTCACCAGTTCTGTACTACAAACATTTATTAAGTCCTTAGCATGCACAAGGTACTGCCAGGGGCAAGGAATACAAAGATGAAAGTGAGTGCTCCTGTTCCCAAAGAGCTTATATTCTGCTATAGAGATAATGGTGAGGCAAAGATTTCCTGATCTGTAATCATCCACCAGTTCAATTCCATGAGCATTCCTTGGTGGAAAGGCTGGCTTCTTTCCCAAGGTGCACCTATAGTTCACAATTCTGATCAAGAGCTGTTGAGTGTAAAATTAGCAGATACATAATTTTTATATATTCCAGGTGTTTTAAAGCTTGCTTACTGGTATGCCTAACCCAGAAGCTGCATCCATGTAGTAATCAGAAGACTGCTTTGTGGGCTTTACTCATTGATATGCTATTTTCTCTTATGCTAAGATTGACTATTTAAAAATTGATACAGTTATCTGAGTATTAGTTTTTCAGCTTGGACAGGGCTTGCCTGTAAATTGTATAGGGAAAAAATAAAGCTTTTCATGAACTTACTTATTTCATAGGTTTAAGAGCTGGAAGGGACCTTAAATGGCTCAGCCTTATCATTTTACAGATGAGGAAACTGAGACCTGGAAAAGTGACCTGCCCAGAGGTACTAAATAGTAGAGCTGGGATTCTAACTTGGCTTTTGTGATTCTAAACACAGGGATCCTTTCAATCAACTATACGGCCTTAAAATTATAAAAATTTGTGTTTTTACCATAAAAAATACTACTTTTTCTTCATTACTTAATGGCTTTATGAAGTAGGTACTCCATCTCTGTTTTCTTATTTTGTGTGATTATTATCTCTGTCCTTTCCAATGTCTTTTACAGAGGATCTATCCAACATGCAGGAGTGGAGTTTGGGTGGGTGGATGGAGGCATTCTTTCTTGGTCTCTGATAAATTTTCTGTTGCAGTCAACCAGAGATCATTTGCAAGGATCTCATACAGATGTATCAATAAGAGGTATATAAAATCTATGTGAATCTTAGCATCCCCTACTCCCTTTTCTTTGTTCATTGTCACTGTAGGAGTAGAGAGGGAACCCTGGGAACTGAGGGCATTGTGTATTTTTCTTTGTTTCTTGGGTTTATCATGCCCAAAGACAGAAAAATCATTTAGTGTCTTCCCTGGCCATTTAGTACTACTCTAACTAAAGGGAATTATAGGAATATAAATTGTCTTGAAATTTCTCTCTAACTTTGTTTTTCAATATAATATTGATTGTTTGATGTGTATGATGATGTTATAAAGATGAAATGATAGTGACATTCTGCTTTATAGAGATGAATCAATCTTTCTGTGATATTTAGTTTTGTGAAAGTAATTTGATACAAGTTTTACAAATGTGAAATCATGTTCTGAAAGGAAATGCAGTTTCACTTTTTGATAAAAATAAACTAAAGCTCTTTGATTTTTTTTTTTCATATGGGTAGCATCGTTAGTAGCATAGGTTCTAAAGGGAGTTACATTTAACATTAGCATATCTCTTAAAAACAGTTAAGTTTGTAGAAATAAATTCTGTTTAAAAAAAATAGAAGAGCAACAAATGATAAATTAGTATCTAAGTACCTACTATGTGCATACCACTGGAGGAAATGGAAAGCTTAGATAAATCAGCCCTTAATCCTCACAGAGCTTACTTACAGTCTAGCTAGGAATAAGATACAAATATGGATAGCTGTAATACATATTATTTTTTAATTTTTTTTATAATACATATTATTACAGAATAACTTGAAGGGGAATACAAAACAAAGTTTTATGTGAGGTCTGAAGAGGGAAGGTTATTGCTAAGTGAAAAGGGGAAGATCACAGAAGACTTCATCAAATAAATGACATTCAGATTGAACTTTAGAGGATGAATAGGAAATCGATGGTGAAATCAAAAGGTGATGAGGGAAAGGGAATATATCCCCAGCACAGGGTATATGTCACAAGTATGAGTCAGAATCGAGGCAGGAGCACAGGTCATGTTCAGAAAGCAAAGAAAAGTCCAGTCTGCCTGAAGTATAAAGTGCATGGAGAAAAGCAAAATGAGATAAGACTACAAAGTGAGTGTGGCACCAGACTGTGGCCTGCGTTAAATGTCAGGAACGGTTGTTTTGGAAGTTCTGTGCAGAGAGTTAGAGGTGGGAGGCTGTTTCAGTAGTCCAGTAAGGAGTAATAAGGGCCTGCCTGTGATACAGGGTGGTGGCAGTGGAATTAAAGAGAAGGGGCTGGTGTAAGATATGTCTTAAAAGTAGAATCAGCGAGACTTGGTGACTGGATAGGAGAGATGAGGTAGCAGAGGAAAAAAATCAAAGCTGATACCAAGGTTTCAGATGTGGAAAACATAATAAATGGTGCTGCTGCAGTCAGAAATAGTCAATTCAAACAGAAAGAAAAGGTGTTTCAGGGGATAAGATAATATCCTGGGCTAGGCCCTACTTGGGCCATTATGGCAATTCAGGTTTGGGATTAGAATAGAAGGAGACACTCTTAGATAATCTAATATTTAACAAAAAGAGATTTACTTAACAACAATAGTTGATTTCACAAGGGCTTTGCCACTTTGCCTCTGCTTTTGCCATGGTGAGTGGTACTCTTGGTTAGAAACCTGAGGCATCTGTGACTCCTGAGCCAGGATTTTGTACCTGGGTGACCATGGAGCTGCCTTAACAGTTTTGGACCACTTAAGTCATAAAGACTGTTTCGTTACCTTTTAGGAAAAAACTAGACTAGCATTCAGTTCAAGGGCACGAGTAGATCCGGTTCCTACTGCAGCTATGAGTTCATTTTTGGACATGTTGAGTTTGAGATTCTGCTGAGGTGTCCTGCTCAAGTTACTCTGTAAGCAGCTGTAGAGCTAGACCTAAGAAGAGCCCAGAATTAGGGGACTGTTTTGGAAGTCATTTGCATAGAGCTGGTCTTTGAAATCATGGAACTCAGTGCTTATCTTTCCCCTCCTGTAAACTTCCCCTTTTTTGTGAAGGATATCTCTGTGCTCCTAGTTGGTGCCATACTTGACTCTTACATCTGCCTCACTCCCATATTCAATCAATTGCCGTGTCTTCTACAGTCCTAACATACCGACTATATTATACACATGCTTGCATAATTCAGATTCACTCCTTTCTATTCACACAACTGCCATTATCTCTCACCTGGACTACTATAATAGCTAGCTCCTAGTCAGTACTCTGTATGACTGCCAAAGGCACAGACCTTATGTAATAATCATCTATGTTAAGGCCCCTGATTAAAACTCTTCAGTAGCTCCTTAGAGCTTGTAGGATCAAATACACATTCCCTAGCTTGACTTCAAATTCAAGAACCTCCACAGACTGACTGCAGCCTACTTTTTGCAGCCTTGTTTATTTCACACTGCTCCTCTTCACTCACTCTATATTCTAGCCAAGCTGTACTAGGAACTATTTCTGGACTCAACACTGAATGGTGTCCTCTGAAGTATACTTACTCCTTATCTCTGCCTCTTAGAGTCCTCATCTTCCTTCACAACCGATGGAAAAAGTATTTACTGATCACTCACTGTGTGTTGGGCACTACTTCTCAAGAACAAGGATGGTTTTGATTTTGTCTTTTGTCATAGTAACCATATGAAGTAGGTATTTCTGGATTGGTTCTGCCATTTTACAGGTGAAGGGTCTGAAGCTTATTAGAAAGTTGAGATTTGAGTGTGGTCACACAAGTAGTAGCTTTCAGAGTGGGAATTTGAACCTAGGTCTTTAGTACTCAATGTCCAGAACACATAGCCCAATGGCTATGCTAATTATTATAGTACTGACCCATAATAGAGCAATTTCAATGTTCGGGGGACACAACTCAATTTCCAGGAATTACAGTCACGATAAGTAGTGAGGAAATGAAGGCATTTGTTATAGAAAACTTTTTTTTTAGGAAGGTTTAACTGTGATGTCAGGGAGAAGAGAGATGGGGATGCTAGCTGGTTGGGGAGGATCTAGGGAAAATTGATTGTTTCTTCTTAAGTTTAATCAGGACAGTGAGAGAAAATCAATGATACGTGGCATGAAATGAATAATTGTCTCTTTGGATAACCCAGGAAACAGGTTCTTCTGTCCCCTGATACAGAGATTCACCTGCAGTGTGCTGAAGCTTCAGTTGGTTAGACTGGTCCAGTGCCTTTCAGGGCAACTCTTGAGGATGGGCCCAAGTATCTAGCACTGTACCAAGCCAGTTGGAATCGACCTCCTTCAGATCTCTTTCTTAGAACCTACCCTGGTTTCTGTAAGGTTTCTTGATTATGGAGAACCAGAGGTACCTTACCTCTTTAAAATTATCTTGTGGGGTTTTTTGTTATTGTTGTTGTTTCCTGAAATGCTTTATAGTATCATGATCGATCTTGTGGTAAATACCACTTCAAAATCATTGGTAGTTTTTTTTTCTTTTGAGAATTGATCTTAATGTATAAATTTTGTTTTGTAACCAACACAGTGGGATTTTTATGTAGTATTTCTTATGAAAGCAGGAGTAATTGAATGAAAACAATCTTTTCAAAGAGATGGTATCCTGTATCTTTAACTCTAAATCATGCTTGCAAAATGGCATGTCTTCCTTTTTGTTCACAGTTTAAGTTGCTACTGTCCTGTTATTGAACTTGTCATTGGGATGGTTGAAATATGAGGTCATTATACTAAATTAAAGCTGTATTTGAATCATATTATTGCCTATTAATAATCTGGCTGAAACAATCCTAAATTTATGAGCAATAATGAATCATTTTAGTGAGATTTTATTGGATTTCATTAGGTGAGAAACAGAATTTGACTTCTTAGCTTTTTTTTTGATCAATTCTGATACACCACAGTTTCATTTTTGATTTCAGAAAGTGAGTGGTAGTCTCTCAAGACTAATAAAATTGATATGCAAGTGCTTTTCAGAAGAACAGAGGAAGGCACTTTTGCAAAATGTTAGTTTTACCTGGAATTATGGTTTTTTCCTAAAAGGTATATGAATGATATTGTCTTGAACGGTATTTTCAGGAAATGATGCTAAAATTTAAATAGCACCAAAGAAAGGAGTTTCAGTTTTTTTCTTCATACAAATAATAAGAGTAACTGTCTGTAGGAGAAGTAAAAAGAATTTGTGTTGAGAATCAAATGTGTCAAAAAATGAACTGAGATGTTTTCATTGGATTTAATTTAAGCAGCAAGAAAAACGTAAATGAATGAGCTCTTGGAAGGTTTGAGTTAAATGTTTTGAAATAGTTATTAATGCTGAAAGTTTAGTTTTTATAAATTCAGAAAACTTAGTAACTTTTATGTGTAGGAAAGGAGTAATTTTCATAGTTGATATTTTAATAATAATAATAATAGCTAGGATTTACATAGCTCTTCATGGTTTAAAAGCGTTTGTACAAATATTATCTCGTTGGATCCTTAACAACAGCACTGGGATGTAGGTATTATTATTATTATTCTTATTTTAAGATGAGGGAACGGAAAGCGGTTAAGTGACTTCTCTAGCCACACAGCTACTAAGTGTCTGTGCTGGATTTGAGCTCTCTTCTTCCTCACTATGGGTCCTGCACCCTACCCCTAAATCCTGGAGCAATTTCTAGAAGACATCGATAGAATTCACCACCCAGTGTCTGTTTTGTGTAATGCAAAAGACAGTCACTTGGACCCTTACGTTGCTCTTTACAAAATTTTCCGAATACTGTGTATTTTCATTTGATCTTCCCAGCAGCTGGTATGAAATGAGCACTGTGGTATTAATTGACTTATCCATGGTCACATAGCTAGTCTACTCTGTTTCTCATGTCCAAACTTTACCTTAAGAGAGATGACAAACACAGAGCATGAGTCAACACTCCCAGGTGTGAATCCGATTCAAATGTAATTGAGAAATATTTAACAAAATAAACAAAAATGCAATGGAACATAGATATTACCATGTTAATATATGGTTTTCTGAGTCAGTATGTAGCCTGTGGGGATTCTTATGTTTGGTTTAGTGGTCCCTGTTTCTCTCTGAGTTTGTTACCTCTGCCTTAAGACATCAGATATTTCAACCAATGTTAACTCTGGTGAAATTGAAAAAGAGAAAGGTGGTGGAGGGTTTTTTGTGGGGAGGGAGAAAAGGTATATCTAATGACTAACAGCAGAGTACCTTCAACAAACCATAACTTCATAAGGGTGGCTATGTGAACCTGACATTTTGTGTGTCCAGTGAGTTGTAGTGTGACCCTGGGCAAACTTAATGATCCCTAAAGTGCCTTTAAACCTTTTTTAATTTTCAGATAGCCTCATCTAGTTTTACTGTGCTTTTATGTGTAGTAAGCCTTTAGTAGTTTGACATTAGGTGGTGCTTCGATTTAAGTAATTTGAAGCACCGCTGAATAAGAGTTATATGATTGCCACAAACATGATCGATCTAAAAATTACAAGGGAACATCTGCTATGTGCATTGCAGTACCTTTGGGAAATGGGTTGAACTGAAGTTTCCTAATCGGTCAAAAATATCTTGAATCTATAGGCCCTATTATTTTATTGGTAATGAAAATAACCAGTGCTGCTAGGTGTAACAGCAAGCACCCTAGCATACCTAGGGTGGCTACTAGCACAGGTTCTTAGATCTGCTTTTCTAAAGGAAAGTAACTCAAAATGGGTTAACAATCTTACTTTAATCAAACATATCATTTACCTAGTTCAGGGGGAAAAGTCAGCACCCTGAACTTCAGAGAACACAAACAGAAGTTACAAACAAACAGAGAAAAACAGATCAGCAGACGCCTTCCAGCCTGATCATTACATCAGTTACCTAGTCAGTTACCAGAGAGGGAAGCACCAACATCTGGGTTTTTCACAGCCGGGGGGCTCAGCGGCTGCCCAGAGTCTCTTCTGGCCAAAT
>CM053588.1:232417096-232490890 GCA_028646515.1 Pseudochirops corinnae | reverse complement strand
ACAGAGTATACTTTCAAATATCCAAGGGTCCTCAGAGTCACGTAGCCACTCTAGCAAAGGGCCTAGGGGCAGGGAAGATCTTTAGATTCCCATAACACTGGGGCATCGAGGGGATGCAGTGTGGATTAGAGAGCCAGGCCTGGAGTCAGGAAGGTCTGAGTTCAAATATGGCCTCAGACACTAGCTGTGTGACCTTGGGCAAGTCACTTAATTTTGTATGTCTCAGTTTCCTCATCTGTAAAATGAGCTAGAGAGGAAATGGCAAACCTCTCCAGTATCTTTGCCAAGAATACCACAAAGAGTTGGACACGACTGAAATGACTAAACAACAACAAATGAAAATGAGGGAAATGACGAATTGCCATTGAAAATAACCAACAAGCGTAGACTCTGGACATAGTAATGTGAATTTTTCTTCATCCTTACCTTGGTTTGCAAATGTAATTCTTAATATTTTTATTTAAAACTTTATTCAAGGCTTGTTAGGCACTCTGAACTTAATGAAAGATTGAATAGATAAAACCTTTTTTGAATTATTCCCTTTTATAACATGAATTTTACATTGAATTTTAAATTAATACTTTATTATTGTAACAAGTACATCTATATAAATCCTATAAAGAATATTAAAACATTCAATGTCATTTGAGAGAAATAAAACTGAGTTCAAATTAGCCTGGTAAAATACTGTGTGGGATCCCCCTCACACCCCAAATATGCCAGAATCTTACTGTCACAAAAAACCTGTCTTGTTTTTCTGTCTGGGATCTAGTTACTGCTTGTGGTAATCCAGACCTTTCATTTGAAGTGAGAGGAATGGTTAATGGGAACCAAAACTCCTATTAAATTTGAAGGTACTCTTCTGGGAGAGCTAATTGGCACTTAATAAATGGAAAGATTTTTGCCAGAAATTCCTAGATGTAAAAATATTTAACTTTAAGACAACTTTAAAAGCTTAAAAGATTTTTTTTTTAATTTGTAATAGTGGGATAGAAGATATACAGAGAATTTTTTCATCTTATTATTTTAAGTTTATAATAGTTTTTTTTTTGTGAAAGCAAGAGTGTGGAAACATATTTTACCTTCTTTAAAATTCTCTCTTTAATATCCCAAAGCCAAAATTTGCTTTTCTCCTTTACTTATAAAAATGCACGAATTCCCACTGAGTTTATTCTCTCAACCATTACTGCTAATCCTGTTCCCTGCGTTTGACTCTTCCTCCTGCCCATCCCCCCCCCCCAAAAATTCCTTTCCGATCTTTCTTTGGAGAGGGGCTGTTAGGAAAGAATCTAAAGTTCAACAAGCAGAAAATTGTCTTCGTAAAAAGATGAAAAATGGGAATTAACCTGTTAATTACTTAGAGTTCACCAGTTCATCACCCTTCATAGGTTGCAGTCTTGGGATTTATTGATGAGAATACCTAAACCAAATTCCACTCCCTTCCCCTTTGTTTTAAAAATTTTGTCACCTTGACTTGACCATTTCCCTGGTGTTCTACTCTTCATCTTTCAGATCATTTGTTTCCCTACCTTGAAAAGGGTAGTAACTTGCTCTTGCATAAATTCAAAGAATTTATTTTCCCCCTCAAAGGGAAAAAAAAAAGGGCCCTATCAATACAGTATGACAGTGCACCTGCTCACACTAGCTTTGACTGGTTTGCAACTACTGCATCCAGGCCTTTTCTTCTTGGAATTGGGATCCTCCTCATAAAATAATTTGGAAAAAGGAATTCACCTAATAGGATGGGGGGGAGGGAAAGAGAGAAAGAGAGAGAAAAGAAAAGAAAGAGAAAGTCGGACTCAGAGGAGGTCAGATATCTGTCTTCCAGCCATTGGCCAAGGTAGACTTGATTTGACTGTGGCTAGTTCAAAGGTGGTTTTTCTTCAAGAAGTTGTAACTTTTTTTTTTTTAATGCATTATTTTTTTAGGACTACTAGAAGTAACACCAGCTTCTCTCAGCACTCAAATTAATGCTAGGCTTACAAGTGCCTAATTGGAAATGCTCATTCTTATCCTTAAAGGATGATTTCCTCAGATGGGAAACTTTGCTATGGCAAAACAGTCAACAGACCCTCCAAAAAAGTGGCAATCTCTCTTCTGAGTTCTTCTCCAAAGGAGTATTCCAGTATGTGCCTCAGGATTTCTCAGTTACTTCAGGAAGCTTGTCTTGGGGAAAGCCCTCTAATAAAAGAAGCTTCCTTAATCCATGAAGTCATCTAAGATTGAAGGGAAATTCTTTTTTGTCCAGTGAAAGAAAAGCAGGACAGATGAATCTCTAACATGGTTTCTGTGGCATGAAATAACAATAAATGACTAGGACCAAATTCTGATTTGCTCTGTATTTTTCCCTTTGAAGAACCAGCTTCTGCCATTCAATAAGATAAAGGTATGTTGTTCTCTGTTTTAAATGGACTTTATTGAAATCTTTTGCTTCAGTCACAGCTGGCCCCTAATCAAAAGGAGCCTCTTCCAGGGGTACTGTGGACATGAAGAAAGATGAAGTTTGGGAGAGATATTTTGAGTGACTCATCATTTCTGTGCCTAGCTATTGTTCAGGGAGTCTTTTTGTAATTTTGTTGAAAAGGTTGGAACCTGACAGATTTTTGTCACTTTATTGTTGAGCTTTTAGTTACTTTTTGAATCCGACTGAAATGTCTTAGCAAGGAAGGGAACAAGCATTTTTTAAGTTCCTGCTGTGTATTTGGCCCTTGGCCAAGTGCTTTACAGATAATATTGCATTTGGTCCTGAAAACAATCCTGGGAGTAGGTGCTATTATGTTCTTCATTTCATAGTTGAGGACACTAAGGTAGACATAGGTTAAGTGACTTTTCCAAGGTCACACACTTAGTAAGTGTCTGATGCTAAATTTGAATTCAGGTCTTCATGACTTTAGGCTGAGCATTCTATCTGCCATTGCCATCTAGCTGTCTCTGAGGAAAAGTGGAGTATTTTGTGCTTTTTCAGACAGTTAAGGAGTTTTAAGGTAACATATGACCATTGTTACCATGTGCAAAGAAAATAAACTAGATTTTTAAAAATTATTAATAGATTTCACAGTTGTCTCCTTTTCTACTTTGTGATTCAGGAATGCTAATTTTAATAGTCTTTTAGTCTTGTCGTTAGAGTACACATAGCAAGTTAGTTCCAGTTAGACTTTAGGACTGTTGAATATTTTTTTTTTCTTTTTGGAAGAGGTAAGGGGGGGGGGGGGCAGTTGGGGTTAAGTGACTTGCCCAAGGTCACACGGCTAATAAGTGGTTGAGTGTCTGAGGGCAGATTTGAACTCAGTCCTCCTGACTGCAGGCCAGTGCTCTATTCACTGCTCCATCTAGCCTCCCCTACTGAATACTTTTAACCAAAGGTTCTCTTTTGTATATGTTGTATCATTCTGTATCACTCTGAAAAGCTAGCATGTTTTGACACCATTTAAGGGACTAACTCAAAACTAAGGCACCAACCTAGTTTATGTAAGTATTCATTCTCATTTATTTTACATTTTCAAAGATGTATTGCAAATGGAGAAATGTTCTCTCAATGGTTATTAGGTTTGTGCTTAGTAAAAATATTTTCAAATTGTGAATATTTCTTTAATAGGAAAATTTTCTTAGTTTTGTATAACTGCAGGTGGGTTGGGAAAGCAACAGAATGTTGTTGGGTAAGCACCGTCAACTTATTTTTGAGGTTTATTTCCCCGTGGGATAGTTATTCCAGGAGAGAAGTACCTGGGAAAGCCTCCACACATATTTAAATTGGGGTACATTTTTATTAAAATTGTGTATAATGCTTAAGTTTTTTGTCATTTATTCTGGTAATGCCAAATTTCCAGGCATTTATTTGAAAATTATTCACACACACACACACACACACACACACATACATCCTATTCTTGTCATTCAAGGATGAAGATCTCAGGCTTAAATAAGCTACTTTTTTTTTAAACTTTCATATCAAATAGATGAAATACTTTATTGTTTTGGTATTTTCTGTACATTGTGTTTAAGGGTCAATAATATTTTCATTTAAGAAAAGTAAAGTCATGGTATCAGAATTTCTGTTGTAGCTTTAAGCCTTACAGGTTCCGAAGATACCAAGATAATAATTCCTTTCCCTAAGGGGTTCCACTAAGCAGTAATTTTGAGTCTTTTTTTTCTTGTGTGAAGGATTTAAAGTGGTTATTTTGTTGAAGTGCCTTTATAAATACGCTGGAGTTTCATGATGCTGCCCTTAGTATCCAAGTTAGAGAACTCCCAACTTTGTGAGACTCCCCAACACATTTCTTTGGTAGGAGGGGAGGGATTCAAGACCTGTTTTATCCACAATTCTATACTATGGAGGCTGGAAGAGTATTTAGACTCTAGTTCAGTGAATGATGTAAATAACAGAGAGAGAAAACCCTGCACAACCCACTGTTAAGTGTATTATTCTTTTTTAGGAAATATTATCAGTGGGCACACCATCCTTTTTTGAATTGTAAAAAGCTTTGGGAATACAGTATGAATGATAGAAGATACTTTTGAAATGCCAAAAGTTTAGGTGCCATCCCTTTAGTTGTTATTATGTCATACTTTAATGATTCCAAAGTGCTTTTCTCACAACCTTGTGATAGTATAAATATGATCATCCCTATTTCGTGGATGAGAAGACTAACGCTCTGAGGGATTGAGCTCCCCGGAATCATGTAGCTAGGAAGTAGTTAAGGTTAGATTTGAATCTAGGTCTCCTGGCTCCAGGTCAAAGCTCTTCTTCCCTCTTCACTGTGCTACCTCTTAGCAATGCTCTTTCCCATGTTTGGGGGCCGTTGGTTAGAAGCTGTAGGGAAGGGAGGAAAAGCTGCAGCTAGTGTGCCGTCACATCCATTATTTGTATTCCATCTAGAAGAGTTGGCTAAGGTCATTTGAAATGTCAGGTATCAGAGGGAGCCGTAAAGAATAATCTTGTAGTTTTGTTTCAGTTTTTGACTGGACAAGCATGCCATCTTCTGGTTGAAGTGATCTCACTTATATTTTTATCAGTTGAAATCTTTGTGAATGGCAGAAAGTCATAAAATGACTACCTTGTTAGTGATCTCTTCCTCCCTTTCACAACGTCTTTGCCTATTCTTTTCAGTTTCCACTTCAGTGAGGCAAAGATCTTTCTCTCCAAATTCCTGTGTAACTGTAAAAGGTTTTTGATTCGTCAAAGAAGATGTTTGTACAATGAAAGAACAGGGACACAAGAAAAATGCAGGTTCTGAATGTTTACATGTTATTTGCACATCTATGTATATGTGAAATTTTTCATACTGAAAAAGTTTTGGTCAGATCATCAGGCATTAATTAAACTCCCTATGTGCTAGGAAAAGGGCAGCGGGGTGGCACAGTGGATAGAGTTCTAGACCTGGAATCAGGAGGACTCTTCTATAGAATATCAGGTTTTAGCTGGGACTTGAAAGAAGCAAGGATGCAGAGCTAAGGAGGGAGAACATTCCAGGTTGGTGGACAGCCAGTGAAAATGCCTGGAGATGGAGTATATTGTTTAAGGAATAGTAAGGAGACTGGTGGCAGTGGATCCTCAGAAGGAGGAGAGGGAATAAGCTACAAGACCAGAAAAGTGGGGGGGGGGGGGGGGGAGGAGCATGGTGGGGAAAGGAAGTAGGTCAAGAAGGGCTTTGAATGTCAAAGGGGGGTTTTATATTTTGTCCTAGGTGATGGGAGCCAGTGGAGTTTATTGAATAAGAGAGTGTGACATGGTCAGATCTATATTTTTGAAAATGAATTCGAAGCTGAGTGGTAGAGTAAGATGAACTCAGGTAAGGAGAGACTTGTAGCAGACTGATAACCAGCCGGCTCTTGCAGTGGTCTAGGTATGGTATGGACAAGACTTGGCTGCAGATGAGGTGGTGGGGAGCAGTGGGAAGAGAGTAAAGATTTGAGGATGACAGTTTTCAAGCTTGACTGGGAGGATGGTAGTATCTTACGGATAATAGGAAAGTTAGGGACCCTTTACTTAGTATTTAAAAGGTGGGCCCTTTCTATTAGAGACATTTCATTAAACTCTTAAAATACAGTGCTGATCATTTCCAAACTGTGAGGCCTGTATTGTTTGGTTCGCTCATGTAATTTAAAACTTTTTTCTTTAGGAATGGCCGATCAGCTATGAGAGTACTATAATATGTATTTTTGGTTCAAGATATCTCAGAGAAATTGATGGTCTAATTTTAGGTTTCTACACTTATTGTCTAGCATTAGAATGTTAGCAGTATTCAGTGACTCTTGGGCTTAATTTTAGAACCAGGCAGTATCTTTGCTACCTTTAAAGAAAAATATTCCATTTTATTTTCAGGTTCACATTCTCTCCCTTCATCTCCCCCTCCTCTTACCCAACCTTATCTTTTTTTGAGAAAGCAAGAAAACATTTATAAACATGTATGGCCAGGCAAAACAAAGCCAACTCCCACGTTGGCCATGTCTTATACATACGTGATACATACATTCACATATGTATGTGTAGTATATGTTTCAGTCTGGCATCCATCACCTTTTTTTGTGTGGAGACGAGTAACTTGTATTTTTTTAATGTTTCAATTGAAAGGTTAACTAGGACACGAACCTTCACTACTTTGCTAGGTTGATGTGAAAATACATGGTTTAATATGTTGTGTCATCCAGAACAGCAACACTAAATCCAGTGTTACCATTGCATTTTATTTTTTATAACGTGAATCTATTCTAAATTATAAAATAGGTGAAGTAACTCATGTTAAGTCAGTAGATAGGGAAGTAAAGCTTTAATTACATAATGTATCTAACTGGTATTTTGAAAACCACTCCATTTGCTAAGATACCTGGCTTTGAATATCTACTTGACAGAATTACATACTTGCTTAGTTTTCTAAGTAGATTTTTTTGTGGGGTGATGTTTCCTAATGGAAGAGCTACATCAGTAAGTTCTTACTGCATTATTGTTTTTATCCAGCAGAAGGATGTCTGGCCATTAGGCCAAAATTGTATTGAGTCTATTATCATGACTCTTACTGGTACGTACTGTACTAGTCATTTTCTGTAATATTCCTAATGTTCTATGAAAGTACTGTGTGTGTTACTCTTTAACCTGATATTTGAAGAACAATCACTGGTGTATGGTATCTTAGCCTAGGTTCATAGAACATTAGTCTTTTTAGTTGGCTAGGTATTCTGTTTGTTTGTGTACCTAATCACTGTATATATTTTGCATCTATCATGAAGCAAATATGTCATTTACTTGCTACAATTTTTAGTGACAATAATCCATAGAGCATGTCTTACTTCAGCTACTAATTAGATGCAGTTCTCTGTAAATATGTTAATATAAGCCTCAATAAAATAATGCAATTGAGTTAGCATGAGGCCCTTTGCTCCCCATTCTAATTTTCCTGTTGAGCACTTTGTAGAGTATCTGAAATAAATTGGCTGAAAAGTATTGGATCAAATATGCAGAATATTCTAAGTTGAAGAAGCAAAATATGGATAAATCAAGTGGATGGCTTTACACCCACCCAGGAATTTTGAAAGGATTCAGGGATAGAACTGGGGAAGGATTGGCCAAAATATGTAACTTGTTAAAAACACCCACTATACAGAATATTGGAAAGTTAGTGATCTAATACTAGTATATCAAAATGAGATCCAGAGAGAAACCTGAGGAAATAAGCAGATGAATTTGATAGCTGAGTGGAATAGGATAGACTGAAGTTGAGAGAGACCTGTGGCAGGTAGACCAAAAGCAGGCTTTTGCAAGACTCTAGACAAGATGTAATGAGGGCCTGCATCCAAATAGTGTCAGTTTCAGAGCAGAGAAAGGGGGTGCTTATGAGAGATATTACAAAAGTAAAATCAATAGGACTTGTCAGGAGATTGAGTGTGGGGGAGGGGTGAGAGGATAACACTTAGGTTTTGAGCCTTAGGTTTCTCAAATCCATGTGGAATCATCTGGTTGAGCCTTGATTAAAGGATAGGATGACTACTTACTTAAGCAAAAACAGTCTATTGGGAGAAAGGCAGTATTTATCCAAGGGAAAACCATAAAGCCTGATAATTTATTTAAGCATGTTAAGTGGGAGAAAGATTAAAATTGGCAAAGATAAAAGAAAGTTGGCAAGAATATTCTAGTTCAGGAGTTTTTAGTCTTTTTTTTTTTTTGTGTCATGGACTCCTTTGGCAGTGGCCATCTGGTAAAACCTATGAAAATTCATGAACCCCAAATTAAAAACCTCTTATCTAGTCCAGTCTCTTAATTCCTCTCAAGTCTCTTCCCTTCTCCATTTTTAATCTAATTCTTCCTCCATATAGCAGCCACTATATACCCAAATCAGGAAACTGCAATGGCTCCCTGCATTCTCTGGGATCAATTACAATCTCATGTATTTGCCATGTAAAGAAGCCCTTCATAACTTGGTGCTGATTTTACCCTTCTAGCCTCATTGTATATAACTCTCCACCTGAACTCTATGGTGGAGCCAGATTGGCTTTTTTCTTGTTTCTCACATCTGTACTTTATTCTTCCATATTCGTGCTTTTGCCTGGGCTGTCTATTCTCCTTGCCTGGCATGTACGCCCACCCCCTCTCAACTCTTAGAACCTATAGTTTCCTTCAGAATTCAAGTAAAGCAGTATTATATAATGTTCAGCCTTAACCCAGTTCTCCACCTCCACCCCTCCAAAAATTATCTTGCATTTTTTTTGTATGTGTTGTCATGTACATCTTGTCTTTCCCAGTAGAACATAAGCTTTTGGGGAGCTACATTGTGGAGGGACTGTCTTTTTTCTTTCTTGGTGCCTAACACATGCCAGGCACTTAATACATGCTTCTTGACTGATTTTTGTCTTTATATCTCCAGTGCCTAGCACATAATTGCTTCTTGATTGATAGAAGAAATGCTTGTACACAAAACTGTAATTACAAGATAATGTAGTATAAGTTATCATATGATTTCTACATAAGAAATTCAGAAAAGGGAGGAAAGGTTTGGTGAAAGAAAAGGATTTTGAAGTGACCCTTGAAGGATGTATGGTTCACAGTTACATAGTGTGCGCTATTGGGTATTCTGGCTACAGTCTTATAGACAAAAAAGCTGAATGAAACTGTGGGTGTGGAAAAGTCGAGGTGTATTTGGGGAGATGGTATCAGTGGGAGATGAAATTGGATTGCGTCCTTCCTACCCCAACCCCCTCTACCACCACCCCTTCCCTTCTCTTTATTGTGCAGGACTTTGAATCTCAGGCTGAGGCTTTTGGTCTTCATTTGGTAAACCATTTAATTATTTTAAGCTGGGGAATGAAGATTCTGTTCGAAGTCCACAGGATTGGATGGGAGACTAAATTCTCAAAGACTACAGGCTTGGTGAGGGGTGCTAAAGACATTAGTAGGGACCAGTGGAAGTGAGAGTGGAAGGGAACAGATGGAAGACAAATTAGGAAAGAATTGTATGGAAATGTTGACTGGATTTAGGGAAGTTAGGAAGAAGTCAGAGGTAATTCCCAAGTGTGTAGTCTAGGGCACTGAGAGAATGGTAGTATCATTAACAGAAAGAGAGAAGCCACTAAAAAGACCTGGTTTTGAGTAATGATAATGATTTATATTTTAGACATGTTGTATTTGTAGTGCAATTTAAAAATATAGGTAGAAATGTTCAGCAGACGTAGCTTGGGAGCAAGGCCAGGATTAGAGATACAAATTTGGGAGTGATTTGTTTGCATCTCTCTGTAATATTTGAAGGTGGGAATAAATGAGATTTCTAGGGAAACGAGCATAAGGATAGCACTAAGGACAGAACCATGGAGAATGCCTAGTTTTTTGGACTGGCAAGAGGAAGAAATGCTGTTGAAAGAGACAGAAAAAGAATCTTGGGGGAGATGTAGGAGGAGAATGGTCAGTAGTGTCCTTAGAGAGATTGAGGGGAATGAGTGTTGAGAAAAGGCCATTGTGCTTGGTAGTTAGGAGGTCACCAGAAGAACTGTTTGAAGAGGGTGGAGAGGTAGACTTCAGTGAGTAGAGGAAGCACAGTATGTTTTGTATAGATTGAAGAAATTTGACTTCAGAAGAAAGGAAGCAGATTATGCAAGGCTTACATAGCACTTATTTAGCTATCAAAATCCAAACTTTACATAGCGCCTGATTTATGAATGGGACCAGTCAAGGGTCTGTCCCTGCTCTGCCTTAACTAATTCAGAAATATACCAGGAGTAAAAGGTCTAAGGGCAGTCCTGTGAAGTGAACCTTTAAAGAATTAATTACTCATATCCTTGACTGAAGCAGAGAGAGAGTATTCTGAGTTCAATTTCTTAACTAAACAGTTAGGTAAGTGGTAGATTAGTACATTATAAATAATGCTATCTCTCTGCAGCCAAATTCTTCCGTTTATCTTCCACCAGCTTTCAACATGATTATTAGTAGGGAAAGGAGGGGAGGGATAAGCGTTTATTAAGGGCCTACACAGACATTGTGCTAAGCAATCACTTAACAAATGTTATTTTATTTAATCTTAACAATTAATATGATCTCCATTTTAGATTTGAGGAGACTGAGGTAGATGGACTAAATGACTTGACAAGCAAATGAACTGGAGTTTTCCTGACTCCAGGCCCACCATTCTGTACAGTTAATATTTCTGCTCCCACACTGTTCTCCTCTCTTGTGACCTCCAAGGTTGCAAGATGACCTAAAGAAAACCTGTAGTGATTGAAGTACTTTACTCAGCCTAAGTAAGTAATTCAAGCCAGAGATGGCGATGAGGATAGCCTTGCTGTTAGCTCTACTACCCCCTGAAGCATTGGAACGTACAACATTCATTAAACCCATCTCTTAACTCTCCTCCCCAAATGCCACTTAATCTTTGGTCCTCTTGTTTAACCTCATTATATAGCTGTTAACATGTAGCCATATAGCTCCTGCTCCTGTCTCTGGGCCACAGTTAGCTTCAGCAAGGTGCTCTTCATCCCTGGGCCTCTTATCAGGATCTTGTGGTCCTTTCTCTCTTGTGGTAGCTATAATTCTGATTATCTTTTTCCTTGTTTTTTCTCTTATCCCAGACAACCAGTTGCTAATCATTCCTTGAGATATAGATATATCCCCTGCCAAGCAAGGGTTTAGGAGGAAACAGAAGGTCCTTCCCCCACCGGCGCTTCCTAAAACTTCCAGGTGCATTATTATACTTTGTGGCCTTGGACATGAGTCCATTCTTGCCCATACCCCAGTCATCCCTAGCTTTTAGCTACTTTAACCCCCTAGTCTCCATACCATATAATTAATTAATTTGCATCTCAAATCTCCAAAAAATGATGAAGTACAACTACCTGAAAATGCCAAATCTTGGACCCAGCAGTATTAAAACTGAGAAGTTATGGGGCAAATGTAAATAAAAGAAAGCTTCATAGATTACAGAACTATTTTCTAAAATAGAATTTCACTCTAGGAGGAGCCTGGTATGGCTCTGATGAGATGAAAGCCTTGGCCTGTGAGATTATCTATACAGTATCACCTCTTTGATAATGAATGTGTGATTGTGTCCCAATTCCAGATGAACTAAAGCAGCCATTAGTTGTTAAAGTGATTAACATCCCTGTGATAAAGACAAGCTTATCAAATACCTGTGTTAGATACCTTTAGATTTAGGAAGGCTGTAAGGAAAGAAAGCATGAGGACTGGACTAGAGGGAGAGACCTCTGCTACACAGAGACTGGGACATGGTTGCCTGGAGGGGAGGTCTACTCCTCTGTACATGCCTCCTCTAGAGAGCAATATGGCCACAGGGTCAGAGGCAGCAGCAGAATAATGCCGAGATGGTGGGCTTCTCAGGGCAGTGGAGGAGTTCTTGGGCTATGCTGTTATGATAACCAACTTTAGCCCTGGAGAAAATATGCAGAAACGTACCATTTTCTTTCCTTGCAGAGCTGGAGAAAGATAGGATATCAAACTTTACATACACTGTTTGATTCTGTTGCTCATAGTAAGAAGAAAGGAAGGGAACAAGCATTTTTAAAGATTATGTGCTTCCCCTCCCGGTGCCAGGCACCATGTTAAATGTTTACAGAAATTATGTTATTTATCTCAACAACCCTGGAAGGTAGGTGCTGTTAACCCCATTTTATGGTTGAGGAAACTGAGACTGACCAAGCTTAAGTGACTTTCCCAAGGTTACACAGCTAGTAAGTGTCAGAGATCAAGAGCTGGAAAAGATCTTACAGGTTATTTCATCCAACTTCATTTCATTTATAGTTGAAGACACCGAGTGTCAGATGAATGAAATGGTTTTGCACAGGGTCACACAAGTAGTATCAGAGGTTGGATTTGAACCCAAATCCCCTGACGCCAGAGCTGGTAACACGTTGGTTAGTTTTGCCTTTGTCGTTGTTGCTTCAAGGAATGGTTTACTGCGTAAGAGAGAGAGTGTTGGTAATAGGGAACCACTGGAGCTGTTTCATCAGGGAAGTGATGTGTTTAGATCTTTCTTTTTTTTTTGGAGGGAGGAAGGTAGGGTTGAGTGACTTGTCCACGGTCACACAGCTAATTTTGTGTTAAGAGTTTGAATTTGAACTCAGATCCTCCTGACTCCAGGGCCCATGCTCTATTCACTGTACCACCAAGCTGCCCCAGATCCTTTCTTTAGGAATATGGGGAGGGTAGAATTGGAAAAGGGAAGAGCCTTGAGGGGTAAGATTAAGAAGGTGAGAGAGGTGTTGAGATTTGGCAACTGATTTTTTATGTAGATGGAAGAATAGTGGGAAACTGGGACTGCATGACTGGAAATGCGATGATTTTTGACTAACAGAAATTGGGAAGAAATTGGGAAGAGTGTGTTAGGAAAAGAGCTTGAGTTCTGTTTTGACTATGCTGAGCTTGAAATGCCTTTGAAACATTGCATCCCCAATCTCTCACCCACCTGATAGCATTGAGGCATGGGGGAGAAAAAGAAGCAACATTCAGTGTTCATATACATCTCTCCAGACCCCCAGATACTGCCCCCGGAGCTCCTGCTGATGCCCTGTGCACCTTACTACCTGCCCCATTGCACTTCTTGCAGTATCTTGAGTCTAGACCCCGCCTAGGAATTCTCTTTTCAGCGTTAAAAGTGTGAGCACTTGTAGAACAGAGATTGTCTAGCTTCTGAACATCTAACTTGTTTTATATTTGGTTTGTATCCGTAGTGTGTGACACATAGTAAGCATTAAAAATGCTTTTAAATTAATTTATTAAATTTGAGATATCTCAGTAGGCAGTTGGTAATATGAGCAGAACTTTAGACTCCCTGAATTGGCAAGTTGAGTTCTGATTAGATATCCAGACTTTCATCTCACCTCCCTGCTAAGTCCACGTTGTTGATGCTTTCACAAACTCTGTTTGTGTTGTATTCCTCCCCATTAGAATGTCAGATCCTCGAGGGCAAGGACTGTCTTGTCTGTTAGCATTTGTGTCCCCAGTACTTGGCACCATATCTAGCACACAAGTAATTAATGCCCTATTTATTTGTCTTGGGAGACTGACAGAGTAGGGTTTGTTATAGGAGTCTTAGGCATAGTCCTGGGAGTTGATGAAATCACCCAAGGAAAGAATGTAAAAGAAGAAACCAGGGCCACTGGATATGGATAAGAATCCAATAAAGAAGGATCAGACAGACATGTAGAAGAACTGAGGGGGAAGAGTATTATGAAAACCCAGAGAGAGGAGAGAGTGATAGTGTCAGATACTGCAGAGAAGACAAGAAGAAGAAAATGCTATCAGATTTGGTAATTAAATGGACAATTTTGGCTAAAGAAGTTTAAACTGAGTGATGAAGTTGGAAGCCGGATTGCAAAGGGTTAAGAAGGGAAGAAGCCATCTCTTCAGGTATTAAGGAGGAGGCAGTGAGAAATCATGAGATTTTGAGATGGGGAACTGGGGAATAGGATCTTAGGGGGAATGGGTTCTGTTTTCTCGGTAAAGAGTAAAGGAGAGGTCTTTAGTTGAGAGGATAGAGGGAGGAGGGGATGTGAAGGAGAAGGTTTATATGAGAAGAGATCATCACAAAAACTCTATAACCATATTTACTCAGCTTATATCACAATAAGTGTTAAATCTTGCCAAAGTGGGAGAATTATTGAATTGTCATGGAGACATATCTAATGACAATTTAGCATGTTGTAGCATTAATAACAATTAATAACAGGTCTGTGGCTGTTTCCTACTCAGTTAATCAGTGAGCATACTTATTTCTGTATTTTGGAAGTTTAACAATCAAAACTCTTTTTTTGCCTAGTACTAAAATTAGCTTGCTGATCTTGACAGTTGCCAGATTTTGAGGTTCATTGCTGATCTGTTTTGAACAATTTTATCTTGTCATTTGTGTTTAAAATTGATGCTGTCTGTTCTTCAGTGTCTTTTCTTGTAGAGAAGCTACTAATGCCCAATAAATAATTTAAGAGCATTCAAAGAAAAGAATGGATTTGGTGGGGTTAACATTAAGTTTTTAGAGTTATTTTTGCAGAACTATGATTTTAATTTTAAATTGGAAGGAATATTAATTATGAAGGCATACTAACCATTTCCTCTAATTTACAATACTGATGCTAACAAACACTGCCACAAATGCACTATTTTTCAGAATCGAAGTTGTTTGTGCTTTTTGTTTTATTTTTATATTTAAATGAATTCACAAAAGCCTTTAAAGGTAATACTTCCATTATAGGTCTAAAATAGTTACCATGGAATAGGAGAGAAAGAGTGTAAGCAAGCATCATAAGTATCCCTTTTTTTAAACCTTTTGTTTGTTCCCTCAATCTTCTTCAGTGTTTTATTTGAATCCTATCTTTTTCCAATGGTAAGAGTTCATTAATTTATTTCTTTGTATCTCTCTCCTCCATTATCTGGTGCTAAACTCCTTTTCTAGGTCTGTCTCATGATACTCACCTTCATACGTTCCATGATTCATTCGTATTGTACTCTAAACTTTTCTTGCCCTTCCCGATCTGTCTCTACCATTCCTAGACTTCTTTCCAACACCTGAAATCTGTAAAGCCTGGCCCAGCCACCGTCTCCTACATGAAGCTTTCCCCTTGGAGCTTTATACATTTATCACATTCTGATTTGTTTTACAGCCATTTTGCATATACTTGTCAATTCCTCAACCAGGATAAAAAGACCTAAGGGCAGGTATCATGTCTTAGCCATCTCTATCTCCTCATACCTAGCATATTGATTTTACATAGTAGAAATTTGATAAATGTTTGGTGAATTGAATTTGTTGAATGTTGAAGTTATTACAAAGGAATTTTTGTTGTTGAGGGGTGCCTTTTTTAAGGGGATGTGAAAAGTAAAATATTTCAAAAACCACTGCTTCAGTAAGTGAATAATAAAAGGAATTGCTTAAGGACAATTATAATTGTCTTGAATCCTCCAGATTTAGATTAAGGACTTGGGGAAACCCTGAAGCCAAATCTAGTAATAACTTTTGTCTCGACAGTTATAAATTGTATATCTAGTTCAGTATAATCTCCTTAAATGTTTTAAGTTCTCAAGGAGAATTATAAACTAACAGCTATTTGAAAGAGTATTCCAAGTCACTAATAATAAAAGAAATTCAAAACAACTCTAAAGATTTCATTTCACACCTAGTAAATTGACAAAAATGAAAAAAATATAGAAATAGTCGATGCTAGAAGGGTTGTATAAAGACAGGCACAGTAATGCACTGTTGGTGGAACTGTCAGGCGGCCCACTTTGTTCTGGAAAGCCATTCTAATTATGTCAAGTGACTAAAATTCCATTTTTGACCCAGAAGGCTTATACCATACCTCAGGGATCAAGGACACAGGAAAGGTCCATATATTCCGAAATATTCATAGCAGGATAAGTTAAATTGTGTCTTGTGACTGTATTCATAGCAGTTCTATTGTGCTTTAATAAGTAACACATGAAAATTCATAGATTCATGGGAGAGTTTACAAACTGACCATAGTATGTAAACAGAGTAAACAACAAAAAGGAAACAATGTTATATAATTATAACTGCTAGCATGTATGTAATGCCACTTCCAATATCATCTGACTTGTTCTTTATAACCTCTCCAGGGAGGCAGGTGCTATTTTTATGCTCATTTTACAAATGAGGAAACTGAGGTGCAGAAGTTCAGTGACTTACCCAAGGTAACATGGCAAGCTCATCTGAGGGTGAATTTCAAACTTGGGTCCTCCTGACTCCAAGGCCAGCACCATGTGCAGTGTCATCAAGTTTGGCCTTGGAAAAGGGGTGAGGAAATTTACTTCCTTTCCTTCCCTTCAGAGATGTGAGTAGTCAGTAAGCATTTCTTAAGCTCCTGCTTCTATATGCCAGGCACTGTGCTAAGCACTGAGGATACAGAGGAAGGCAAAAGACAGTCTTCTGTTCCAAAGGAACTCACTATTTAATGAGAGAGAATCTAGACGGGAGACTCTGGGGGCACAATACTGCAGATCCTGCTAGATTTGGTGGTTGTTTTGGTTTTGCTGACTGGCCTTTTAAAAACATTTTCCTTTTTATTATTACTAGGGATGGCTTACTGGGTAAGGAAGGAAGAAGAGATATATTTGGAACTTCAATTTAAAAATAAAACTTAGCTTTTAGCTAACTTTTAGGAAAAAAAAAATAGATATTTTGTAAAATTGTTTTGGTGGTGCTTGTCACTTGTGACCACCATGAATTTTCAGTTTTGAAAATAAAATTTGAATCTTAGTGTTTACAAAGTTTTCTGGAACTTAATTCTGGTTTTAAGTTAACATCTTGGCCCAGTTGTAGATTTCTTGCTGTTTAAGATCATATTTTAGGCTTTTTTGTATCCTCCACAAAGCATTCATTGAATATTAGTTGTTGGTCTTTTCGCCCTGACTTGAAGTTTTGCCAAGTTCACCAGGAGGTGATGGACATTTTGGTACCTGTGATTGGAGCAACTGACCATTTGAAGATGGACTAGAGAAAACTTTACCTTGCATTGATCTGTCCAGAATTGGAGTAGACTTGACGCAGAAGGATCATCCTCCTATGTAGGTCTTCAGATGGAGGCTGAATGAGGCCACTTGAGGAATTCTTAAATTGTTAGGAAATTCTTGTTGAGGTGGATCTTAGACTAGAAAGTCTCTTACTTTGAGATTCTGTGATTTCATGAATTCTCTAAACCACATGCAGCATAATAGTATAAATTTGAAGCAATATTTATAAAGAAGAGACAAACTATTTCTAAACCAATGACACTGATTACTAAATTAAATACCCAGGAGAATAGATCACATAATATTAAAGCTATTATCCAATAATAACTGTAGTCTTTACTATTTTAAATCAGTTTTTCCAAGATGTTTCTTCTAACAGAGACGACTTTGGCTTGTTTTTGTAGTCCAAGGGCCTAGTACAATACTGGACACAGTAAGCATTTAATGAACACTTACTATACTCACATTAACTGTTTTCATTTAGTCTTTGATTGACTCCTTGGTTGGTTGGTTGCTGTGCTTCATTCTCCAAGAGGACCAACATGACATCAGTATGTTGGGGTCAAGGTACAGTGTGTCCAGCTGTGGCTGATCAGATTAGTAGGAGCTCGGCATACTTTACCATAGGTTGGGCACAAATAGTCCATATGAACATTTGGAGTGCAGATGTCTCTAAATTTGTGCATCTCACATTTCTTTTGAGCTACAGTTCTGCTTTGCTCATAGATTGCAGTGCCCTGCCACAACTCTGAAACACTTTATAGGATATTGAAGACTTCTGATAATCTTTTTTGTGCTGAACTCTTAATTTCTTTCTTACCTACTTTTCTTTAGATCAGCAAGTGATCTATCTAGTTCTGCAAGTCCTATCCCAATGAAAAGATAAATAATTATCAAACACTAATGGCCTTCAATTTAGATGTGTCTGACATTGAAAACAGTTATTTCTGCAGACTGGCTCCATGATCTCTTCTTTCCTTGATGTTGCTTGGGATCTCATATATCTTTTTTTCCTTCTTTGTCAGCTCTTCTAGGGCCACTCTTACTTTACCTCAGTCACCTTGTCCCTGCATGACTTCATAAATCTAAAAGTAGAAGGAGAGCTTGAGAGGCCATCTCTTCTTATTTTATAGTTGAGGATCTGATGCCCAAAGAATATTAGTGATTTGCCCAAAGGTCATACAAGTAGAATGTGCCTCATAGGAAGGATTTGAACCTAGAAGACCAGTTAGGTCTTCTAAACTTTGAGAGTTCAAATGTGATGTCAGGCACTTTGGAGCTGTGTGGCCCTGGGCAAGTCACTCAACCCTGTTTTCTTCAGTTTCCTCATCTGTAAAATGAGCTGGAGAAGGAAATGACAAAACCACTCCAGCATCTTTGCAAAGAAAACCCCAAATGGGGTCACAAAGAGTGTGATGCTTAACAACAACTTGGGGAGGGTCTATGAAGTAGTCTTTTAACTCTCTGTTTGATTCCTCTTGTTACAATAAATATAATGAACATTTGTTAATTAACCAATAAATGTATATTAAGGTTCTACTATGTGCCAGGCACTTTACTACACTGGGGTTTACAAATATAAAGAATGGAACAGTCCCTGTTGTAAAGGAACTGTCATTCTAAAGGAGGATATATTTTTAAAATTCACATAAAAGATATATAGAATCAATATGAGGCACTTGCTGTATACAGGGCTCTGTGCGAGGTAGGAAGTAAAGTTTATATAAGCACCATAATGCCCAAGAACTAAGAATCCAGTAGGAGCAGTTGTATAAGATTAACAACATAGCTATAATACACAGTATTTAAATCAGTGTAATTTCTGACTTAATAGGATTTTTCCTTAAAATAGAAAGAATCAATCTCTCCTATTCATATTCCTGCATTTGTTAGGAGATGCCTCTATAAATGATGGTTTCTGTGGTAAAGCAGTGTGTATTCTAGGAAGAGAAAAAAATCCAGGAACAGAATGTTAACTGTTAAAGTCATTCCTCATCCTTCTTTACCTCTGTAGCATTTGACACAATTGACCACTCTCTCCTTCCGAAACCCACTCCTCAGCGTTTTAATGAAACCATGCCCTCAAGGCTCTTTTTATCTGGCTGCCTCCTCAGTCTTTTTCTAAAAAGCTACCAAATCCTGCTGCTCTATTCTCCACTGTGTCTCTGAAACCACATTCTCTCTTCTGGACTACTTCTGGCCTACATTTTTGGAACAGTGTCCTAATTGGCCTCCCTTCTTCAAGCCTTTCCCGGTCCCTACACACTGAAGCCAAAAGTATTTAATTTAAGAACAAATCTGATCTCCCTCTCTATTCAAAGGACTCCATTGGATCCCTCTGATAAAAATTTTTCTGCTTAGCTTTTAAAGCTTTCACAACCAGGCCCTGACCAGGTTCATTTGGATATTACGTGCACTCCCATATGTACTCGGATCCAGCCAAACAGGGCTCTCATCCTCACACATGACACTCTACCATCCTCCCCACACATAGCACTCCATGTCTCCCATCTAAACAGGCATCCGTAGCTGCTGGTTGTACATTTCAGCCTGGGAATCTCCAAATAGGCATGTCAAAATCAGGAAGTTCAAAATGGAACTGTATTGATGATGTTCCTCACACCATACCGTCAGCTCCCCAAGCTTCTAAACATCGGAGGCGTCTTTATTCTTCACTTTATCTTCACCAACCCTGTCCAGCTGTTTGCCAAGTCTCATTAAGTCTCCTCACACAGCTACCGCTCCAATAAAAGCCTCCATTTCCTCTCACCTGGACTATTGCAAAAACCTCTTTCCAGTCTTCCCTCCAAACAGTCACCCAAGTGCTATTATTTTTCCCCATAAACCCTCTCTCTACCTTGCCTTTTGTAGAGGGTAGCAGTCAACTCAAGCTCACAACCTAGAAGAAATGATCTTGGATTCATCACTGTATCTCACCCCGCTATGTCCAACCTGCTGCCAAGGCCTGTTGATTTCAACTTTGCAGCATTTCTGAAATGCTCTGCCCTCCCTCCTCTGACATCATTCCCCCTCTGGTGCAGAGGGTACCCTTCATCACCACGTGCCTTGATGACTGCAGTAGCGTGGTGCTGGGGCTGACGGCAGTGCAGGGTGCATAGTAGGCCCTTGACGCATGTTTATTGATGGAGAGTCCTAAATCACTCCCCTGCAGACATACCTCCTGGATCAATTGCAGACTTTTTTTTGGGGGGGGGGGGTGACTTAAAGCCCCTTGCTGTGTGATTCTGTTGCACCTTTCCAAGCTTTTTGCATATTACTTCCTTTCACAGACTCTACTTGCGACTGAATTTGTCTGCATTAACATTCTTCTTGAGCAACATTTCTAGGCCTTAGCACCAACATCCATTCCCTATGTTGGAGTGTAGTCTTCTCACTGTCTCTCATCTTATGAACACAGGTTTCCTTTAAAGATCTGTTCAAATGTCAACTCCATTGACTCCCTACCTCATTTGAGATTGCATCATCATCCAGATCTTCTGTTTGGTCTTTAGAGTCCTTCATAACCTAGGGCCTCTCCCCCACCTCACACCTTACCCACCTCCTTGCTGTTCCTCAAACAAGAAACTCCATCTCTCTGCTCCAGATATTTTCACTGACTGTCCCCCATCCCTAGCATGCCCCTTTCTCTTATCCCTCTGCCTGGCCTTCATGGCTTCTTTCAAGACTCCGCTAAAAGTCTGCCTTCTCCAAGAAGCTTTTCCCAGGCCTTCTTGTTGTGAGTTACTCTAAGGACAGGGACTACATTTTGCCCTTTTTAAAACCATGCTTAGTAGAGGGTCTGGTACATAGTAGGTTCTTAATGCATATTGACTGACTCTTACATCGGGCCTTTCCTTATCCCCCAACTGCTAGGGACCCACCCCCCAAATTAACTTGCATTTATTTTATGTATATATTGTTTCCCCTGTTATATTTGAGTCAGGGACTGTTCCGTTTCTGACTTTGTAGTTCCAGTGTCTAGCATATAGCACCTGGTATGTGTTTAATAATTATTTTTTGATTTTCTTTACTGCTAGTAGTGGGGAGGAAGAGATTCTACAAATCTCTAATTCTCTGCTAGATAACCCTGACGTGGACATGGGAGTAGAAGGAGAGGACAGGGTAGGGCAGCCTCTGAAGAAGACCTCCCACTTTTCCCCATTATACACAGAATTCCACCTCTGAATTATGTCAAGGATTCTGTAGCAAGATGGGGAGAGCCATGGGGTGAAAAGCAAATTATTTGTTGTCTCTGCTCACAGATCTGTATTTGGTGGTCTTGGAGATTTGTAATTCGTAGTGAATAGGATTTGTAATATGTAACAGGATGAGAGGCAGAGACTTCTTGTTCTCATTTCCTTGTGCCCGCGTTAAATGTCCATTCACTGAGGGATCACAAAGTATGTTTTCTGGCGTCTCAGGTGTACACTTGTTTATGAAGTGCTGATTTTGGAGGGGGTTGGGTGGGAAGAAGACTTTATTGTACTTATAGGATGAAAGCCCCCCCCCCCATGTGGAAAGCAATTAAAATTACATAGGTATGCAAAATAATTATTACTGTGGACCTTAGTATCCCCTGGGAACTCTGTCCCTAAGTTGAGCTGTTTGGCTGTTATCTGGAGAATGGCCTCAGGATGCCCTTTGGAGTGAGAGGACAAAGGTTCTTTGATTGAAGGACTTAGAGCTTTCCTTTGGGATTCTACATATGAATGTTAGCCTGGATTCCTGAGAAAGGGGTATGTTTGTGTTGGGCAGAAAAAGTCAAATACACAAGGATCCTAAAATTAGGGAAAAGAGGCCTCAGCTCTCAATATATGCTGAAATGAATGTGATGGAAGATATATGGGAGGGGGGAGAGGGAGAGGAATGATTGCCGAAGTCTGTGCATAGTTCTGGAGGACGGGAGAGAGTGAAATTATTGGCCTTACCAGCCCTTAAATGCATGAAAACGCCTTAGAAAATCTCAAAGGTTGGTGTGACTGATTCAGGGACGGAAGCTGTGAGAGGCTTTGCAGCATTCTGTTCTGTAGTGAGCCGAGAAGGAGGGAAACCTTGGTCTTACTCTGCAGCTGGTAGAAGTGCAACTGTAGGCTGGCAAGGCCCAGTCCCTGGGGCCCAAGCAGAGAAAGGGAGTTGCTGGAGAGCTGACTGAGGAGTATGTCTGGATGTTTATATCGGCCCCGGCCCCACCCCCTACCGCTCCTTAACCCCAGCCCCAGAAACCTCATTCTCAGCCTTTCTCACAGCCCCACCCCCCAAACTCACTTGGGGAGTCTCCTCAGATCCTGAGAAAAGCCACTAGCTGGAGTCCGCACCACTGCTGTCCCTGGTTGTTATTCCTAATGCCTTATGGCGCAGTACAGATTTCTCTAGGCTACGATGAGAATTTAACATTTATAACTTTGTCCCCTTAAAACATTTTTTTTTGTGTGTTTCTAGTTCCACAGTACTTAGAAATGGACTTTGGAAACACAGCCTCTGAGAATGGGAGCAGCCTCTCAGTCAGGAGACTGAGGGCCAAGTAGGTCCTTGCCTTCGTTTTCCTCACTCAGAATGTGAAGGGGTAGGTCCGAAGGCCCCTTAAACTTAAAGCAGGAAATAAGATAACCCTGCAAGGGGCCTAAATCTGCTTATACTACGTGGTTAAAATAGTATAATGCATACTTAACTGTTTTCAAATAAAATAAATTGGGATTTGTCTGTGTATATTAAAAGTATTTAAGGGAACATTGTTAGCTACTTGTGAATTTTAATGCTATTTCCCATGGGCTTCGCCAGATACTGCTCTGGCCCAGATTTCCTGGATTCCAGATTGCTGCCACATTAGCAGTCAAATAACAGCTATATGTTTATTGTAAAAGCTATTTTTATTTAAAATGTAGTGCAGGGGATAGAGCACTATTCAGGGAACCTGGAATCAGAAAGGTCTGAGTTCAAATCCGACCTCATAATTTATGAGCTGTGTAACCCTGGGCAAGTCACTGAATAACTGTCTGCTTCAGTTTCCTCATCTGTAAAATGGGGATAACAGTAGTACCCACCTCCCGTGAATTGTTGTGTAGATAAAGTGAGCTGATATTTGTAAAGTACTTTGCAGCTCTTGAGGCACTATATACTTACTAGCTATTATTATTTTTGTTAAAAGCCTGACTTACTTTGTGTACCCTCACATTTAGGGGAATCAGTATTCATGAAACACCAACCTTGTGCCAGGCAGTGTGCAGAGTTCTGGGGACACAAATAATAAGACAGTCCTCACTATCTAATGGAGGAAGATAACACACACAAGAAAAATGAGAAGGATATGTACCCAGGCATGACATTTTGTGGAGTCCGAACCAAACAGAGCAACCAATAGGAAATGATAGGCTTCCCTATAATTTCTGTATAAATACAGACATCCTTATACCCCCAAATAAGCACAAATCTCTAACTGCTCTTTCATTATCTTTCCCTGAAAGCATAATTCTCTAGTGTCACACCTATCTAGAAGTAAGTTAAACAGACCGCTGAGAAATAGAAGGCCGAGAGTCTCTACAGGAGCCCCCTCATTCTACACTCTAGTAGTTACCCTTTGGTCGTTCTAACAGACTTGTCTGTTTAGTTTCCTAGTCCCTTATAAATTAAAAGCACAGATTAGAGGATGAGTAAGGAAGTTATTAGAAATCAGTCTTTTGGCAGGGGAAGGGCAGCAGACGGGGAGGAAAGAGAAAATTTTTTTTTTTAATTTAAAGGTCGACAAAATTTTTAAAGTACAGCAATCTGGGTTCATTTAGCATGGGGGTGGGGGGGCGGGGCACGGCATGGATAGCTCTAGGCACCTGGCAGCTCCTGAGGTCATCTCCATACTACAGTCCATTATGATAATTAGTGTTTGAAGTAGTGATGATCCTGAATTATCAAAATCATATTCCTTTATATGTTCTTTTGGATCACAAGAAAAGGTGTGATATATTTAGAAGGATTAAACTTGTTAAAATAAACAAAAAAGTTGGTGCTTAAAGGGGTGTGTGTCTGGTTTCAAGAAAATTCACAAATTTGAATTTGAGGCATAACTAGTTCATAAAAGAATTCTGTTTGGGCTTGGGTATTGGGATTTGGATTTGATTTCTGACTTCACTGACAACCTGATAATTTGACTTTGGGTGAACTCTTTACCTCTTTAAAAGTTTCACCCTCAATCTATACAGTAATTCTATGGCAACCTTCCTCGTTGATAATACTAGAAAACTGAAGCATTAATGTGCAAGGTCAGCACACCTGCTGTAATATAATAAGTACTTAATAAATGCTTGTTGGATTGTCTATCAGCAAGCATTTACTCTCATCTTATTATTATGTGTCATGCTCTGTGCTAAGCCCTTGGAAGTAGTTTACATTCTAATGGAGAAAGATTACATTTAAAAGAGAGCTTAAAAACAAGTGGGGAGTGGAAGAGGGCAGGGATGCTAGAGAAAGAAAGACTTACAGAGATGAGTCCTTGGTGCATCTTGGAGAGGGCTAGAGGCAGCTTTGATCTCAGTCTCCTTAAATTGGAGGTTCTGGAAGGAACCAGCCATTAGGAAAGTAAAGTCACCTGGTCTGAGGCTACTAACAGCGTGAGAAGTAGGCTAGTGGTAGGGTGAGCTTTTGGAGTAGCAAGGGAGGAGAATATAGTGGAGATGATTCCATGTTTCTGCATATTAATCTTACTGTTCCTTTGAATGTGAATTGACATTTTTAATCACTTTTTTTTAAACATGGGGGTGGGGTAGGGAATGTCCCCAGGCCTTCCTTTCCATCCACCCAGGGGGAAAATGTTCAGAAATTCAGTGGTATGAATATGTTGCTTTTTTAATCATCAGAATATGAAACCTATTTACTTCGATAGAATTTGTTTTAGATTTTTAAAAAAATCAGCGTGTATGAAACGCAGTGTGCCAAACATCTTTTTCAGAGTACAAACTTAATATACTTATATTAGATCTCAAGAGGAACCTTGGAATATTGAATATAGACAAAGCATTGCATCCAATATTTGGAAGACCTGAGTTCATATTTGGCCTTTGACACTATATGACCATTGGTGAGTCTCTGAGCATCTGATAGTTCCCTTTTGAGATTTTACTACTAAGTATTTAGATTGATTGGTAGAAAAAATTCTTATAACAGTAAAATTATAGATATTTGAAGTTTTGAATTATTTTGTCATAAATATTCAATAACAATTTTGTCTTTATGAACTACCCGTCCAAACATTTCTGAAAATCACTGGAAAAATTAATATCAGGCTATACTAGAAAATATTTCAAAAGCTAATGTATAATACAAATATTTTCTATTGGAAATGTAATATAGTTCCTGTTTGGGATGAAAAATATCCTTCATCCTTAATTTAACGAAAAGAAATAAACACAGAGATCTCTTAGGATAAGAACAGGACTTTATTCTCTTCCCCGAAGAGGGTGTCTTCCCCATGATTCATCATGGAGAAGAGGCAAGTTACAAAAGATAGCGCTGGAATTTATAATTTAACCTAGTCAAGACCCCTCCCCGACTGTTTCCTCTCTCATTGGTGGAGAGGCATACTTCACCAAATTCTTCCCCAACTGGGACTGAAAGGAAAGAGAGGGAGAGGGGCCCACAAGGCGGGAAAACAGACAAAGGAAGATAAAAGTGATTGACAGAAGCAATTTGAAAAGTTAATCACCCCAAATTGAGAAGTTTTCACTTATCCTATACATTCCTTTTTCAATAGACTCAGGATTTTTCTTGAAAATTTTCTCAATAGATGATGTTAACTAGGATGGTAGGATCATAGTGCATGAGCTGGGAAATGATGAGGTGCATCTCTGGGAGCCGCCTTGAGCTCTTCTTGAATCTTTGTTTCCGGTTATCAGGGAATCATAAAAATGATGTGGTTACCCATAAAGAGGGTTAGGGTTGCTTGAGACCCCAAAATACCAACACGCTGAAAAGAATTCGACTCAAGTCTTCTCAGCCAAAGAAAAGCAAAGTTTATTGAAAGTTCATTAAATAGTTCACTATATTGGGTAGACTCTTAAGAAGCCTAGGTATCTGTGACACTTGCAAGCCAGCCAGAGCAAGACTGTGCTAGGTCATTCTATGGCACTCTCACACCACATGGAGGGAAGATGGGGTCTTATGTACAGAAAGGTTGTGGGAGGAATCTAAAGGTGGTCTAGAGGAGGAGTTTTGGGAGGGTCTTTAGGAGGAGTCAGATGAGGTCAGACGAGGTCAGACTTCAATAATGAGTTTGGGGAGAGTAAATTGCTAGAGGCTACCTGGAGAGGACAGACTATGGTGGGCTAGGTCAGTTCCAGGGTGCAGTAGGAGGATTAAGGGTGGGAAATTGCCTGACAAAGGAGGGCAAAAGACTTGTGCTGAGCCACAACTGAAGGCCCATGGCCTCAGGCAAATGCCTTACGGGGGAAGATGCAAGGGGCTTCCAGAGCCTGTACCTCAAAGATTCAGAGAGAGCTCAAGGGGGCTCCCAGAGCCTGCACCTCATGGACTATCTCAAGATAGTAGTTATAACAAAACAGTTTCTCTTTACTTTCATATTGTAAAGTTGAGTAGAAAGAGTTAAACTAGGTAGTAAAAGAAATACCTTCTTTCTGCTTTAGGAAAGTAAAGATCTTGGATATTTTTTTTAAGTAGTTACATAAAGGTTCCCCCTCCCCATTAATGCTTCAGCACATTTCCTTTTCTCTGCAGTGAAAAGTCATGCATCAATGATACAGCTGGTTTCTTTTCTTTTTAAAGTAGATTTAGGGCTCATAAAGAGTGTCAAATAGACTGTACTTGAGCAGGAGCACTTTACTTATCCACATAAGGAGCACAATGGTTTAAGCCTTAGAACTGAAAATTTTTCATAGATGATCAATATAACTCAACACTGATGCTTAGAAAGGACTTTAAGGTGTCAGAAAAGATGGTTGTAACAACCTGCCTGTTCACCTTTCTTGTCTCTATGGTAACTGTCTGGCACAAGGATTCCCACTACTGGGAATCCAAGTAAGGTTTTATCAAACACTCACACCTCTAGTTAATGCCTTTACTTGCTCTCTGTTCTAAGCCATAACCCAAAGTCTAGATGGGGTAATAGTGGGGCGCTGTTAGGAAGAGCACTGGACAGTGAGGCAGAAGGAAGATTGCTGATCTTAGCCCAGCTTTGCTCCCTACAGAGCCAGCAAGGCACTCGGTCTCGGAAGCAACAAACATAAAATAAGGATAAGACTACCAATCCCTGGGTAATAAGATGTGTCACCTCCTATGGGACATCTTTCCTCATCCGTGTAGGTGCTAATTCCCAGCTCCTCATTCACCTCTTGCTCCGGAAGTTATCTTCTACAGGTGGTTTCCTCCAATAGATTCTAAGTTCTAATCTTTGAAATCATCAACCTAAAGAGGTAGGGTCAATATTAAGTAAATAGAAGAGTATTTTTTAAGTCATAATTTTCCAAGTAAAGTGTATTTCAGCTCAGCAGACATAGAGTATTTGAGAGTTGGGAATTCAGTGCCATTTTGTGGCCGAGGAAACTCATCACGAAAGAGGTAACAATGGACAGGAAGTCTATGGAAAATGATAATATCATAGTTATAAGTTTATTATGTTGTGTGTCCAGTAATTGTGATTCTGTGGAAAGATCTGACTTAGAACTTGAAAGTAAATTCATCATCCGTCATTGGCTACCTTGGCATCTTTAGATATTAAGGATAATTAAGCCAGTTCATCTCTCAGGGCCTCCGTTTATTTATTTACAAAATGAGGGTTTTTGACTAAATCAGGAATTCTTAACCTGGAGTCTTTGAACTTGTGTGTTTGTTGTTGAGAACATTATTTTATATTATAGCTGGTTTCCTTTGTAATTTTATATTTTTTTTTATGCATTTAAACATATTCTGAGAAGGGGTCCATAAGTTTCGTTGTTTGTCCTTCTTTTTTGAAGGACTGTGACATCAGGAAGGTGTGTATGTCATGACCTGCAAGTGAATTTGATTTAAGTGATGGAGATCTGTGCAGAGTCACCGGCCTCAATCTCTCCTCAGGAGCTGTCTGGGTCAAGTGGCAAGATACAGATCAGGGTGACTGGAGATGGCCCTGGAAGCAGTGTGAGACCTTGGCTTTTTTAAGCTAAAAGTCTTTAACTAAGGTCTTTCTCAAGTTTGTTTGATTGAGATCAACCATTCAGTGACTGAAGCTAGGTAAGGAATAAGGCAGAGAATGGCCTCTTTTACCTAGTTAAAAAAACAAACACCAAAAAAAAACCAACCCCAGAATAAAAATAAAATCAGTCTGGGAGGAGAAGACCCTCAAGATACCTGGCCAAAATAGAAAACTCACTCTCAGCCACCAGAGTCAAACAGTGACCAAGCTAGACTTGGGTTGGTAACTGTTGTTGGCCAATCATTGAAAGCCAGAGTGATTTGGGTTTAAAGCATGGTTCTTAGAAGAAATCTAGGGTGTAAACTAGATATTTTGTGAGTTTTGAGTGATCAAAATTTATATTCCTGTAGCCTTAACTATACTGCCAAAAGGGCCCACAACACACACACACACACACACACACACACACACACACACACACACACACACCTAGATTATCTTTTGGGGTTTTTTTTGCTTTTTTTTTGGAGGGGGGAAGTCAGGGCAATTGGGGTTAAGTGACTTGCCCAAGGTCACACAACTAGTAAGTATGATCAAGTATCTGAGATTGGATTTGAACTCAGATCTCCTTGACACCAGAGCCAGTGCTCTATTCACTGTTCCACCTCGCCACCCCTAGATTATCTTTTAAAGTCAATTCAGTTCTCCATCTATGATCCTTTGTGCCCCCCTATTTCAAAGAATTATAGAATGTTAGCACCAGGAGGGTGCTTCAAGAGAGGAGAAAAGAGGGAGATTGGCAAAAAGAATGGGGGAAAATAGTATTACTTCTGTGGAAGTTGATAATTGATTTGATAATTCCATGTCAAAGCTGTCCACATGCACAAAAGCATTCCCATATGAGCTCTTTGTGTATGTGTGTGGAGGATACACCTTCATTATTTTAGTTGTTAAAGTTAACTAAAAATACAGTAGGAAAACCAAATAATTATTATGGTCTCCAGAAGGGACTAGTGACCTTGAAATAGGAGGGAAGAGTCCAGGATTCTTATACAGTCTTACACATTAATACAATGAGCCCAATTTTACAGTTAGTACAGTGAGTTTTCCCAGTTGCCTCATGAACACTTTGGAAGACAGAAGAGCTGGACAGACTGAGAAGGGGATAAAATATGGGGCAATAAGAGAGCAAAAGATAAAGCCTTGGTAGCAGCAAGTCCAGAGTCTCTATGTGTCTGTGTGTAGAGGAAGATGGGTATGTTGACTGTTAAATGGCCAGTGACCAAGGAATGGAGGGAAGCTGTACATGCAGTGCTTTTTCGGGGCTGGGGGGTGGTGCACTAAATATATTTTTAGGATCCTGATTCCGTCATATAGCGGTTTAGCTCAGTGATGTCAGACTGAAATAGAACCAGATCCTTGTGTCTGTATTGACTCAGAAAACCACAGATTAACATTATCTGAGTTGTATTTTTTTAAACATGTTCCCAATTACATTTTAATCCAGTTCTGCCTGTGCTAGGGAGTGGACTGAATTTGACACCTCTGAGTTATGTAGATATTTCTTTCATCTTTGTCATCAGCTAAGGTAAGAAATATGCCCTCTGTTTCTTCATCTAAGGAAGTTATACAGAATAGGGCCACGGACAGATCCTTGGGGCACTGAATTATATTCCCTCCAAATTTGACATAAATCCATTAGTGACTGCTCTTTGCGGGCATTCAGCCAATTCTTAATACATGTGTCTTTACTGCCATCTGACTCTCGTGTCTCCATCTTGTCCACAGTGGTATCAGGAGGTGCTTTGTCAGACGTCTTGCTCAAATCTGTGTTTAAATATTTTTGTGACAATCCCCTGATCGGCCAATCTAGTAACCCTGGCAAAAAAGGGATTGAGAGTCGATGTGTAGAGTGGCTGTCTCGCATTTTGAACGAACACATAACTTAACCGTGAAAGAAGAATAGCAGGGAAACAACCAAGTAAACCAAAGTAAACCAAGTCCGTGGTCCTGTTCTACAGCTCCGGAGCAGTTACAACCCGTCAGTGGCAAGAGACTTCTGTTTGCTGCGATGGGCCTTGTGGCTAAGCGTGGAGTTTAGTTAATGCAGTTAGCATTTGGCAGCGTTAGTGTTTGACTTCGAGTCAGGAAGACTTCAGTTAGATTCCAGTTTTGCCGTTTGCTAGTTGTGTGAACATGGGTACGTTCCTTTTTGCCTTTCTGTATCTCCAGCACTTAACCTAGTGTTCAGTACGTAATAGGTGCTTAATAAATGTTTGTTGACTGACTACAGCATGAGCTGTAGTTTTTCCATGTGTGAAATAGCCATAATAATATCTTTAGTTAACTGTCTTAGAGGGTCTGATAGTATTATAGTGTCATGAAGCTAACCTTGGAATAAAACGATAAATTGTGACCCAACGTGAGACTTCATATGGAAGGAGAGGAAAGGGAAAAATCAGAGTGGCCCCCCCCGCCCCCCCCCAACTCCCATCCCCTATTAATTTACAGAGTAGAAACCAAATCGGTCAGGATCAGTCAAATTTTCACTATAGATGTTTGCTTTTGAAAACCTATTCAAGGAAGTGGTGTGAATAAATTGAGGGAATTTGCTGGCAATATGCCCTCTCCATCCCCCTCAAAAAAAAAAATCAGGATATGAATATCTGAATTTATAAAGCATTATCAGTTATTTCTGCATTTTGCAAAAGGAGTCCGTTTTTTCAGAGGGGTCAGTCATATTAAGCTGTCATAAGGCTTTAAAATGCATCAAATTGTAAAAATTCATTTTATACGCTTTCCAGCAACATTCCAGGTATATTAATCAAGGTGTTATAACTCTTCTGACACAAACTAAGTACTTGATGAATTCTTTTTCATTCATTCATTTATTCATTCTTCCTACAAACTTGGTGCACAAGTCCAGGCTGACTACAACTAGAATTTTTTTCACTGGTTCCTTTCTTGCTTCTTGGTTTTCAAATCACAGGAAAGACAATTTGAGGGACCTATAATGTATAGAGTATGGAAGAGCTATAACACTAGTGAGATACGTCTCAACGGTAGTTTCAGAGAGTTAATTGGTTTATTTTCTTAGTTATTTCTTATTTTGAAAGACTACCTTAATCTTAGGAATGCATACTAATCCTTTGGTGAACTGTATCTTTGGTGAATGTTATCAGTGTTTTTTCCTGTCTGTTTGGGAGACTGTGTGTAAATCCCCCTCGCAATGCAGATTTACTCAGTTTACTCTTCTGTTTACTGTGGTTAAGGAGGTGTCTGGAGCATTGAGAGGGTTAAGTGATTGGTCATGTAGCTGGACTTGAAATCTGGTCTTAAATCTAGTCTTCTTGACTTGCCTGGGCTACTAGGGGCTTCCCATTTTTTAAGCCCTTATGTGCTTGGTGCTGGGAATACAAAGCCTCCTGATCTCTCCCAGTGAGCTCACATTCAGATATGTATGTGTTACCCTGCTTGTTTTCTTATGGAACAGTTAATAATAACCCTTGTGCAAAAAAAAAAAAAAATACCTTTTGGCAAATTGGAATTAACAGCTTCAGGAAATGTGTAGTTCTCTTCATTCTCCTGATTTATAACAATAACTTTAATTCCCCTTTAGGACTAGAATAGTAGTTTCCAGGTTCTCTGAGGAGCTCCCTAAAGAGAATGTACACAGTCCTGGTGTGCCATTGTACTCTACCCTAACACTGATTGAACTAAAGATTATAGTCTTGATGCCTGCAAAGAAATGCCGAGGGATTCTAGAACCTCAAACTCCTGGTCTCAAGAACCTAAAAGGGAGTTTAAAGAACTTCCATAAGTGGTAAAAAATTGAGCTGTATTAAAATGCAGTCAACGTTGCATTAATTTTTGCATAAACTGCAGTATTGTAGTTAATGTAATATGCACGATGAGTTGAAGAAATTCCAAATGGTTTTTATAGATTCCAGTGCAAGCAGGTGCCAATTTACAGACAGTTTGTGTTCCAAAAAGTTTTTTTTAAGTTGGCTAGTTAGCACTCAGAACACATTTTCCATATAGAAACACTGCTATGAAATATGACTTATTTCCTAGTATATTAAAATAAGGGGATTATTTTTTTGGTTTTCTATAAAGGTCTCTTCCAACTCGAAATCTGTGAAGAGCTTATTGAACCAATATATGATACATTCATAATATAGTTGAAAATTTAGTGTTAATAGTTCTTTTTAAAAAGCCCCACCCTTCATACCGGTCTTTTTTTTCTTTTAAGTATTTGAGTAATTTTTATTATTGTCTTTTGGTTTTAATCACCTGCATTTCTGAATGTATCCCTCCAACCTTGCCAATCTATCAGCTACATCCCTCATTACAAAGAATAATTTTTTTAAAAAAATTGGGGGTGGTGGAGGGGAAAGCAGTTCATTAATGTGGTGTATAGTCAGCATTCCACACCTGTCATTGCCCATCACTGCAAAAGAAGGGGAAGATGTTCATTTTCTCATCTTGGTCATTATAATTGCAGTGCTCAGTATAACTTAGTGTTTTTGGAGGAAAATCCATTCCTAGTTTTAGTTTGAGACTTCTGAGCACCCAGAGCATGGGTCTCCCCTTATCTCTTACATAGTGAGACTCCTAAAGCACCCGTGCCAACTAGGAAGTCAGTGGAGGGTGAGGGGTGGGTGGGGTGGCAGTCTTGGGCGCATACCCTTCAGTACTAGGGAAGAAAATTTCGTACCAGGATAGACACTTGTGGATAAGAACTAAGTTAAGGGAATACCTGTCTTGCTATTGTAAAAGATTGCTCTTTATTCTTCAACACAGATTTTTGTAGAGACTGTGTTTAAGTGGAAGTGCTTGGATATTTTAGTTTTATTAGGTTTTTAAATTTTAATTTTTGGAGGGGGAAAGGCTGGGCAATTGGGGTTCAAGGTCACACGGCTAGTAAGTGTTAAATGCCTGAGGTCAAATTTGAACTCAGGTCCTCTTGACTCCAGGGTGGGTGTTGTATTCACTTTGCCACCTAGCCACCCCGAATGTTTTAGTTTGAGTACTGTAAATGGATGTACCTATAAATAACAAGGGACTGCAACTTTAGTCTGATTGGATTGTGCCTACAATTTTGAATGTCAAAACTTGAAAGAATTCTGAGTATTGTTGAACTTGGATGCTGTTTATCTTGTCAGCTCATGTTGGATGATGTTATTACAAAAACATTTCCACCTGTATTTTCAGAACTGCAGTTTGCAATTAAGAATTTGCTGTCCAACTGTGCACTATCTTACGAATTTATACAATAGGCTTAGCTACATTTCAGCAAGTGTCATAATATGCTTTGAGAGAGACAAAATACAGATTATATAGCAATTATTCTAAAGACCTGATTCCTGGATCAAGAAAGCATTCAAAATAATGTATATTTAGATGGAAAATAATTTTAGGTAGACAGTTAACTATATATATATATATATATTAGTCAGTCTCTTGGGAAATGATCTTTATAATAACTATTAAACCATAGAAGACCACTGAACTCTTTATAGCAAAATAACAAAACTTGTAAGGCAAGTGATGGGAACTCTGTTCTACATCGGACAAAGCTGATTATTTTCTCCAGTGTAGTGTGTTAGATTAATTTTTAATGTTTCAGTTGGTACTTTTATTTCTAGATTTGTTAATATTTTGTTAGCAATGTAATATGTGCGATCTTCAAACAAATTACGAAAGGGCAGAATGATGTGATGATAAGCACATGTATCTCTTCACCTCAGCCTCCCAGGCAGTTGTTTAAGATGACAGATTCCTGGTAAATTGTGAATAGGATGGGCACGGCAGTGGTTTCTGCCTTGGGGTTACCTGCACCAGTGAAGTCACCGTTAATGCTGCTTTGCCTCTTTATGGTTCTTGACCATTGGTCTTTCAGGAATAGTGTCCTTTTTATGTTAATAGAGAAATAATGAGTGTTGTGTATTTTGATGTGAAACTTTAAAATTCTCTTTGGAGTTGAGGAAATAAAAGGTTTTTTGAAAAATAGGTTTGCCGTAAACGAAATCTTTATGATTAGAAAAAAACAATACCACTTTGCTCTCCTTGTGGGAGTACTCAGTCCTTGAATAAAACTGGTCCCTGACCTTTATGTACATTGCTGACCAGAAAGAGATACTACTTTTAGTTTCTAAATGTTTAGCTCACACCCTGGAAGTATGAGAATCTGTTTGCTAGACTTAAAAAAAATCCATGGCAGCTATTTTCAGATATCCTGAGATAAAATGGATAAAAATCATGTTGCAATAACCAGTTTTTAAAAACTTTTTCTCATTGGAGTAAGAAGCTTTCTTAATTTCTTTATTTTGAAGCATTTATATTAAAAAAATGTAGTAGTCTTATCTTCTCCTTGTGATAAAATGAATATTGATTATCAGTAAGATTTAGTTTCTTCTACAAATAAAACGCTATTTTTAAATTTTTTTTTTTTTTACTTTCATAATACTGTGTAGATAAAGTTCTTTCGGTGCTATCTGACCAAAAGCTGCTTATTTTAGCTGTTTTGGGGGAAAGCATTGAGGTGCCTGAATTAAGATATCTTTTGTTTGCTTGAATTTTGTTTTAAACATGAGATTCATTCTGTTCTTATAGCTTGTTTAGTTATGTCAAAAAAAAAATGGATGTGACATTTATTTCATTTTCCCAAGGGGTATCCATACTGGCAAACTTGTCGAAAGGTTTATGGTTTGGAGTGCATTGTATGTTAAATCTTAGTCTGAGTCAGGGAGTATGTCGTACCTTAAGCTCAGGCATTCATTCCCTTTCCCTTCTCCCCTACAGAATGTTCCTTTCACACTCCCTTCTCCCACTCATCAATTCCTCTCATCGTTGAGGAGGTGCCAGGAACTGGATGATAGGAGAGGAGACATTATGTATTGTGCGCCTATGTTTAATTCTCTTTTGATTTTTACCTAGTTAACCATTATGAGATGTAAAAAAAAATGCATTTTTGTGGTTATCTTCTCCAGTGGCTGTGGTTAAAGATAAACTTCAGTTGTAAAAAATTCCCAAGTTATTGATGTAAAAAAGTTCTAGTTATAGTTACCATAGATAGTCCTTTCTAAAACTAGAACAGGCAGCTACTGGATAAATACTGGACTTGGAGTCAGGAAGATCTGGATTTGAATCCTGTCTGAGACATAAGCTATGTGACTCTAGGCAAGTTATTAAACCTCACCAAAAGTTAGAGCTGAGTACATTCACAATATGAATTCTTAATGAGTTTTTGGAAGGTAGAAACTCTATCCAAGATAATTAAATATCAGATATACACAGGAGAGGAGTGAAAGTTATTATCTAAGAAATGAGAAGACTTTGGTGGGTTGGGGTCAGGATGGGACACAATGGGTTATTCCCTAGAGGTTTTTTGGTATTCCTGTAGCTGAGGAGTGGCACAGTGCACAATATGCTGCATTTGGAGTCAGAAAGACCTGAGTTTGAATCCTGCCTCTGGCAGCGTGTATTAGGTAAACAAGTCACTTAACTTCTTTCTGGCTCATTTTCACCCTTTTGTCCATCAAATAGGGATAACAATAGAACCCACCTCATAATTGCTATGAGATCAAATGAGATAATACATTTAAAGAAGCCTTTTGTGAACCTTTTATTAAAGCTCCTAATCTGCAGGGTTGTGAGGATCAAAGAGATAATAATTGTACACACCTGAACAGAATGCCTAGCATGTAGTGGTGGTATATAAATGTTATCTATCATCAGTAACAAACATATATCTTAAATGAATTATCCTTTTAAATATAATTGTCACAATGCAATAAAACAAAACCTCAGTTAGGAGGTTAGTCTGGCTATTTAAAATTTCCTTGATGCTAAGGACTCTCATTTTTGTCTCTGTCTCCTCAGTGCTTAGAACAGTGCCTTGAGCAGAGTAGATTATATTATTAAATGTTTGTTGATTGAATTAAATGTTTTAGTTTAATTTTTTTTGCTACTTCATCATTGTCATATGTTGAAAATGTATTATTAATGTGTGTAAAAGACATTTTGCATAGAGACTACCTACTCACTAGATTTATTTTAATCAATGCTCTTGTCTTCTGGATCACTGAAGGGTTTTTGTACCGTTTGGTAAAGGCAAAATCATGTAACCCGACTTAATTGTGACTGATTCATACTACTGAAAAATCTTTTGTTTCAGTTAGTTTTATTAATCAGATTGAATCTTATCCACCTGTTTAGGAAAAGGTAGTTGATATAACCACACTGATATAAGAAAATTAATGTAGTGCTTAAACGATAAAATAACCGTTAGTATAAGTAATTCTCGAATTGAATTGCTGTGTAGAAATTTGGGTCGCAGTGTAATACTAATTAATTAGAATCTTTGTTAAGAATTTAATTAAAGCACTTCAGAGCCTGTGTGGGTTTTAACTTTTCTTGTTTATCCAACTGTTTCAGTTCTTAAATACATTTCTTCTTAGAAACTGACAGGCTCCTAAGGTGTCCTGGGGATGTTTATCTTCATGAATAGTGGCACCTAATTGCTGTATTTTTAAATAGGTAATTGTTGTTTTCCCTTCCCCCTGCTGTCAGGTGTCATTTCCAGTTGCTGAAGTTCCTATGTTGACGTTCCTTATTTTACGCACATTTTTGTCTGGGTTAGCACTTGAGGATAGTTTCACCTTTTCTAACCCTCCCAGGTAGTAGGGAGTACGGGAGCAGCAGAGGGATTCTAGTCAGGATCAAAGCAATAAATAATCTGGATACGTCAGTTTTGTTGGGTGTCAGCTTGAAAGGAGCCATTGCTTCAAAGGTAGTGGTGGAGGCGGGTTTGGAAATGGCAGTGGACAGGACAACAAGGAAACAGCCTGTGCCGGCGTAGTCCAGAGTGCCAAATACAACGTCGATGTGCTTAGTTCCACATCCCACTTCTACCTATTGTCTCTGTGAACTTGAGCAATCCCTTCTGCTCTGTGCATCCCAGGTAGACTGAATGACTTCTCAAGTTCCTTCCAGCTCTAAATGTATACTCTTATACACTCTGCATATCTCTCTACCTTCTAGCACTCTATTAATAGACATGAAAGAAACTTGGCATTGGCCAGGGGAACAAGGGATGGCAGGCAGCTTCTGGAGGAGATGGCCAAGTTTCATTGAACACAAGGAAATGATGATTCTTATAACTTAACCCGACATAAAAATGTCCAATTTATACGTTCCCTAGGGTCTGCTACTATCTTTTCTTGCCTTCAATGGCTTTAGTTACTTTTCTTTCATCCCAGTCCCTTTCCTCTGTCCATCACTATAGCTGCAGTAATAATGGAATTACGTATTTGGAGGTAGAAGGGACCTCAGAGGACAGTTATCTATCTAGTCCCATCCTCCCATTTTATAGATGAGGAAACTAAGACCCAGAACGGTTTAAGTGACCTAAGTTTACAAACTAGTAAGTAGCCTAGCTCCAAGCACACATACAAACACTGTCACCGCTGTGCCAGGACGAGCTTGGGTTCCCCTGCCTCTTTCTTCTACGTCAGTGGTTTTGATCTCTTTCTTTTGATCTCCTCTTCCCTCTCCTCTCTCTCTTTCTCCTTCCCTCCCTCCCTCTCTTCCCTCCTCTACCACTTCACTTAACTTTGACTCAGCTGCCTGGCAGGCTATTATATAGCAATTTCTCAGAGTTAGAGTTGGAAGATACCTGTAGTCTGTGCTCTCGTTTTCCCAAGTTAATGGCAGAGTAGGCAGTGGAACCCAGGTCTTCTAATTTGCAGTCCGTACCATACTTTCATTTCCTTCAGTGTGAGGGGCAACACCTCCAACTCTTCGAGAAGATCAGAAGATCCTATTCCCTCTTGGCCAGTTTTCTTTTTCTTAGTCGCTCTTCCTTTGTGTTTCTCCATACCTGTTTCTTTCCTTATTTCAGTTTACATTTGAGTTAAATAGATATGGCTATGACCCAGTTCTATCACCACATTCATGGTCTGAGGGCAGACTGTTTAGCTTGAGCACATTGTGGTCTTTTTAAAAATCACTTTTGCATAGGAAATACATTTATTTATTTCTGATTAAATAGAGTTCAATAGACTGGCTCAATAATCTAACCATTTATAACATTGTTTTTGTGTGGAAATGGATTCTAAAATCCATTGTACTTGATTTATAAATGAACTTTTGTGATACAATTAATTTTTAGTTGGAAACTGGCTGCATGTATTTCAAAAACTATGACTTCCTGCTTTAGTTTAGAAATATTTACTTGTTCTACAATGTATTCATAATTTTTTTTCAATCCACTTTAACAATTTTTTTAATATCTATGTGTTAAGGCAGTTTTCTGGGTGCTAGTCAGAAATAAAAACCATGCAGCTCCTGTTCTCAAGGGGCTTTACATTCAACTAAGAGAATATAGTTGTATGCAAGTAATTAAATTCAAAGGTATCAGAAGTAAATTTTACGGCGAGAGAGGGCTAATAAGGCAGGGAGATCAGTAAAGAAAGTTCTCAAGTAAGAGCACCTGGCTGTGCTTTGAAGACCAGAGGTAAGGAAGGAGTGTGTTCCAGAGACGGTGAGAGGAGTCCTTCCGAGCAACCATTTGTTCAGTGCCTGCTGTATGTCAGGCGTTGTGCTAATAAGCACAGTCCCTGGCTTTGCAAAGGTCACAGGCTAGTGAGGGAGACACCATGCAAACAACTGGGTGTATAGGAACTGTGCAGGATGAATAGAAGATAACCAACCAAGGGAAGACACTATAGAATTTAGAGGGATTGGTACTGGTTTCCTGTAAAAGCTGGGATTTTAACTGGTATTTGAAAATCAAGCCAGGACGTAACTAGAGTATAGAGGCTGTTTGGAGAGAAGAGGTGGAATGGGAGAGATTAATATGGGGGCAAAATGATCAAAAAGGGACAATTGATTAGATTTAGAGGTTGAGAAAGAGAAAACTTTGACTTAATGCTGGTGAACCTTATAAACCTGGAAGGATGAAGGAAAACAAATAAATAAGACTGGAAGGGGGGGGTGGCCCTGTAACAAGTGACAAGAATTCAAGATAGAATAGTTAGGCTGACTGTATTGATTTATTGATCTTCTAAGTAAAGAAAACCTTGGTTTCAAAAAAGGAAGGGGTGAAGAAAGGACTTAATTCAGAGCCTTGGGAGGATACCCACCCTTAGTGGGTGAGAGGAGAATTATGAATAACCCAGTAAAGAAGACTGAATAGTGGTCAGATTGGGCTGTTAGAAAGAGAAAGTGATTTTTATCACAGTGTTGTACTGATCTTTAAAGTTAACTCTAATCTTTAAAATTAAAGATCTAATTAAGGTATTTAAGATCTAAGAATCTGTCAGTATAAGACATCACTTTATTCCTTGTATTAGTAAGCTTTTCCTGTCCGTTTGGAGTAAAACTAATATTGTGGTGAAGTCTCCGTGTTTGTGAAACATTCCCTATGTAAGGGAAGATTGGACAAACATTCGCTGACTTTTTTATCCATAGAAAAGGAAAGAATCCATCAGCCACTTTGAAGATTTTGTATCTCATGCTCCTGCTATAGTTCATTCCAACCCATTTAATTTTTTTCAATTAACAAGCATTTTCATTTTTCTATACCTCATCTCCAGTTAAACAAAAACAAAAGAATACTTTGTAATTAAATATGCAAACAAAAAAAGATTTTTCATTGGCTAGGTCCAAAAACACGGTTCTCATTCTGCCATGAGGCCCATTATCTCTCTTTCAGGATTTCTTTGGTCCTCTGGAATTGTGGCCTGTATTGATCAGAGTTTTCAAGGTTTTTCAGAGTTTGTTGTTTTTTTTTATTAATGTTGTTACTGTATATCAGTGGTTCTCTTGGTTCTGCTCGCTTTGTTCATCAGTTCATATAGGTCATCTCAGGTCCATTTCATCATTTCTTATGGCACAATGATATTTTATACCATTCACATAACATGCTTGGCCATTTCCTAATAGCTAATAGGTCACCCCCTTTGTGTCTAATTATTTTGATAGTACAAAGGAGATGATATATCTTCATACCTCTTTGATAATTTTGGAGTATCTAGCTAGTAATGGATTGCTGGGTTAAGCAGGTATTCAGTTTAGCAATGTTTGGGCATAGTTCCAAAATGCTTTGCAGAATGGCTAGAACAATTCAGACTACCACAAATAGTACATTAGTGTATCTATCCAATTTTTATGAGTTTATTTATCATGGGGAGAAAAACAATAGTCACTGGGTAAACCTTTACATTTGGCTCAGCATCACACCAAAAAGATGGTAAGATGGGAAGTCTAGAGGGGGGAAAGAATTAATAATGAAAATAGCTGTTTTTTACATAGCTTGGTGATTTACAGAGTATTTTGCAGTTTTATCTCATTTGATCATCGGAACAACCATATCCCCATTTTATAAATGAGAAAACCAAGCCCCACAGAAATGTAACTTGCCCAAGATCTCAGAGCTAGTTAAGTGAATTGTGCTTTAAACCCAGGCCTTCTGCTTAGAAGACGCTAGTCTTTCCACTTCATCACTGCTGCTTCCAATAAATTTAATGCTTAAAATTTCTTTATGGTAGTTGCCTCTGTTAGAAGTGAATAGTGTTTATGATCCCTGGCAAAGAGTAATTACGCAATCAGCATTCAAGCAATGAGAAAATGTATTATGCTAAGACATTAGTCGTCATGCTGTTAGTGTTTCAAATAATGTTCGCTGTTCAACAGTAAGAGCAGCTGTTCACTGAAAATTTCCAAGTTCAAGTTTGTCACTGTTTTTGACAAACACTTTACCTGCCTTTTATGGTTTTTTAAAAAAAATTATCATTAGGGGTGGCTAGGTGGCTCAGTGAATAGAGCACCAGCCCTGGAGTCAGGAGGACCCGAGTTCAGATCCAGCCTCAGACACTTGACACACTTAATAGCCGTGTGACCTTGGGCAAGTCACTTAACTCCAATTGCCCTGCCCTCTCCCCTCCAAAAAGAAAATATATATATATATATATATATACATATATATTTATTATTAGTTATATCAGTATAGAAGATATAAATGGAATTTGAAAGCAGCTTAAGAACTGAATAAGAAAAAAAACTTTTAAGGACTGATAAGCATCACATTTGGCAGAGACAAGGAAAGAAATGGAAGAATAATGATATTCCATTCACAAAATAACTTGATTTCAAACAAATAATGCAAATATAAGGGAGATGCTAATTAATAATTTTTTTCTCATTCATCTTTCCTTGCTGTTGGCCACAGGCCATGTTGATATTTTCAAAAGCAAAATTGAGTTCATTCTATTCCACTACTGTGGTGTAAAGAAGGGAGTGTTGATTTCATGCATATGAGTTCAAATCCCAGCCTATTTATTACAGGTTAGACCCTGGGCATATCACTTTACATCTGTGGGTCTTAGTTCCTTCTCCTCTAAAATGAGTGGTTTGGACTGGAGACCCTTAGAGGCCCTTGCTATTGTAAAAAAGCTATAATTGTATGTCCTGAATATGATTTGCTTTTTAATTGTCAATGAAGAAAGGATGTACCAAGTAAATTAATATTGCTTGTCAAAATCAAGCTTGAAGGAGGATTGTTTAATTGCCCAAGAGAGCAAATTATTTTTAAAACCTGGAGAGAGAGAGAGAGAAAGAGAGAGAGAAAAGAGCGCGCATGAGAGAGAGTGTGTGTGTGTGTGTGTGTGTGTGTGTGTGTGTGTGTGTGTGTGTGTGTGTTCATTAAAGTAGTCCTGGCAGAATTTAGACTTGTCAACAGCTTGCTATACTGTAACAAGCCACTTTTCCTTCTGGCAACGTTAACGATTCAAACACAACTGTGAACTCAAAAGTGAGCAAAAATGGCCACTGAACAGCAACTATAAAGCTGTAGGCAGTATTTTGTAGGAAAGGTGAAACCACACTTGGGGCCTTCACCATACAGTTTTATAAAATCAGTCAGGTTAGCAATCCCAACATGCTAACAGTAGCACATAATTATAACTTGATTGCAGAGGGAATATACAATGAGGCCACATGGTATAATGGAAAAGTTACCAGTTCAGGAGTAAAGAAGACCTGGATTCAAATTCTACCTTTGACATTTACTTCTTGTGTGGTCTTAAGTAAGTCACTCATCCTACCTGGACTTTAGTTCCCTCACTTATAAAATGAAGGGATTGACTTAGTTGGCTTTTCTAGTCCAGTTCCTATGCTTCAGTGAATTGCCATTGTAAAAGTATAGCTGTAGGAAGCCAGAATTTTCAAAGGAGAAATCCATAGATCCCTCGGAAGTCCCTGAGGGCATCATTCTGTTTACAGTACAGTAAGAGTAATTTGTGTTCATAATGAAGACCCTTGGTCAAGAAAGAAAAAAACAAACTAATTTGTGTACATTTTACTCTGCTTAAGAAGGCATAGAAGTGTGTGGTGGTTTTTTCTCCTTCAAAATGTCAGTCATTTGATTTTTTAAAAATCTTGACCCTTAAATGGGTAACTTTCAGTTATCTGGGAAATTTACTTATTCAGAATGCCTAACTTCTGATGGTTCTATTTGGCTAAAGAAGTTGTAGTTAGTACTAGTTAATGTAGATATTGAAATTAAAAAAGAAAACACTTTTTCTTAAATATTTACAATTCAAGCTGGCCTGTATCCAGTTACTCAAGATATAACTATGTATATACTTGCAGATAATCTTGCCACAAAATGTTCAACACCCTTTTTTCCTCATCTCAATATAAGTACTTTGCTTCCCTCTCAAACCCAAGAGACATTTTACATTTTTACTAAAAATCAATGTATAGACAATGCTTTTTAACTCTGGTCTGGTTTAAAAAAAAATTGTCTTAGAGCCAGTAGTTATTAATGTGACTTAATGTATCATTGTTGATATCACCTATTTTAAAGTCAAATATTCGCATTATACTATACTTAAATGAACTTGAACAAATTGCTTTACTTCTGAGCCTTACATTCCATATCTCTGGAAAAGATGGGGAAGTTGGACAATCTGATCTCCAGAATCCCTTTCAGCTCTTAAGTGATCCATGGTCCCAAAGATCAAGTATAGCATACACACATAATATGTAGCCATACTCAGAAAGTCAGACTGATGAGTGATTTAAAGATCACTAGGAAAATGTGCATGATACAGTCACTGATATCAGTTATATTAGCTCCACTATTCTTTAGCAATCAGTTCATCTATCAAGCATCAGGAACAATATAAAAATATGATGAGATTTCTGTTATAGTCATTTTGAATAAAATGATGTTTTGAGAAACACAGGCATCAGAGAATGACAAATTTACTTGAGAGTAATCTAGGCTTTTTTAGCCATCCAAAATGCCAATTCACCCTAAATGTGTGAGAATATATTTAAAATATTGCTTACTTATATACCTATTTTTTTCTTTCTTGATAGTGCTGGGCCTAAAGGAGATAACATTTATGAATGGAGATCAACTATACTTGGACCACCAGGTTCTGTATATGAAGGTGGTGTGTTTTTTCTGGATATCACATTTTCATCAGATTATCCATTTAAGCCACCAAAGGTAAGGGTCTTTTCAGTATTTGCCCACTCCTTAAAAAAAGAGATTTAAAAATATTATAGATGGAATAATTTGATTAATGTGAATTTTAATAATGTTATTTTAAGGGAGCAGTGTAGAAAATGAGGAAATCGCTCAGACAGCCAGCATTTATTAAACTTAAAAATGGGTTCAGGAAGGAAGCAGACATGACTGACAGAAACAAAGGAGTTGGCAAACCACTCAGGTCATATATTTATTCCTCAGAACTATATTTTTCATTCATTATTTATCCATTGAGCAAACCAGGATCAAGTCATTCTGCCTGGTGCTGAGAAAGATAAAAAGATAAATGGATCCCTGCCTTCAAAAATCTTATAATCTAGTAGAGAGAGCACATAATGAGAACTCAGAAAAAATACACATATGGAGTTATAAGCATGTTTTCTATCTTATTTAAGCAAAATATTGTCATAGGAAAAGCTACCACCCAATGGCTATGAAATCAGTTTCCACCTGAATTTTAAGGGTTGAATAGACTAGACAAAGGGTAGGGAATGGCTTTGAACCATTTTCATGTAGAAGGAAAAACACAAAGAATTTAATTTGTACCTAACCAACGTACAGAGCTTTAACACTTCCAGACTCAAAACAGAAAAACTAGAGTGATGCCTGAATATGAACAGTCCTTGAGGCTTCAAAGAATGGAAAGGCAGGAGGAAAGGAGGTTTCTTCCAGGTTTAGGTCTATGATTTGTAAGTTAATGATTACAGGTGAAGAAGCCTAATTTAAAGTCAGTAGCATTGTTAAGAGGTAATAATATAAAGGCAAGTACTTTGACATTTATTTCTTTTAAATATTTATTCCTTATCATGTTTCTGTCCTACTTAATATCTGTATAGAGAGTATGTGTTCCTCATTATTTTTCAAATAAAGTTTATTTTTGCCTATGGTTAAGTTAGTGTAGGGGGAGAAATGGGTCTCTGTTATCTAAAAATACAATTAGCACCACTGAGAACTGCTCACAAGGTTCCTGGGGTTCTAACAAGTCCCTGTTACGGTGTGCTTGGACGATTCAGCCTTACAGAATAAGCCTAGTCTCACATGAGTAAAATCTCTAATTGGCTGAAAACCCAAAATGTTAACTGCTTTCATTCTTCTGCCCATTAGCATTCAAAAGTAATACAATATAAATGTACTATACTGTATAAAATAAGCCTATGAGCGTACTGGATTATTGACATTTATTTCTACATGCTCAATTTCTTCAAGTAGAAATTGAGTTATTGATGTTGAAAGGTCAATAAACATTTTCTTGCTGAAGAAAATCCTACAAGTAAGAAAGAAAAACACTTTGCTGAAAGGAATGATTCCTATATTTAAAGTTCTAAAAATGCTTTGTATTTCATCGCCCTTAGGTTCTCCTTCCCTCCCCCAAAAATTATGGTACCAACTCAAGGAACTGAGGGTAGCAGTGTGGTACAGCAGATAGGATGCTGAATGATATTACTGATGTCTCGCTTTTGGCAAGATATTAACCTCCCTGGGCTTCCCTCTCCTCACCTGTGGAATGAGGGGGTTGGACAAGATGATCTCTGAGGGACCTTGTCGTTCTGAATTCTACAATCCTTTCATCCTTTGTGCATTGTATGTAGGTCCTACAACATAGATCCCCACTAATTAGCACTTTTTATTAAGGGCTCTCTTTTTTGGTCATTTAAAGAATAGTCATTATTTTCTGATACTCTTACTAAGTCACTGTAATCCCCTTGGCAAAATTCCTCATTATTTTAAGTGAGAAATTCTGACAGTTTGATCTGGCAGATGAAAGCTTAATGTAATTCTTGCTTTCTCTCTTGTCCTCTTGTATATCTGACAGCATCATTTTTCTCCATTGCTGAATTCTAAAATATATCTTAAGTTCAAGCAAAATTTTGGAACTTGCTCAAAAATAATGTAAATAATGTTCTCTTTTATCACTCGGGAGAACTTTGGTTGTTCAGTGGTGTCTGACTCTACATGACCCTGAGCACCATACTGTCCATTGGCTTTTCTTGCTAAAGATACTGGAGTATTTGCTATTTCCTTCACTGGTGGATTAAGGCAAACAGAGTGATCTCTGCCTAAGGCCAGATTTAAACTCGGGTCTCTGACTCCACGCCCAGTGCTGTGCCCAGTGAGCCATCTAACCACCTCAGGAACAGTAGTTAATAGTTACTAATTGATTATTCTTTGCTGGAAGGACTCTGATAAATGACTAAATATGTTATATTAAAGCCTTGCTTAACCAAGATGAATGATCCCTTCCTTTTACATTGTTGTTGGTAGTTGATTTTTAAGACTCTACGCATGGATAATCCATATTCTCAGAGGTCTGCCTCTTAACCTCTTCTTCTTGTGGCTTCCCTCTTCCCATAACCTTACTCTTAAAGGAGCCTTTATCTTACAGAGGCTGCCTTTGCCTCATTTCTGCAGCTGTATTTGCTCTTCACTGTCTAATCAGTCTAACATGAGGGGGAGCCATCTGAGCGAATGCAGATGGAGAAATGGAGGTGGAACAGAAGGCTGAAGTGGCCATTTCTAGAGTCATTCCTCCAAGCCCCACGGTGTTGCTTTTTGATAATCTTTTCATTGTGACAAGAATTGGTATAGTTGATGATACTTTTTGCTGCTGGAAGACCTATTTGGCAACAGACTTTTTTAGGTAAGACAGGTTTTGTTAATCAAGGAAATTGCATTGCCTTCTTAGCGCTGTTATTATGTTTTTGTTTTTTTTTTTTGATACAGTGTGAGGACATTTAAAAGGAGACAGTAAGGGATAGGCATGCACAGAGGTCAACAGAGTGTTTTGGGTTTCCCCCATTTACCCTCCCAACTTTTTACATAAACTGTTTCAACTCCCTGCCTCTTTCTCTGTCATTTACTTCAGTGCTATCTGCAGGGGGCTATATCTAGATCAGTCGTGCTGAATGAATTAGCCCAATAAACCATGTGTTTCTAGGCTAGCAGACCAGTTGCTCCATATCGAGAAAGGAATCCTCGGGTGAATTTTCTGCTGTTTGGTATTTTGTAATCTCTGTGATAACACTTCGCTTTGTTACTGCTGATAATCGAGAGTTTGAGGTTTCTATTATAAAGGATGAATTTTTATTCTGTTTTCACTGTTGACTACCTTTAGGTTACTTTCCGTACCAGAATTTATCATTGCAACATCAACAGTCAGGGAGTCATCTGTCTGGATATCCTTAAAGACAACTGGAGCCCTGCTCTGACTATTTCAAAGGTTTTGCTGTCTATTTGTTCCCTCTTGACAGATTGCAACCCTGGTAAGCAAATCCTAAGCATAAAGTAATACTATCCAAACCGCTAAACTCTGTGTCTTTCCCCAATCACCTTAAATGTGGAATGAAAATTAAGCAACTGCTGATGAGTAGATGAAATAATGAGAAGACATTACAAGAGATTTCATTTTTAGTTTCCTAGAGTGTTGCTCTTTCCCTCTCTTGGTCTTCGTTGCCTCACTCTCTTCCCTTTTGAGAGGATTAAAACAGGGTCTCTTCTCTACTATTCCCCATGCCCTTTAAGTCAAACGCTTATAGAAGAATGGAGGAGTTTTTCTGTTGTTTCTTTCTTGGTAGAGTAGTCAATGGTATATTACGCCGAATCAGCACATACAAATAATTGCTGCTAGTGAGGGAATTGGACTAGACAATTCCTAAGGCCCTTTGCAACTCTAGAATCATGATTCAGGTATTCTGATGCAGACCACGCACGTTATGTCAGGAGTTTCTGGGTAACACTGAAGTGTAAAAGTTCATACATACATAAGTAAATGTGGCTATCACATCTGGTTTTTCCTTTATTTGTTTGATAGTTTTTGTTTCTGCTGAGCTACTTCTCATTTGATTTCTTGCTTCGTAACTATCAAAGCCATTAAACTAATGTGGTTGAAATTGATAACCTACTAAACCACAGGAGATACAAAATGGCAAAAACAAAAAAATGTTAATCTCAGAGGATAGAAATGCCTAAATAATATTCTTTGATTGAAGAAGGTGAATATGAAGTCAAATCACAAGATACCATTTATCATCATTATAATTAATAACATATCTGTGCATTAGTCTTATGAGAAACAAAGATAGGCCTATTAATGATACCTTCTCCTTGGAACTCTTTAATGAGGAATTTTATTTGTTTATTTATTTTGCAGAGGATGGGTTGGATTATGGGCAGTCATCTGCCAATCATATGACAATTTCAGCCATTCAGGTTTTTTTTTTTTTTTGTTTTTGGGGAAAAAAAATACTCTTACCATTCTGTCAAGTAGCTACTGGAAAATACAGCCTTTTCATTTGTGAGAAAATGGTTTACTGGTCACTAAAGACCTAACAAAATATTTTCTAATCTTTCTTCTTCCCTTTTTACAGCTGATCCTCTGGTTGGAAGCATAGCCACTCAGTATTTGACCAACAGAGCAGAACATGACAGGATAGCCAGACAGTGGACCAAGAGATACGCAACATAAATGGCGTCTTTTTTGCTCAGTGCGAAGAAGCAGGAGGCCTCTTTACACTGTGCAGCAAATCTTTATAGCCTTTACAATACGGACTTCTGTGTATATGTTATACTGATTCTACTCTCTGCTTTTATCCTTTGAAGACTGGGAGACTGCCCAAAAAGGTAAATGCTATCACGAGTAGAACTTTGTAGCTGTAGATTAGTTATGTTTAAAATGCCTACTTGCAAGTCTTGCTTCTTTGGGATATCAAAATGTATTTTGTGATGTACTAAGGATACTGTTCCTGAAGTCTACCAAATATTATAGTGCATTTTAGCCTAATTCATAATCTGTATGAAGTTATTAAAGTAGCTTGTAGATGACTAGAAATTGTCATTTGTATTAAACCCAGATCTATTTCCAATTATGTGGTACATGCTGTTGTGGAAAATGTTTTACCTTTTACCTTTGTCAGTTTGTAATGAAAGGATTTCCTTTTACCCTTTGTAGCTCAGAGAGCGAGCACCTAATGTATCATCTCGAACACAATAAACATGTTCCCGGAGGTGTAGTTTCCTTGTCTTAATGTTTTAAGTTAATCTTTGAAGGGATTTATAGATCAACAGTAGATATATCTGTTATATTTATGGACAAGATAAAAATGCTGGGCACACTATTAAGTGCTAATTGTGGAACCTTAAATATTTAATTTTTATTAAACCTAATTAAAAGTATAAACTTGTTCCCCTGAGTTAATAATGAGCTTAACCTGTAATTACTGGAGGTTCTTTGGACCACCCTGGATCATAGAAAAAACCCTAATTCAGGACTAAAAGAAATGAAACATATTAGATAACTCAGGTTACTCGTAATATAAATTATATTATTTCAGAGCCTAAAGGGATATTAAGGGATCATTTCATCCAGTGGTGTCAAACTCAGAATAGAAAAGCAGACCACTAAACTGTACATATGTATCCTTGTGGGCTGCATATTGACTTAGAAAACCACAAATTAACATTTTTGATGTTTTTTTCTACTATATTTTTATTTAATTTAGTTAAATTTTCCCAATTATATTTCAGTCTTGTTCAGACCTAACTTAGGAGTGTTGTGGGCTGCAATGAAGCTGCAGTGTGTGGCATACAACTCCGATCTAGTCCAAACCCTTCATTTTATAGATGGGGAAACTGAGGTTCTAAGAGTTGAAATTACTTCCTTAAGTTGTAACAAGTAGTTAGTTACTGGCAGAGCCAGGACTAGAATTCAGTGCTTCTTATTCTAAGTCCTAACCCAGAGCTCTTTCCACTATAACTTGCTTCCTTTGGGAATTTTTGCTTCTGGATTGGCATCCATCAAATCAATAATAATAGATATTACTATCTTGTGATACGTAATATCTCTCTTATATTTTCTTGTGAATAGGCCTTTTTTCCTTCTAATTTTGATTCTGCTGCTGGACTTCAATTTTTATAGAATGCATTCATTCACATTATTAATACTAATTTCAACAGAAATACTTCCTAGGACAAAGTTAAGCCAAAAAAAAATTGATTAGTCATTAAGGTGGGATGGATTTGTAGAATTAGTGTGGAGAAGTGCATAATAGTATTGCTTTTTAAAAAAAAATACCCATTTCAGTGTTTTTAAATGTCACAGCCCTACCCATCCTGTGGTTACCTTTATTAACAGTCAGCGATCTTTTATATTTATTGCAGTTTTTACAATTGGGAGTAGAATTAAGATAACTTTTGCGGTATTTGTTGTCTGATAATATAGTTGGAATCCCAGAATAATTTTATAAAGGTCTCTTCTCTAGTTATTAAATACAACCTCCAGATTAGAAATTTCTGGCATAAAGTTCTTGGTATGTAGCTCTCAACAGGAAAATTGGTTCTTCAAGGTCAGAAAACAGTCCCTTCTTAGTTGTGTGCACTATCACTAAGAGTGCCTCTAAGTGTACGTGGAAAATAATTTTGTTAAAATAGAAAAATCAACTTAGAAGAATATGTGCAAAGATAAAATTATACTTTTGTGTCTAGCTTTCATGAAAACCCTTTTTACTAAGGGAAATGGGTTAAAAAATAAATAGATTTGTGTTGTACTTGTTAGCTTTCTGAAAATCCTTGGGAGTATAGCTGGTTTGAGGAGTAAAAATACTTTTGAGGCCCTGCATACTTTGTACCAGTGAGTTTTTTACCTACTCACCAGACTGAGAAAATGAGGTGTTTAACGATTCCTGCTTTCCACTGTACTGCTGCTACCCCTGTGCCCATTTCCCATGAAACATGAAAACAGAAAATTTCATGACCCAGCATATGCTTTTTAGGCATATGCAAATTTCTAAATGCTAAAATGGGATGGACAGGTAAGTTTTGGATTAGAGAAAAGGTTGTTGAGATTTTTTTCTTAAAGCCTAGTTTAAACACCCCCGCTCAGTGAGAAAGGAATGGTTTCAACATAAGGGTGCTTATAAATCACACAAAGGTACTTACCTGCTTAACTCCAACACTTTAGCTTTCTAAAATTTCAGATTCTTCCTTCTCCTATATTCTGGCCCCCTAAATCAGTGTTCAGCAGATACAGCCAGAGATAAATTGTATCATGTTTTATCATCATATAAATTTTGCCCACACCTACTAAAAACACAGGTTTGAAAGATGTTTTTATAAGTTGTCAAGAGTCCCTCAGAATGGTCACTGCATGACATGATGAGTTCACATTATACCACAGAAGATCCTGCACTCATATCTATAGTATCCCCTTGGAATGGTGGCTTGGTAGTAGGAAAGACTTGGAATCTAGTCCTGGCTCTACCGTTAGCTAGCTTTGTAACTTTAGGCAGATGACTTAATCACTCTACTCCTCAGTTTCTTCCTCTGTTAAATGAATGCTGAACCAAGTCAGTCTCTAAGCTCCTTCTGACTTTAACATCCTGTGATTTCATTAGTTAAAACAAAAGCAAAACCTCAGTGAAATTACATTATTGCTATATTTATTTTATGCTTATAAGGTTTCCATCTTAGTAAAGTTTTGAAAGAGATGTCCTCAAACAGGTGGCTGGCTCCAAGCATCATTTAAGATTGGATTAAGCAAAAGGTATAATTAGTACCATATATTAGTTGCTTTTATAGCTTCATCAACTAATTTTTACCAAACATGCTCTTTGAAGCTTTGCTCCCAACTTGTCTCTTTTCTGTGTAAACTTAAGTTAATATTATTATATTAATTTGTATCTTGACAACTTTACAGACAAAAGTTAGTTTTTCTTTTAATAAATCCATTTTATTTTTAATGTTCTACTTTAATATCTCAGAAAGAAACTTTTTTAAAAATTACAAGCTCACTTACTTTTAGCAGCTATGAAGAATCTTCACTTTTCCCCCCATGAAAAGCAGAAAATTACATCATAGTTATCAGGTATCAGAGGTTTTTTTAATTTGGCAGATTTTTGAGAGCTCAATGGGTTTATCATGTAGCTATAAATTTCCATAATTTTTATCTTTTTAACTTTGTGCCTTTTAATAGAATTTATATGGTAATTAATGTTGGTTTGAGTAAAGATTGTTATAAATATTTGAAAATGACACTAATTTGTTTATCCAACTACTAAGTATTCATCCATAGACTTTTGTATTGTGGACTAAGTCAAATATTCAATAACAAATACATCATTTTTTTCCATAGAATTATCAGGGTATTCTAGTGTTATATATTCACTGATATTTACGGAATACATCAGTGTGTTAAATTTTAAAGTGAGTTTAACATTTACAATAGGATGTAAATATGTTGTCCTTTGTAATAAGGAACTTTGAAGTTTTATTTATTTTCTGATGTTAAAGGTGTTTATAGGGCCTTGAGTTAATATTCTAACTTTGTCAATGTTTGGCTTGTTTATCACAATATAAAATAATCACCCTTAACTACAAATTTTGAGTATGAGTCCTACTGTTAACAGATTTCCAACTAAATTACTGTGCTGTTGGCATGTGATACAGACTTACTTAATCTATACTTATGTTGTGTCCCTGGACAGAATTTTAATGACATGACCTGGAACATCATGAATTGATTTTTTTTTTATGCCAATGCAAATTAAAAAATAAATTACATGATAATTCTTTGATAATTATACCATGCATTATCATTTTTCAATTAGCAGTGCTTTTATAGTTGCATTGATTATGTAAACAAATCCATTTACTTCATGTCTAAACAAATTACTGGATATTTTGTTAATGCATTTTCTCAATGGTAAAAAAATAATTCATGACATTATTGTCATGGGTGAGAGGAATCTGAAATGAATCCTCCAGATTTTCAAAGCAGTTTATCTCCCTTTTATTATGTAAATCCTTTACCCACTTATATGGCCTCCTTTATTGTTCCAAGTTCACTCTCTCCCTCCTAACATCTAATAGGATGCATATGCTGAGTAGCCCATATCGCTTTCAAAATCATTTTGGAATGAGTGACTGATTTACCAGCTTTGTATTGGCAGTCCTAGAAGAGCTTCCTGATGTGACTTTGCAAGCAAAAATGTGTTGGAACCTTTGGAGTTGACAAATAGTCTCTACCATCCTTGACAGAATGAAGGGGATCATGCCAGCCCTGCTATACATGATTCTCCTGTTCTATTACCTGTACTTATTAAGCTTCTATCATTTTCTTGAAGGGCATACTCTGGAACGCCAGTGGGACTACAGGGGCTTAGGTATGTGTGTGTGTCACACTTGAGTTTGACAGTTGTCCTGTCTGCAAAAGTCTTCTGCAAGACCAGGCTCCCACAGGAATATATTCATGATATGAAGGCCACTAATTAACGTAAAATACCAGTGCACCAGAGTGTTGTAGGACTCTGATGTTAAGAGGATGAATCTTATTTTTTTTTTTTTAACAAATTAAGTTATATATTTCAAACTATGTAGATTTTAACCACCATTGTTGTTAGCTTGGCAAATGTAATGTATTTCTAGGGCCATAAAAAGCTATTGCAGTCACGCACAGAAGGGCAGTATACATACATCCTAATTTGACTTTCTCACATTATATCACAAGTCAGTATGATTAAATTGGTATCATAATTCAGTAATTAGTCCTGGGTACAGAATCTTGATCTTACTTTTTGTAACAACTAGAAACAAATACTCAAAAGCTAAACTGTTTGAATTGTTTTGATATTCGTAAGGAAATGTGTTTAGAGAAATGTAGACGACTGCCTTCCTAATTCTTCCAGCAGTAAAAGTGACCATAAGCTTAACTATGAAAATCACACCAGAGGGAGTTCTGCACAGTCACCTGAGTCACCTCAGTTCTTCCACTGGTGATATTTCAGATTCTGTTAAGGTGTATCTCAAGTCTCCGTCCTCCCTGAAGGCCTTCCCTCATAGCTTTCATTAATATGGGATTAAGCAGCTACAATTCCTGTCACATTCTGTATTGCATCATAGTTATTTGTGTGTAGTTTTATCTGCCTTCCTAGATTGCAAACCGCTTGAGAAGGGACCATTTCTTACTCATTTTTTATTTCCCCACAGTACTAACATCATAACTTGCACGTGGTGTTCAGTGTTTGGTGAATAAATGAAGCAACCATTCAGTACTCTTTCAGAGAAATTCAGAATTGGAAGGGGGCTTAGAAGACATTTATTTCATGCTGCATGATAGATGAATTCCTTCTACAACCTCTCTTATGAGTGATCATCCAGCCCTTTCTGCTTGAATACTTCCAGTGACAAAAAATTCACTCCCTTACTGGCGACACTTTATATTTGGGCATAATATCGGTTCCTACAAGAGCTCTTATTTCTGTAGCACTTTTGAGGGCTGCTTCTGTCCAGTCCATCACGAGTGAATATTTTCCCAGAGCAGTAGTGGTAGTGACTAATGAGTCAAGAATGTAAGTCAAGGCTTTCCAGTCACCCTACTTGAATCTTACTAGCTTCTCAAAGTTGTGATCCATCTAACCTTGTTAATGGCCATGTTAAGTTTTCTAACAACAGAGAATGGGGTTATTTAAGATACTGGGTTGGGCTCACCAAGGGTTTTGTGAATTGATACACTTCCCACTTCAAGACAGATGGCGTATTGCTTCTGTGCCTGGGAACATTTGGCAGTGATAAAATTGAGAGCCTTCTGTTCAAACCAAAATAACTCAGTGGCAAGTGGGCAATTTAGTACAATCTTTTGCAGGATTTTGGTATTTCAGTGTTTTGGCTCACCTTAGAAATTATATGTAAGTATCTTGGAAATGACATTCGTGTATTGGCACTACACAAGCTGGAAAGGGCCCTAGAATGGGCTAGAATACCAATACCCCGATACCCCCATTTTGCATTTGAGGAAACAGGTCAACAGAAGTAAATCAAGGTCGCAGAGGTAGTATTTATGAAGAAAAGCTAGGATTTTAATGCATGGCTTTGGACCCTAAAAGCAAGTATTTTTAAGTAGTTTTTACTTAGTACTGTGTGTATGTGTGTGCACGTACACATGTGTATGTGTAATTGCACTATATTAAGGTTATTAATAAAACTTAGAAAATTTTAAGCCAAGTCAATAAGCATTTATTAAACATGAAGTATGTATCAGGCACTTTGCTAAGCCCTGGGGATACAAAGAAATGCAAAAGATAATTCTTGCTCTCAGAAAGTTTATAATATAATAGAATTTACAATCAAATGGTTCTCTCAGAGGTTTTGTCCTTACTTTTAAAACTTGCCAGTTTTGACAATGTTTCTTTGATACTAGGTGAATAGATGTAAAGATTAGAGTTTATCTGTGACAACTTCCTCTTTTTTTTTTTTTTTTTTTGGTTTATTTGAAGTTAGTTTATTTACCTGTATTCCAGGTATGACTGAAATTAGCTTGGAAAAAAGTTCAAACTATTTTACTATTTAAGGTCTTATTATAAAACATTTTCTTAGTGTGGTATTTATTAGAAATTTAGAATATAGTTGATTACATAAACTTTCTTTAACATATTTTATAGTAAGAATTCTTGTATTTTGATGTATGTTAGATGTTAAACAGAAGCAGCAGCCTTCTCAGTAAATTGAGCTAGCTTTACATCTTTTGATCAATCTGCCACAGTCATGAGAAATAAGAATTAGTTACCTGAATCTTGTTATGAAGTTGAACCATTCAAGGTGGTGATTCATGTGTTCCATTTGCAGAGCATCTCAGGACATAAATCCCAAACCCTGATTGAAATTTTTGAAACAGAATTCTTTATATATGGTATTTCTTTTGTTCAGTGCTGACCATCCTGAAGCTATGAGATTATGTATAATATATTTCCTTTAATCAGTTGTTCATAAATAAGATTTCTTTGTTTTCTCCTGTAGATTACGTCTCCTTTATTTTTCCCAGCCATACCCAGACCCAATTTCAGTACTAATCCACAGGGAAACTTAGATCTGCTCTATTTCCAACCTTGGTTGGTTCACTCCTCAGACAACATGGCACTCCTGAGGATTGATTTACCATATTGGTGCTGGATTTAGTGCAGAGACATTCAGTTACCACCACTATTTCCCAGAACTTCAAACTCTCAGAATCCAAGTGATCCACCAGCCTCAGCCTTCCAGTAGCAGGGATTACAGATGTGAACCGCTGTACTCAGTCACAAATGAGATTCTACAGATGTAACTGAGAGTACAGTGGAGACCTGAGGAGCACTGGGAAAAACCATCTCCCAATTCCCAGTGTCACTGCTGCTCCAATCCCTGTTTCTCAGATGAGGAAACTAGAAGTCTGTACAGTTTGAAATTTATTGATCATATAAATCACATAGTGGGGAATTCAGTCCAGGTCCTCTGATGCCAAATCCAGTGTTCTTTTCACTATTATATACTATCATGCCTGTGTATTCTTTTTTCTGGACTTTACATGAAAAGGATATGGAAGGAATTGGAAGATCATCATGACCTTGGAAATCCTCTGATCGCTAACTTCTCATTTTATGAATGAAATTGAGTCCCTAAGATGTTAAGTGAGATCAGTTGAGCTAACATGTAAATAAACCTTAAAACATAAATATTAGTTATATAAATATTAGGTGTTATTATCATTATATGATTTGCCCAAGTTATTATGTTACTATAAATAAAGCTATATAAATGTTAGCTGTTATTTTTATGAAATGATTTTCCAGGCACATAACTAGTCAGCCAGCATACAGACTAAGGGTGTCTGATTTCAAATCCAGACCCTAGATGACTGTTTTATCCCTCTGTGTGGTGCCCCTAGCATGACCTTTATCAGAAATGGTATAACTGAAGGTTTATCTAGGCGTGGAAATGCACTGGATAGGAGATAAGTGAACACAAAATACCAAAGCTCACATGATCCTAAGTCAGCTAGTATTTATTAAGTGCCTACTAAGAGACAGGCACTGTGCTAAGCATTAGGGACAAAAGAAAGGCAAAAGACAGTCTTTGCTGTCAAGAGCTCACAGTCTAATAGGGTAGACAACATCCAAACAAGCTAAATACGGGATAAGTTGGAGATAATCTACAGGGAAGACAGCAGCATTAAGGGGGATCAGGAAAGCCTTCTTATGGAATGTGAGACTTCAGCTGAGACTCCTTACTTGAGAAATCCAAGGTTGCCTGCAACTCAACATGCCCAAGACAGTTTTGTATCACTCAGATTTTCTTACTGCCCAGGAAACTCCTATCCTAGTCATTCAGGCTCACAAAATTCAGTATCATCCACAACTTCACTCCCTACTCATTCCACATATCCCACCAAGACCTTGCTGGGTCTTTCCATTTTTTACCTTCTACATGCCCTTTTTCTCCGCTCACACTGGCAATAACTTGGGGAAGGCTCTCATCACATAATGCCCGTATCAGTGCAGCATCCTCTGGTTGGTCTTTGTGCTTCAGCCCATCCTTCACTCAGCTGCCAAAGTGACCTTTCTAAAGTGCAGCTCTGATCTTGTCACTCCCCTACTCAGTAAACTCCAGTTACCCCCTTATATCCAAAGTCAAATATAAATTTTTTCTCTTTTGTTTTTAAAGCCCTTCACCATCTGGCCTCTTCTTACCTTTTCAATCTCCTTACAGTTTACTATCCTCTACATACTCTAGGGAGACTGGTCCTCTTTTGCTGTTCTTCCAGGCCTTTACATAAGCTGTCCCCTGTCCCTGGGCTTTTCCCTCCCCATTAACTTTTCCTGGAATTTTCAGGCTTCCTTCAAACCTCAGCTCAAATTCTCCCAACACACATACCTTTCCCATTCCAATGACCTCCAATCACACTGTGTATTTTATAGTATTCCACCTTTGGACTGTGAGCTCCTTGTGGCAGCCTATGCCAGGCAAATCAAACCGCCGCCACCTTGACCACCATCTACTCTCAGACACATATGGAGAGAGCCTAGGACCTTGAACCCAAGAAACTTTGAAATAGCAGTACTTGCAGCCCAGCCATGATCCTGGGAAGTGTCTTCTAATGAGATTCAGCTTGCCCACTACTCTTGTAGGGCCTAGACCCACATCTGTTGAAGACCCAGAAAAGAAAGTTTTTGCCACCAGAGTCCTTGGCATTGTTGAATGGTTCAATATTAAAAACTGATACAGTCTTTTCAGTGGAATGACATTAAAGAGGCATTGGTATCTTCTCTGCTGCTTCTCCCTAAGGACCGTGGAGCTTTTTCATCTGGCTTGCAGCAGAAACTTTCCTCATGTTTTCTCCCCAATTAGAATGTGAGCTCCTTGAGGGCAGGGATTCTGACTTTTCTATTTGTATCCCTATCATATAGCCATAGTACATTGAATGTAGTTATCACTTAATAAATACATTTTTTTTTCATTCGTTCAGGGAGGGCTGGAACTCCCCAGGTTTGTGCTTTTCTTTGTATCCTGAGAGCTTAATCTTACCCTGAGTGACTGGCACATAACAGAATAAATACTTCTTAAATGTTAACTGACTGACATTAATTTCATTTCCCTCATTTAGTTCCCATACCCCTGGAAGATTCAGTTTTTTCCAGTTTAGCACTGAACCTTATTAAAAGTTCCTCCAATAGTTAGTAGTCAACTCCATTGGAACAACAGGTTGAAAGGGTGGGAGTCATTACTGTTACTGTCTGTGAGACGAGGGAATAGACCAGGAGACTTTAAAAGCCAATTCCCACAGAACAAAAATCAACATAAGGCACATGATGACAAGGTCAGGAGCATAGTTTGCCACAGGAGCACTGGATCTTCGTTCAGATCCTACCTCTGAAGATTACTACTTTGTGGTTATTATTTAACTAACTTGGGCCTCAGTCATCTCATCTGTAAAATGAGACATTTGGACTAGACTACTAAGATCCTTTGCAGATCTAAATCAATGAATTTCCACTCTGAGATTCTGTAATGATAATTAATTTAAATTTGAAGACCCCTTTTTGTTATGTCAAGTAAGAGGTACTTAGCCCTTAGTAACTAATAGCTAACTTAGTAACTTTGTTGCTAAGAGGCAGAGGGTGTGAACTGTCTCCTGTTGCTGACATAACAGGAAGGGTTTGCCTGAAACAGGAAGCCAATGTTTTGTGTGTGTGTAAGAGCCCCAGAGAGAGTCAGAATTAGAATTTTTTCTCCTGGCGGGTTCCTGATGGAGGAAGTAGAATTTTCCCAGTATCTGGAAGCTGGGCTGCTACTTGCTGGACTGAGAACTGAGTTGGAGTTTTCTTGAGACCAGAATCTGGTGAAGGCTGAAGTTGCTACCTAGAAGGCTGCCAGGAAGGTTGAGATTTCTTCTGGGTCCTAGGGGCAGCCAAACTGCTGGAGAACTGATGAAGCATGACTGGGATAAGACTTTGTGACTTGGTTGATCCTTGAGTTCCCAGGAACAGAAGTTGTGAAAGTTTTGAGATGTGCTGGACCCTGTGAACTTCAGGGTGTAGCAGGCATTGCCCAGAGGACTGGACAAGGACCTGGGAACTGTCTGCCTCTGAATCCAGGTGACTGGTGGATTCAGGAAGGAGCTGGGACCATGGAAGTGATCCAGTGAATCAGAGAGACCACCCCAGTCAAGATGAAGAAAAGGCCTCTCCTTGGATATTGAATGCTGTGATGAAATTGAAGTTTACTAGAGATTGAAGGGTGGAGGGTTTGTATATTTTGTAAAGATTCTATTTAGTGAGTAGCGATACTTAGTAACTGATGGCTAGATAAGTGACTGATTAAGTTAATCTGTGATGGCCCTATGAGTGGAAGACTTGACTATTGTATTTTGAGATGATTGAATGACTGAGTAAGGAGGAAAACCTCCCTAGGGATACCAGATGATTGTTCTTTTGTTCTTTGTTCTAAATACTGTGACCACTTTGGTGAAAACTACCTGGCCATTCTAATGATAAGTTGTTGTGAACACCATCTTGTGATTTTCTGTGATAAGATGTAATGTTGTGAATATTATATTGTGATTTGTTGTGAATGTTTTCCTTTGATTTGTTCTAGAATAAATGGAGTGTTCACTATACTGTGTAATCAGAATCTTAAAATTAAGCTGCTCACAGTAGCATTCTTTTGGGAAGCTGCTCGTGCATGGCATTACAGATTCCTGCTTTCTTGATTAGTGATTGTTTCTTGTGGGAGCAGGTCCTAGCCATGCTTCACTTCTTCCTCTCTAGCCATAGCTTCCTCACTAGTCCCTTCGTTGCTGCAGGTATACATATTCTTACTGTACCCCCTTCCTCTCCCCAATCAGCTCTGCCATTGTTCTTGGATGGGTATTTCCCTGTAACGGCAAATGAGTGGATTAAAGGGTGAGATTGAGAGAAATTGAGGATGAAACTTAGGTTTGGAACCCTGGGGGCCTGGCTGGTGGTACTCGCAACATTAATAGAGATATTTGGAAGTGGGGAGGGCTTGGGAGTAAAGATTATGAAGGGGAAGAAGGGAATAAACACATTGCTTTCAGAGTGCTAGGGAATGTTAAGCTCTTTATAAATATCTTGTATGACTCTCATAACAGTCCTGGAAAGGCAGATGCTATTATCTCAGTTTTACAGTTGAGGAAATTGAGGCAGACAAGTAACTTCCCTTTGGGCAAAGATACTCGAATGGTTTACCATTTCCCTCTGCAGCTCATTTTACAGATGAGGAACTGAGGCAAGACAGTATTAAGTGATTTACCAAGGTCACATAGCTGCTAAGTAGCTGAGGGCAAATTTGACCTCAAGAAGATAAGCCTTCCTGATTCCAAACCGTGTGCTCTGTCCACAGTGCTGCCTGGCTGCTGCCTCAGTAGCTAAGGCTAAATTTGAGCTCCAGTCTTCCTGACTCCAGTTCCAGCACTCCATCCACTGCCCCACTTAGGCTTCCTCTAGTGAGGCAGGTGATGAGTTTACTTTTGATCATGTTGATTCTAACAGGACATCCAGTTAAGATGTCCAGTAGGCCAATGGAGAGGCAAGACTGGAACTCAACAGTTAGGACCAGATAAATATATTTGAAAATCATCAGAATAATAGAGAAGATTATCAAATGAAACCATATCAAGAGAAGAAGGTCTTGGATGGAGCCCTACAGAACAGGCCTTGTTAGCTGGCATGACCTGGGTGGAAGATCCAGCAAAGGAGACTGAGGTGAAGTAGTCAAATAGGAGAGAAAACGGAAAGGAACAAGCATTTATTTATTCCCTCCTATGTGCTGAGCACTGAGCTAAGCACCCTACAAATACCTAATTTGCAGATGTCAAATAAAAAATGCTGTTTCCCTCCTACCTTCGTTGCCATGACACTGGCCTCCTGGGTGTTCCACAAACACTCCATCTCTCTGTTCATTGCATTTTCTCTGATTGTCCATATCTGGAATGCTCTTCCTCCTCAACTCGAGTTGCTCACCTCCCTGGCTTCCTTTAAGTTCTAACTAAAATCCCATTTTTTACAGGAAGCCTGTTCTAATGCCTTTTCATTCTAGCGCTTTCTCTGTTTTCTGTTTCTCCTGTAGATAACTTGCTTTGTATCTGTCTGTTTGCATGTTGTCTTCCCCATTACACTGTAAGTTTCTTGAGGGCAAAGACTTTCCCTTTTATATTCCCAGTGCTTAGCACAGTAGCCTGGCTCCTAGTAGATGCTTAATGTTGAATGATTGATTTGACCATCACAACAATCTTAGGAAGGCGGGCCCTGTTACCATCCCCATTTTACAGTCCTGGAAGCTCGGGCAGGCAGAAATTAAGTGACATGACATGATATGACACTGATTACACAGCTAGTAAGTATCTAAGGCTAAATTTGAACTCAGGATTTCTTGGCTTCAGGCCCAGGCTTGACCACCAAGCACCTAGAAGAACCAGGAGAGAGTAGTATCAGCAAAAGAACTAGAGAAAAGAGTATGGAGAAGAGGGTGATTGGTAGTGCTGATGGATTGGAGAGAGATCTTTAAAGATGAGGACTGAAAATGACCATTGGTTATGGCAATTAAGAGATCATTGTTAATTTTGGAGAGAGCAGCTTCGTTTGAGTGATGAAGTCTGAAGCCAGGCAATAGAGTTAAAACTGGGAGAGGAGAAGTGGGAGCTCCTATTGGAGATAATCTTCTCAAGGAATTTAGCCACAAAAGGCAGGGATGATGGTAGGGATGGATAAATCAAGTGAGGTTTTTTTGAAGATGAGGGAGTCATGGGCATGTTTGTAGTCAGGAAACCAGCCAGTAAACATTGAGAAATCAAAGATAAGGGAGAGGCACTTGGCTAGTGAAGATGGGATAGAGTGGAATCATTAGTGAATGTAGAGGGGTTAGCCTCATCATTGGAGATGATAGCAGCAGGCAGCTGGGTTATATGAAATGAGAAGAAGGAACTCTTTGTGGATGGACTCAATTTTTTTCAGTAAAATAGGGGGCAAGATTCTCAGCTGAGAAGATAAGGGGAGGAGGAACCAGGAGAGTTATGAGGAGTGATGAAAAGGTTTGGAAGAGCCTCTGGAGAGTGAGATAGTGAGCTGTTGGGTGGTGGAAAAGGATTGCCTTGCTGCGGTGACGATCTATCCAGTTGTAGCTATAGACATAAATTTGTAGTGAACCTAGTCAACAAGCTATATAATTTTCTCCACCTTTATTCGGCAGTATGTGCATAGGAGCGAAGAAAAGGCCAGTATGAATAACATGCTTAATAAATGCTTTGTTTTTTTGATTAATTCTGAAGTATCTCAGCCTTGGAAGAAATAAGCCTAGACATTGCAATTCTATATTTCTGGTTTTAATTGCCATGTTTGAGTCTCTGGGTCGTCAACTGGACCGCAAAAATAGCCTTGTGGGTGAGGTAGGCTGCTAAAGAAGCAGCAAAATTCACTAATTTTGATTCTGGTTCCTAAGTTTTTAGTGGACAATTTGAACATCGAGGCCAGAACAGCTCATTACCGAATTGAGAATTCCAAAATCTTTCAACCACTACCTTGTTTGGTAAGTGATTAAATATTTGTACCATATATTTCTGGACATTAATTTTATCTGATAGCACCTCATGTGGAATGAAAGTGATCCAAGGATTTTGGATTCCACATGAGTAGACTATAAGTTTGGCTACAGCTTGCCAAGCTAGAAAAGATAGAAGTACAGAGATAGGCTTTTCATAGGAATACCGTTATAGAGCTAGAAAGAACCTCAGAAGCCATCTATTCTTACTCCTTCATTTGGTAGATGAGGAAACTGATGCCCAGATCTTTGAAATAACGAGTATAATTGGAATAATCAATTTTTTTCTGTATTGTTATAGGGAAGAAATAATTAATAGAAATAATGGTTAAAAAAACACCTTGGTATTAAGTATTCTGTTAGTATTTTAATATATTTAATAAAATCTCATTATACCTAAGTTAAATTATATTAGCGAATGATGCATTTGAATATACTGTGTTGTATGAAGATCCACTTTCGGATCCACGGGAGATATATGCAAAACACTTTGTGAAACAAAACAATGTGTCAGTGTCAGGCTATTGTTATTTTTCATGTACATGAAATTGATCACATACACAAAATTGATTTGCTGCTTACATTCTATTAGAGATAAAAATGTTATAACAGATTCTTACTGAATGTTTAATTTAATCATATCTAGTTTTCACACATGTACATACATGTTCAAGTTTGACTCGGGAATTAAAATTGGCATCCTCTCCTGGCCACTTTAGTATATCCCTCCAGTCTTTTGGAATTGAGCCCTTTGAGGAAACAGAAGCCAGAATTTATTTTTTGTGAACTTAGTAATTTGAAAAGCTCAGGATAGTAGAAACATTTGTTTTGGTTTACATTTTGAAACCTTAAGTAAGTGCAGAGTGTTAAGTGAGCAGGTTTGAATCAGTTCTTCCCAATGTGCCAAGTGATTGTACCATGCATATTTACTTACAGAAACTTACTTTGGAACCAATAAATTTTCACTTCAAAGACCCAGAAATGATTTCTGAGGATATGGAAAAGTCGTTACATTTTTCATTGGATTTTAACATATTGTCACCAAATGTGGATGACAAAAAGAGCCACTTAAAACAGTTTCATGGTTGGGCTTTTTGAATTTTGGAATTTGGGGAGATTTTTGGTTTACATTTCTTTTATGGGCTGCTTTGTCTCCTACAAACAAGGTAGACTTTGACTCCCACTCCACCCCCACCCCCCCCCCCCCCCATCTTACTTTTCTCTTGTAAGATGGACAGGGTTTCTAAAGTAGCAGAATTTGAATAGTCACAGAAAATATGCCTGCCTTTCTGTATTTTTTTTATCTCCTCGTGCTTCCTGTGAGTATTAGGTTATGATTTTTACTGCTTTTGAGGTCCTAGTCCATTAAATAGAGTGGGTTGGGGTGTTTTTTTCTTTTTGAAACGTGCTACAGGTATCCCTTAATACACAATAAATCTCCACTAGATGTCAGTGTGTCACTAAATGAAATTTTGTTCCTTCAAGCCTTCTAGGAGATAAATACTCCTGTAGCCATGCTATATCTGAGTTGTCAGTTTGTGTGTTTATGCAGAATTCTGCAACAGACGCTGGAGAAGTAAATTCCTTTAGAATTTTGAATCTGTTCTTATGGACCACTTTTAAATGGTACATATAAACAAAACTAAGCAAATTCCTAGTTAAGTAGAAAGTAAAAATGTTTTATCTGTGGTATTGGGAGGCAGGCCCTCAAGGCAAATTTACTAGCTTGAGTTGGACAGATATAGACAAACTACCCTTACTAAGACCCCAGAGGGGAGCTAGAGAATTAATTCTAAGAGATAATCCCTTTAAGTAATGATTGAGATAGGGTAAGGAAATGTGGGTAGAAAATACCATTAGAATTAGAAGAAGAAGACACAGAAATTTTTAAAAACAAATGTCAAAATTTTGAGAGACTTCAGCATTCTATAGTTCAGTGATTCTCAAACTTTGTGATCTCAAAATACCTTTATAATTAAAAAAAAATTACTTAGGATCCCCTAAAGAGCTTTTGTTTGTAGGAATTATATCTATTGATATTTACTATATAGAAATTAAAACTGATCATTTTAAATAATGATAACTAGCTGGCATTTTATGGTATCTATTTATGTCTCTGGCATTGTGCTAAATAAACATTTTTCCAGATATCTTATTTGATCCTCACAACAACCCTGGGAAGTAATTATTAACCCCATTTTACCAAGGAGGCCAGTGGAGGCAAACTGGGAAGCAAACAGAGATTAAGTGATTTGCCTGGAGTCACACAGCTACTAAATATCCAGCTGAGGTTGGAGTTGAACTCAGGTCTGCTGACACCAGGTCTGGCACTCTATCCACCTTTTATTTGTCAGCTCATTTGAAAAATAACAATAGCAAACCCATTACATGTTAACATGAATATTTTTAGTGAAAAGTAATTATATTTTGGGGGTGGCTAGGTAGCACAGTGAATAGAACATTGGCCCTGGAGTTAGGAGGTGTTCTGAGTTCAAATCCGGTCTCAGATACTTAACACTTACTAGCTGTGTGACCTTGGGCAAGTCACTTAACCCCAATTGCCCTACCTTCTCCCCTCCAAAAAGCAAAAAATAAATAAAATTTTAAAAAAAGTAATTATATTTTCAAAAACCAAAAATCAGTGAGAAGAGTGACATCTATTTACATATTTAAAAAAATCTCTTTAGTGTCTGACTTTTGATAGAAGTCACCTGAATTCTCTTACAGGGTTCTGTATGGATCAAATAGACTGTTGTTTTGTCCCAGGCCAGCAGGAAGGGTCCCAGGGATCATACTTTGAGATCTGCTTCTGTCATAGAGGAAGGGAAGGAAAGAGAACATGCCTTAATTAAGCACCTACCATGTTCCAGGCACTATGCTATGTGCTTTACTCATTATCTCATTTGGCACCTTGGCACCAGGAAAACCAGGATTGAATTTTACCTTGTGACATACTTACTGGCTGTTGAATTCTGGGTAAGTTACTTAACTTCTGAATACTCAAAGCAAGTTGCTGATGTGTTAAAGGGAATTTCTTCATCTTGGGAGTTTCCTATTACAATGAAATCACAAGTTTAAGTCTTTATCCCTATCCCTGTTGGAACTCAAAATTTGTTCTTTTTTCTAACTCACCAGGAAAGCCTTAAAGGACTCTGCTAAAGTGGTCTATTAAAATTGCCAAGGAGAAAAATACCATAGCAAGATTTCAAGTACATTAGCAACTAGCTTGATGTGATTGATGTTCTCCATTTGAGCTTCTTTTGATAAGTAGAAATAGAAAGAAATGCAGTTGTGTGACCTGTGATTTTTAGAGTCTTTAGGGCTCTCAGGATATGAGATATATTATATATTGTAAATCAGAGCCTATGATTTCCTTATTAGGAGTTTGCATATAATCATAGACATTACAGATTAAATGCTGGTTTGACCCTCATTTTGCATGTTGTTGAAACTTGTTTGTCACTGTTTTCAAATTTAGAGGAGCTTCTTCAGATCACTGAAAATCACTATAAATAATTACAATTCAAGAGGATGTGCCTGATGCCTGACTTACAATGTTTACTTGAAGAGCTCTCAGTTAAACCCTATAAATCAAGTTAAACTGGCAGAAATACAGTGTAGGATTTTCAAGCTTTCATTTGGATTTTCTGTGAAAATAGAGGATTGCCCTAAATTCCAGCAGCAGTTTGAGTGGTTAGGGACACGTTTGACAAAGTGCTCAGTGCATTGCTATGGTACTCAGTAAATATTGATATAAGAATTGTATAATAAATGCACTTCTCAGTTGGTGTTTTCATTTTAAATGGTGCAAGGTTAAAAGTGTTACCAACAAAGCTGGAATGATTTTTCAAAGCTTTAATTGAGTGATTAAAGTGGTTATTGATTTTTCATGCTTCAACCTTCATTCTAATTTAGGTCTTGTATAAAGCAAATCTTGCATTCAAGGGGTCTTGCTTGGTCAAGACTTTAAAACTACAAAGTTTTACATCAGCGAAAGGCATGTTGCCCTTTTTTTTGACGTTTCTTCATTTTAAAACTAGGATTTGATGGAACTCATGAGTTAGAGACAAAAGTTAATTCCATTTTAGGCTATATTTAGAGAGGCATAAAGTTCAGAACAAGAGAAGTCATAATTCAGCAATACTTTGTCCCGTTTTCAGTTCTGGGTGCCATGTTTTAGGAAAGAAAAAGACAGGAGCAAATCTAGGAGAGGACAGCCAGGATGGTGAGAGAACTGGAAACCTCCATGATACAAGGATCCATCGAAGGAATTGTCAGTGTTTAACCTAGAGGAGAAAAGGCTTAGAGGAAGCATGATAACTATTGTTAGGCCTTTACAATGACCCCGGCTCTGTGTCATCCTTGACATCCGTCGCCCCACATAGTCAGTTCATGCCTATTCCTGTCATTTTAAACTTTACAACATCTTTCATACATATCCTCTTTTTTCCTTTCTCATCACCACACTCATTCAATCCTACATAATTTCTTGCCAGGACTCTTTCAGTAGCCTTCTAATTGGTCTCCCTGCCCCAAGTTTCTTCCCAACCTTACATTGTGCTACAAAAGTGATATTATTAAAGTATATATCTGGCCATGGTCCCCTTTTTTTACTTACTAAATTCCAGTGGTTCCCTATTACCTCCAGGATCAAATAGACAGTCTTGTGTGTCATTTAAAGGTATTCACAATTTAGCTTCTTCCTACCATCCTCCATACCTATGTGATTCCAAATTCTGAAATTTCTCTCTCTGTCCACAACCTCCTATCAGTCAGTCTTTCCTTGTGTCTCTTAAATGTAGTATTCATCATCACAGTTGCTTATAGTAACTCTGCCTCCTTCCACTTTTAATACCCCTGTTCTGCTGTTCTGACATAACTTTCACAGGTTGACACTGATCATTTCAGACTGTATACTCAGTTACTGTTGAATTACTTGTCCCCTTTTGCCCTATCATCAAGTCATACCTTACTAAAGTCCAATCCTAGGTTACCCCTACCTTCCACATTCTCAGTTCCTAATCACAGGCTATTAAAAACTAGAGAAAATCATTCAACCACAGTGATTAAGCTCACTATAAATTTGTTAACTGGGCCCTCACTAATACATGACAACCCCTTCATTCTTCCTAGATTAGGTTGCCTTTTCATTCCCGGAATCTGATGTCAGTCAGTAAACATTATTAAGCGCTCTATATGCTTAGCAATGGGGTTACAAAGAAAGGCAAAAGATACTCTCTATCCTTCAGGAGTTCCCAATCTAATGGAAGAGACAACATGCAAACAAGTATGTACAAGCAGGCTACGTGTAGAATAAATGGAAAGTAATGAACATATGAAAGGTACTAGAATTGAAGAGGGATTGGGAAAGGCTTCTTGAAAAAGATGGGATTTTAGCTAGGACTCGGGAGGAAGTCAGGGAAGCCAGAGCAATGCGGGATAACAGCTCTTCACACATGGGGGAAAGGCAAAGGAAATGTTTAGAGTTGGACTGGAGTGTTTTGTTCAAGGAACAACATGGAGGCCAGTATCACTAGACCAAAGAGTAGGTGGGGGAGTGTGAGGGGGCATAAGAAGACTGGAAAGGGCATGTGTGAGGGGAGTATCTAGATCAGCGGTTCTCAACCTGTGGGTCACGACCCTTTGGGGGTCGAATGACCCTTTCACAGGGGTCGCCTACATATTTCCAATGGTCTAAGGAACTGAGACACTGCTTCTCTGTCTTCAGGTGGGTCCGCCCACATGTAGATACGCCCACATACAAGTGTTAAAGGGCCACAGCATTAGGAAGGTTGAGAACCACTGGTCTAAGTTATGAATATTTTGGATGTCAAATAGGATTTTACATTTGATCTTGTGGTGATACTGAGCCACTGGATTTCATTGAGTAGAAGAATGAAGTGGTTGTACATGTATTTTAAGAAAACCACTTTGATAGATGAATGTAGGATGGATTGGAATGGGGAGAGACTTGTGGCAGGCAGAGGCCAACCAAACAGGCTATAGCAATAGGTACAGTATGTGGAAAAGAGGGCCTGTACCAAGGTGGTGGTTCTATCAGAGGAGATACTGCCTCTAGTGGAATGGAGAGAGAGATTGTAAGTCTGGTGGTACCCTTGACTAAACAATAGGGAAATTTGAAGGAAGGAATATTTAGGAGGAAAGATAATTAGTTCAGTTTAGGACATACTGAGTTTAAGGTGTCTACTGAATGTCCAGTTTGAAATGTCTAATAGGCAATTGGAGTTGCAAGTCTGGAAGTTAGCAGAGAGGTAAGGGTTGGATAAGTAGATGTAAGGATCATTAGCATAGAGATGATAGTTAAATCCACAGAAGCTGATGAGATTCCCAAGTGAAATAAAATAAAGGGAGAAAAGAAGAGGGTCCAGAACAGCCCTGAAAATATCAACATTTGTCATAGCAACTCGTCCAAATGGAAGGACTTTTTCCAATCTTCCTTCAGTGGAAGACTTTATCTCCTTCTTATTGGGAAAATGGAAGCCATGTGTAAAGAGATCTTCTTTATCCCCTACTCTATATTTCAACACTCTCAACATCCTTCTCCATTCTTTCCTTCATTGGAGTCTCAGATGAACTGAATCTTCTTGCCAAGGCTAATCCTTCCACTTGTATAATTGATTCCATCCTTTTCAGTGGTTCAGCCCACAAACATTAACTAAACAACTACTGTGTACCAGGAATGGTGCTAAGCTTGCATTTCCAGGAACTCCTTCCTCTTCATCTTTCATAGGTCTGGAATGCAATAAGCTCCTAGTGCCAACTAGGTGGTACAGTGGACAGAGTACTGCCTGTGGAGTCAGGAAGTCCTAAGTTCAGATGTGGACCTCAGACTCTTATTAGCTGTGGGACCTTGTGCAAGTCACAGCATCTGTCTGCCTCAGTTTCCTTATTTGTAAAATTGAGATAATAGCACCTACCTCAAAGGGTTGTTATGAGGATAAAATGAGCTAAAATTTTCAAGTGCTTCACAAATCTTAAAGTGCTCTACAAACACTAGATATTATTATCCTTACTTTTGTATTGTAGAATTCCTAACTTCTCTTGAAGTACAGTGCAGGCACCACATCCTACTCAAGACCTTTCCTGATCCTCTGGTTACTAGCGTTCTTCCTTCAGGTTATGTCGCCTTATTTGTTATGTGCTTTCGTTGAGTGATTTGCATGTCACCAGCAGAACATAGGCTCCGGAGTTCAACAAAATCTCCCTCACTTAACTCATATGGTGCTTGAAATTCTGTGGTTAAAAGTGGATTAAAACATTGTTGTCTCTAGGTTCTCTTTAAATTCACATCCTCCTTGAATGGGTAACACATTAAGCTGTGATCAGTCTTGCACTGTAGGTGGGATTTGATTTAGCCAATCTAATTTAACTAGCATTTATTGGGTACTTACCATGTATGTGATATCATTTTACTCCTTTGGCAACTAGCTGAAACATAGAACACTAAAGGAGTGGAGTATTTTTTAATAGAAAAAGTGGAGAAATGGATCTGAAACTCAGAGCACTGTCAGGGAAGGGTTGACTCAAATTGATTTTAATTGCCTGAGACTAAGTGTCTCCAGCCACACAGAGGCGGGCACCCTGAATGAGGAGAGAGGCATAGGCAAATCCCTTCTTAACCATTTTTCCTGAGACAGTGTCTGTGACCTCGCTTTCAGGGCCTTTTTCAGTTTATTGGATCCTATGCCAATCAGTCCTATATCCCACCCTCCCTCCAGGAGCTCTAGGAATCCCACAACAGCCTGGACATGTACCAATGTGGTCATATCTTTATTGCCAGCATTTTCCAAAATTACAGTTTGCTAGCCTGAAAGTTTCCCCATTTAAACTACCAAAACATTCCCTCATCACTTTAAAAAAGACCTTAGGTTAAAAAAAAAAAAAGACCTTAGGTGACCTTGAAGTACCTGTCCTTACTTACCCTCATAAAATACATATCATAAAGGCAGTGATTGTTATGCTGAAGACTCCCTGGTTTGATGTACGTTATCAAGAGAATTTGGAGGAGAAGTTCAGTCAGCACTAAACCCTATAATCTTTGACTAGATCGTCCGTTTCCTGGATCTATGCTAGGTTGAATTGTTTGAAATCCTATTCTTGCCTCTGGGCCTTTAGGAGTAGTGAATGTTAAGGCTTTGAATGCTACAGGTTTGTGTCAGCACAATCTGTCTTTCAAAAGTTTAAGATGGAAACATTCTTAAACTTGAAAATGTACTCAAAATCACTAGGCTGATGAGAAAAGAATTCATGAAATTTCCATCTTCTTATAGCACTACTGTGTAACTAACTGTATGACTTTTATAGCTTTTTGTAGAGATCAATGGAAATGATGAGACAAAGATATATAAAGATATGTTTCCAGAAGGATCCTGCAGCCTTTTTTTCTGAATCCTCTACTAGTAATGCCCTTATTTCAATATCCTTGCATATTAAAAAATATTCTCGGGGTAAAATATTATAATTCTTTGGCCTTTGCATAACACTGTTTTGATATAATTATTTGGATTTTGAGGCAGTCCAATTTTAGAAACAGTAACTTTTCCCCAGAAGCTTAATGCTAGGAAGCTGGGCCTTATCTTTATCTCTTTTTTGGAATCAAGCCTTAAATTACAGCCAGTCTGCAGGAGCCCAAGTCCACTGTTTTATGATTAGAGGTGCTTCTGGCATTTGTAAAGTATTGAATAAATACTGTCCTATTTCATAGGAGATTTGTGAGAGCAATTTAAAAATTCAGTTCACTAAACCTTTAATAAGTATGTTAGTTAGGTAAAAGGTACTGGGAATACTGTGATGAAAAATGACATCACAGTGCTGCCTTCAAGAAAATTACCATATACCAGAGGATGCAGTGGATAGAATGCTAGCCCTGGTTTCAGAAACACCCGAACTCAACTCCAACCTCAGACTAGCTAAGTTACCCTGGCTAAGTCACTTAACCCCAGTTTCCTTATTTGTGAAATGGGGATAATAATAATAATAATACCTCCCTTCCAGGGTTGCATTGAGAATCAAATGAAACAATAATTGTAAACCACTTGGTGTAGTGCCTGACATATAGTAAAGGACTATATATACACATGTTTGCTATTATTATAATTAGCAGGGGAATGAGACTTGTATGCATATAATTGGAAGTTATTTGAGTGGTCTGAGATTTGAAGAGGGGATCATTTCTACTTGAAGTCTCATCCAGATGTCAAAAGGAATGTGTGGGCAGATTCTAGACACGGTGGGGGGTTAATACAGTGTATACAGAGTCAAGAGAGAAAAAGATAAGATTAGGTATGGTAACCCGTTCATTTTGACTAAACGTAGAATATGTGATAGAGAATATTATGAAATAAGCTGAAGGTCGCTGTTGTGTTTGTCCTTTGTTTTCGAAGAGGATGGTGGCATCAGGGAAGTGATGACATGACTTGCAATTGACTTTGATTTGAGTGAGGGAGGGCTGTGCAAGGTCACCAGCCTCACTTTCTCCTCCAGAGCCATCTGGATCCAATGGTCAGATATTCATCAGGATGACTGGATATGGTGCAGGGTGCAATGGGAGAACATGGCCCTTTTAAGCTAAGGTATTTTCAGGTTCTTACTTTGAGTGAGGTAACACTCATTCAGTGAACCAAATGAATCAAAGGATGGCCGCTTTAATAAAAAAAAAAAAAATCCAGCTGGGAGGGAAGATCCTCAGGGTTGCTGGTCAGTGAGAAATAGTTACTACACATTTACTCTGAGCCGAAGGCCCCAAAAAATAACCATTAAGTGGTGCTTAGGCAGGGATGTATTGCGATCCAATCTATGAGCTCCAGAGTGAAATGGGTTTAAGGCTTGGACTTAGGGAAAGAAGTCTATCCAGGGAAACTGAGGCTGGAAGAAGTTAAGTGACATGTCCAGAGTCATGCAGCTACTCAGTACCAGAAGATCCTGACTGCAGACCCAATACTTTATCCACTGTGCCGTCTAGCCTGCCTCTTAAAGGGCAGGGACTTTTATATTTGTATCCCTGGAACCTTGTATAATGCTTGATGCACAGTAGATTCATTCATTTTAAAAAGCTTACATTTTATACAGACCAAATGTTGATCTTCTAAAGGTTTTTGAGCAGAGGAGTAATGTAGTCAAGCCTGGGCATTCAGCAAGAATCCTTCAGCGATTATGATGGGAGAATCAGAGATCTGAGGCAGACCAATTAGAAGGGGAAGGGAAGGGAATATGCATTTATATAGCTGCTAGACACTGCTAAATGGTGTTTGTTTATTTTATAAATATTATCTTCTATGATGTTCAATAACAAGTAAAAGATGTCAAGGACCTAAACTAAGGTGGTACCTGTGGGGTTTGAAGGGAAGGAAGTGGATGTAAGCAATGTGGTGCTCTGCAGTCAACAGGACTAAGCAACTGATGGGATGTGGGCTACAGTGGAGAGGAAGGGGGGGGGGTATAGCCAAGGTTTCAGGCCAGAGTGACTGGGGAAAGGTGGCACCATCATGAGAAATGTGAAAATTAGCGGAAGAAGAAGGTTTCAGAAGAAAGGACAATTCATTTGGGGACATGTTGAATTGGAGTAGTTAGTGGAACATTCTGGTGGAGGTATTAAGCAGGAAGATGGGGGCCTGGATCCAAGGGATGACACAGACAGCTCCTCGTCCCCCTGTCTTATACAAATGTGTTCCCTCCCAATCACTTCCCATTTCCTGCTCATTACCCTTACATCCGACTCTGGTTACATTAACTTTTCCCTCAACATTTCCTTTTCCTGTTAAGTGAATCCTGAGACTCAGAACTCTGTCGGTCAGCTACTTACTGTCTATCATCTGATGCAAATAACATTTTGTGAAGATCTGCAGAGGATCTAGGACCCAGAACCACGCTGAACAGCTAAGTAAGACAGCAGTTTGCCTAGGCCTAGAACACATACATACACAGCCCCCATGGACCCAAGGCAGAATCTCTTCAAAGAATGGGCAAGTCCTTCCTCTCCTTCACTGTAAACACAGATTTAGTTCTGATCCTGCATTCAGACACCCTCCCTCCTTTGTATTCTTCCCCAAATTTCTGCTCCCATTTGATATACATTCATCTGATCCACATAACAATCTCTCATCCATCCCATTCTGTATAATTTGGTAAACATGTTGGGCTCCATCGCAAATGCACCTGGAAGATGCCACACAAACCAGAAGCAATGATGGGGTTGGGAGGGGGAGTAAATAGCAGTTGTGGAGAGCTGTGTGAAAACCATTTCTTCCTTACCAAATGAGAGAGAGAGAGAGAGAGAGAGAGAGAGAGAGAGAG
>CM053588.1:232394876-232416596 GCA_028646515.1 Pseudochirops corinnae | reverse complement strand
GGACTCAGTCTTCTGGTATTTAAATGAATGCACTATCTATATTTCTTATGTAGAGAGCCTGTTCTATTTTGTGATTAATAACTATATCAGCATATTTATAGTTACTGTAGGCATTGTGAATACTGCATTGCTGATACAGTACTATTATTCCCATTTTTCATGTAGTACCTGGGGCACTGGCGTCTTTCATTTAGGGACTCCAAGAAAGTTGCCCATATTAAAAGCTCTCTCTAAGTCCACATCCATTCAAAACTACGGCTCACAAGTTTCCACTGATGTGTTCATTTTTAACAGTCAGCCACAGGATAAAATTAATTCAAAACAATGGCATTTAATGAAAAAGCATAGTAAAAAAAAAAAAGAAAAGAAAGAGGAACAGAATGTTTTCCCTACAAATACAGAAGCCATCAGAGGGCACAGATAGGGAAAATATGTGAAAGGGCACAAACAGAAATTATAAGTGTGGCCAAGACATGTGGAAGGGTAAATACATAGGAAACATGTAGAAGCAGGGTGCGTTTTTACAGGGCTAACTCATGCTTCCCCTAACTTCTGAGGACAGCATCATACTGCTTCTGCTGTGCCTGCTCCCTGATGGTCTCAGGTGATGGGTGAGATGTCTTGTCTGGAAATTCTCCCTAGGTCTTGCGGTTACTGCTGGGCATTGCACTGCTAGGCACGCGGTAATGTAGCATCACTCGCCTACAACTTCTAGGTTACAGCTGTGTTTTTCAATGGAGCTACCCTTTCTTCCCCATAAAAAGAAGAATGATTTTTGCCATCTCTCTTTTCAACATAGAACCCAGAGGTTTAAGATTCAGCTCTTTTAGTTAGAGAAGGAGGTCTTTCACATATCAAAACATCAGTTGGAGAGTAAAACCCAGAGATGTTTTTATTTTTGTTTTTCCTCTAAGAAGATTAATTTGTCACTTCCTAGAGTCTTAGCGATGTGTGTCCTTTCTCCCCAGAGAATCCAGGTATTTTGTCCGTCATGTCATTCAATCTACTTATTCCTCCTTGTTAGGAGTAATGTCTTTGTTCTAAGCCACTACCTGATTTAGGCTAGAAAATCCCTTTTAATTCCCCTCATTTCTCAATTGCCAATTTAGACCCCTTCAAAATTATTTTAAAGTCTTCTTTCAGCAAATAATTGCCAAGAGTTTTTTTTTTTTTCCCATGGTTTTTTTCTCAATCTCTTGAGATCCTTTGGTTTCCTCCATGCCAATGAAAATGAAATAGGGTAGGGAAAAAAGACAGAAACAACTCCCAAACCCTAGGTAGAAATCAAGTGAGATATCTGTTCTTCTGTATTCTTACCATATTATGTATATGTGGGTAAGAACAAACCACTTGGGCTTTCAATTGTCCCACAAACTTTCCCTACAAGCCTGAGGAAATGAAAGAAAAAGATGAGGAAGAGTTGAGGAAATTGAGACTCTGAGAGGTTGTGACTTTTCTAAATGGAATTGACTCAGTGTCAGAGTCAGGATTTGAACCTATGTCTTTCTGGCACTGAATCCATTATGACCCAGCTGCCTCTGTACTTAGAGTATTTAAAGGAGAAGGAAACCTGCAATTTGTAAGCTAAAATTATACATAACATTTTGCTCTATTTAAAATTAGAGCACCAGAGGAAGCAGACAGACTTCCACGGCATTTTCATTATGCAGAGAGGTAAACAATAAATAAATAGGGAGTTCCCGAATATGAAATTAACAACACGATAATTGCTTTACTCCTTGAGCGCCGGCAATATTAAATCCTCAAATAAACACTTACTTAACCCTCATTTTCACATATGCTTATGACTTTTATCAATAGCAGCAAACTTTGTTCCCAGTCCACTCTCCAACCAGGCAATCTCTAAAGGAAGGCAAAACGTTATGTGGGAATTACCGCAAACCCTTTAAAATTCAGAGGGATTTTTGGGACAAGCACTGTGACGGAGGGAAGAAGGCCTTAGAGGCTAGAGGAAATTCAAGAGATAACTTGGGAAACATTCTTCATGTTATTAACTGTTACTATTATAACTTACATTTTAATGTATTTAATCATTCTGCAAGATAGTCGAAAAATCTCATCTAGACAATGTAGTCATTCTGGTGACATGTGACCTCTCTGCTGAGCCAAAGCCCAGTCTTTCCCCTGGCACAAGCCCCCACTGACTAGAGCATTATAACATTTATACAGGAAACTGTTCAACTTTATTTCTAGGGGCCCCTTTTTTTCTTTCTTTTCTCAAGTCGTCTCACTCTATTCCAACTCCCATTTGATCAAAAAGAGTAACTAGTTCTTCAGTTTTGTTGGTGTTTAAGAAGACATCTTAAAAAATAACACCCAAGATGTACAGATTCAAACACTCAGGAGTTCTGGTGAGATCTCCCAATTGTTCTGACTACTTTTTCTCCTACCCTTTCAGAAAGAAATCACCTTTCTCTTCTTTTTTCACCCTTTAGTCTTAAGACCTGATCACTACTAAAGTGTCTTGTTTTGCATGCTCAGTAATGCCCTGATTTTAACCCTAGTTAAATGGTTTCTTTATCTTACTCAGATTCTGAAAATGATTCATTTGATAACTTCATATATGAATGTTTAGGTCTTACTGGAGTTTTCCAACAAGCTAGGGTTAAAAGGTCAGTAAGACTGGCATCCTATGGGCAAGAGTATAGAACTGAGTTCCAAGTCAATCTGATAGAATCTTACAATACCCCCAAATTCTAGGTGCTTTCCCCCACTGTTCTCAAAAGAAGACATCAAGATGGAGAGGCCACACGTTTATCTTAAGGACACAACCTCCCAACATGAGGCATCAACTGTTTAATTTGAACTCTGTAAATGATAAAAAACAAAAAACAAAAAACAAAAAAAAACCCAATTCTGACTTAGGAAAGGAAGACAACCTAGTCTGCCTAAATAACTTCTTGTAGAGAAATTTAGGTTTACAGTTATGGCAATGAAATACAACCAACAAACGAAAGAAAAAGAGTGTGTTTTCATGAGTATAAACTTCACTGTGACATAATGGACAAAGTTAAAGCCTGGGGCTCTTCTGCCATTATCAGAGGCTGTGCCAGTGAGTGCTGTAACCTAATTACTTTTGATGCAGCAAATCAACAAAACCACTGCTGGTTACGACCTCTGCCAAGAGCACTAGAGATTCAGACAAATGAAGCTTAAGATGCCGTTGTTTGTTCGGTTGCAAAGTTCCAGATAAAAAATGACAGGATGTTGTTGCCTGACTTCAGCATCCGTTCTCCAGATGGCTCCCTGCACTGGCTTGTGGCAAGGCTCACAGGGAGGGAGGCTGGCACATTTTCTCTGTCAGAATTAAAGTTTTCCAATTACAAAGAGATAATGTGAGGAGATGCAAACTTAATCTCCTGAACGAAGGGTTGCAAGCTGTGTAATGGCCGATTCAGAGGTAAAAATTTCACTATAGTTCAATTGATTTAAACACTGCAGATCACAAAATTGGCTACCTTTCCTAATAAAACCAAGAAATCAGCCGTGTTGATTCCATTTACTGGAACTGCTTCTGTAATGGTTTCATCTTCCATGAGACAGGAAGTGTAGGTGCTTTTTTCTAAGTATATTTAGATTAAATTGAACTCTATCTTTCTTATTTGAATGAATTTTAATGAAAAGGAGTAAAAAAGTCACTTTTCTTTGAGCAAACCAACAAATTGCTTAAAGACAAGAATAAGGCTGACAACACATCAGCTAAATAACCATGAAAATGAGAAGATAATATCCTTGAAGGTCCCATGATCTCTAGCACAATCTCTACCTAAATCACCTATTTCCCCATATCTAAAGCCAGTGAATACCAGCTGCCAAATTAGATTTCTTTTTGTTAAAACTGGGGCAAAAAAGCTTAGGGAGAGGAAAGGCCAGCAGAGGATAATGAAGCTTTGAGTCAAGTTACCCAGTAGAGGGGACATCACAGAACTGGGAGGGAAAGTTACTGTGACCATGGGACTCTGGGATAGGGAAGATCCAAGGTCCTGCAGAGGTGCCATGAGGTGAAACCCAAGGACTGCTTATTGAAAGGAATGCCATTCCCTTTGCACCTTGGCACTATAGGGCAAGGACCTTTTGCCCCATGCTCTGAGGAATGCTCATAATGACATAAAAACGTAATGGAAATGATATCTTGCAGATTCAGAATCTGAAGGGATTATAGAGGTCATTTAGAGTAAGACCTTCATTTTATAGATGAAAAACTGGAGCCTGGAGAAAGGAAATGATTTGTCCTGGATCATAAGGCTAGTAGTATGCGCAACGGAATCTGAACCCAGGTATTCTTCTGGACTCTAAATCCAGCATTCTACCCACCATGATTTTTATCAATAGCTCTGCTTCCCTGTTTGCCCCAAAGAGCTGACAGCTTTGGAAATTTATATATACATATACATATACATATATACATACACACACACACATAGAGATATGTGTATATATACACACATGCACATATATGCATATACATACATATACACACATGTAAAATATATATGTTGACACAAAGGGGAAAAGTTTGTGCATCTATATGTCTCCCAAGTCAACAAGGACACTGCCTCAGGGGAACTCTGATTGTGATGAGAATGTTACTGTCATTGCAGCTAAAGCATGGAGTTTTTCCTCTCCATCAAGATCAAATCACACAGATTTGGGGAGAATTTAAATGCAAATGATAGAAATGAAATTCTAATATCAGTTTAATATTTATGTTGCATTCCTTTCTTGTGGGGTTTACTTATTCAATAACCGCAAGGAGAGAGCCAGAATATTAAATAAGTCAGGTAATCTTAAAGAAAGTAACTAAAAAGTTATCTCGCAGGCAGAAAGAGACATTTTTATATTAGCCTATAAACCTGTCTTCAAAATATATACTTTTCTCAATAGCTCCAGATGGAAGCCAATGCTACAATAAGATCTTTCAGAAGATGGGATGGTTGTTGACAAGTTGGGGCCGCTGCAGACAGATGATTTTTGCCATTTCCATTTGAAAGTGCTGGTTGCATTACTGAAAACACAGTCAGGTCTCTCTCTCTCTCTCTCTCTCTCTCTCTCTCTCTCTCTCACACACACACACACACACACACACACACACACACTCTCTCTCTCTCTCTCTCTCTCTCTCTCTCTCTCTCTCTTTCTCTCTCTCTCTCAATGTTCACTTCCAAATAGTTTCGTTGCAGCAGCTGAAGATCAGTAAATAAGTCTGAAATATAAGTAAGCCCTTCAAAGCCCTCGGAAATCTTCAACAGATTCATGCTGAAGAGTTAACATTTCCAAGTAATGAGCATTTTTAAAAAGTCACAACATCAACATAAAGTGGTGTCTAACAGCTGTTGTAAAACTCAACATCAATTTAATGTGGGCTCCACTACTAAACAGCAATCACAATGGCATCCCCTAGGAGGCATTTAAGGACCCAAGTGGATAGCCATTTTTAAACAGAGAGAGCTAAGCAAGTTCATAGCCTGCAGAAAAGAATATTTCTGCCCGTGTTCTTGTACCACCACCTAGTGGTTTCAAGTTATCTTGAACGGAAGCCATGAATAGAAAAACAAAAACAGAAATAAAAATTTGCCACAAGAAATAAATTTATAATGGCTTCCAGGATTGAATGCTTCTGATAAAATGAATATTAAAGAGTCATACTAAAACAAACCTAGTAAAATAAGCCTAAAATCTTAGGTTTTTTTTTTTAAAGCCAGAAACATCATTATTCTGAAGTCTACCATTTTGTAACAATATGTGTATTAAACATTGCATACTGTTCAGTTATATATTCAATTTAAGCAGCATTTATTGTCTACTATTCAAGACAAAAAAGAAGGAACAGTTTCTACTTATAAGTCTTTACCTATAAGCTTACATTTTATAGGGAGGGGACCAACATGTACATAGATGAGTAAATGCAAAATATATGCATAGCAGTGGATAGAGGACTGGATTTGGAACCAAGAAGACCTGGGTTTAGATCTTGCCTCAGACATCTGTGTGATCCTGGACAAATCACTTAACCTTTATCATCAGCCTTGGTTTCCTCATCTACAAAATGGGGATAATAAATGCCTATCTTTCACAGGATTGTCATGAGGATCAAAGGAGATGATGCAAGTATATATGTGTGTTGGTATTATGAAAAGTAATTTTGTGGGTGCAATGGGAAACATCAATAACTTTAGGGCTCAGGAAAAGTGCTCTATAGGAGCTGATTGCTGTTGTTGTTCAGTTCTATTTTCCTTCTTCTGTTCTTTTTACACATGAAGAAACTGAGATAAATGGGGTTAAGTGACTTACCCAGGGTCACACAGCTAGAAAGTGTTTGAGGCTGGACTGGAACTCAGGTCTTCCTGCCTCCTCTATCTACCTAGCTGCCGTAGAAAGGGGTATCTGAAGTATTCTTTGAAGGTAGATGGAGTTGCTATAAGGCAGAGGTGAAGAAAGAGTGCATTCCAATAGAGGGAAGCAGGGGAAGAGAGAGAGGGGGCATGGAGATGGAATGCCTGGTATGAGTAATAGCTGAAAGGAGACTGACTGCAAAGAGAAATTATCTGTGTAATCAGGTGTACCAGATGGGGCTGTAAATAGTTAGTACTGCAGGCACACTAGAGATTCCCAAAGGCCTTACCTTTGTGATGCAAGTGCAAACACTCTTTTCAAACTCCTCCTTTAGCTGACCCCCAGGGGGACCTCCTTTAATCACTTCTTCCGCTTGCTGGAGCCTATGAGAAGAATAGCTGGAATGGACTAAAATTGGTGAGCTCTTTATCTCCTTATTTACAAAGGACAGGAGTTTCAAAGAAGAGAAAGACCCTGGCTAGGATTGGTACAGAGAAGAGAGACCGCGGTCTCATCCAGTCAGTCTAAAACACTACTAAGGTTTCATACTAACTAGAAGCAGCTAGGTGTCACATTGGATAGCCCATCAGGTCTGGAGTCAGGAGTCTTGAGTTCAAATTCTGTCTCAGACACTTACTTGCTGTGAACCTGGGCAAGTCTCTTAACCTCTGCCTGCCTCAGTTTCCTCAACTCTAAAAGCACCTACCTCACAGGGTTTTCATGAGGATCCAATGAGATAATAAAGGCTTGCTTCCTCTCCTTCCCCAAGTACCTCAGTTAAATTCATTCCTGTTCTTGTTATCCCAGAGCTGTTCCTGAATGAGGGATAGAATGAAGGCAGCTCTAAAATTCCGGAATTCCATATTCAAAACTCTTAGGACTAAGTCAGTGAGGGTGAGGATCATTTTTCATTTGTTTTGGTCGTTTCCCCTCATGCCTAGTCTAATCCATTGCACGCAGTAGGCTCATCACAGTAATTATCTGCTAAATCAATAAGTGCATGGTTTCAGGTTTCAGTCTCAATAACCTCAACCAGATTGTAAACTCCTCACAGGAAAGTACCAGGTTTTGTACTCACTCCTCACAGAGCACAGCATAATGCTAGGCCGTTGTTGAGGTTTTTAACAGTTTAATGTTAACACTGCTGTCGTTCAGTCATTTCAGTTGTGCAGGACTCTTCGTGCTCCCACTTGGAGTTTTCTTACTAAAGATACTGGACTGATTTGCCATTTCCTTCTCCAGCTCATTTTAGAGATGAGGAAACGGAGACAAACAGAGTTAATTGCCTTGCCCAGGGTCACACAGCTAGTAAGTAGGTGAATTCATGAAGATGAATCTTCCTGATTCCAAGCTCAGGGCTCTATCCGCTGCACCACCCAGTTCAACTGCCCATAATGCTAATATTATTTAATAGTGACTAAGTTCTCTGTGCTGTATACAAGCTGTAGGAAAACTTGTGACTATGAATTATTTTTCTTTTTCAAGTGTCTCTTTTTTTTTTAATGAACAGAAATCTATTTTTCCACTCTCCCATCTCTTATCCCACTGGGAGAAAAAAAGAGATAAGAAAAACAAATTCTTTGTTAAAAATATTCACAGTCAAGCAAAACAAATTCCCTCATTGGCTGTGTTCAAAAGATATGTCTCATTCTGTACCCTAAATCCACCACATCTCTGTCAGTAAGCATTCAGTCAGCTAGTATTTAATTGCATACCTTCTGTGTAACAGGCACTGTTCTAAGTGCTAGGTATACAAAGGGGGAAAAACAGTCTGTGACCCCCAGGAGCTCACTGTCTAAGCGGGTGGCCAGAGGTGAAGAGCAGTCAATCAGTCAGTCCTCTGGAATCATGGGTGGTCATCACATTGACCGAAATTCTTCCAGCTTTCAAAGTTGTCTTTTCCATGTTGTTGTAATATAAATTGATCTCTTGGTTCTTCTTATTTCATTTGTCATTTGTTTATAGAAGTCTTCAAAACAGTTCATTTTAAAGACTTCGATCTCATAGTATAAATTATTCTTCTGGTCCTGCCCACTTTACTCTGCATCAACGCATACACGTCCTTCCCTGTCTCTTTAAAATCATTTATTTCCTCACTCTTACAAAATTTTGTGATGGCAAGAAAACAGGATTATAGCTTTTTGAGAAAGTTATAGAAGATAAAGAATGAAATGTCTTTTACTGTTACTTTTGGTCACCCCTATCCTGATGATCACTAACATCACCAAGTGACGGCAGTCTTGCGTAAAACACAGAATAATTATTTTGTTGTTGTCTGCACAGATCTACCATTCAACAAAGTTTATCAAATATATAATTTACAGGAGTAGTCCTAATGGGATAGCCAAGATGTTTAATATAAATGAGTTCCTGACCAATCTCTCCATTTCTCACTTGTACTTTCCTATGTCTGACTCTCTTCTCTCCTGGGTCAATGTCTAGCATTCTCCCTCCTCCTATTCCTCACCCCCAAAATCAGGGAGGTAGAGAAGATCCTAGTTTCCTGCCCATTTAATCAGTAAGCAGAGAATGCTGAGGATAAGTGAACAGAGAATGAAGGGGAGGGAGGGTGAAAAAAAGGAAATAAAAGGCGGAGGATAGAGTGTGCCCACTGGTGGTGGTAGGGGTGTGCGGCTAAATATTTAAAAACTACTCTGGAAGATATCACAACACTTTAAATCTCCATTATTAAAAATTTCTTCATCACTTTTTAAAGTCTAGGCAATCACCAAAGCAATAAATCAAGCTTTGATTTTTATCATTTGGGCATTTCCAAGGTGTAAATGCTTCCAATGAAAATTTATCACCTCTTGAAAATCCATTCTAACTGGCTCCAGCCTCTCCTGTGTGATGGAGCCATTTCCCTAATACACACTGAAAGCTAATAGTCAACAAGCAGCCTATTAGACAGGAGTAGAGTTTAGAGTATTTGGTTATATGTAAGTGAGGAAAGAGTAGAGGAGAGATAAGAAAAGAATGGGCCTCAAGTATAGGGACAGGTCCTGTGCATAGCAAGGCCCATCTACAGCAAGAGCTGTCTTTATGTGGTTCATAGGGAAGCATAATAGATATCTTTAGACCAGTGGTTTTCAACCTTCCTAATGCCTCGACCCTTTAATACTTGTATGTGGGCGTATCTGTGCATATCTGCATGTGGGTGGACCTGCCTGGAGATGGATAGAAGAGCAGTGTCTTGGTTCCTAAGACCATCGGAAATATGTGTTTTCCGATGGTCTTAGGCGACCCCTGTGAAAGGGTTGTTCGACCCCCAAAGGGGTTGCGACTCACAGGTTGAGAACCACTGCTCTAGACTCTTCTCCCTTGAGCCCTCTCCAAGGCAGCCTTTAATTCTTACCAGGAGGGCAAGCAGGAAATTGAATCCAGAGGCCCCAACTCTACTCTATTCAGAGAGGGGCTTACTAGGCTGGCTAGCATTTATATATACACACATACACATACATATACACATATATACACGCATATATATATACACATATTTATAAAAATATATGTATATGTGTATGTGTATATGCTCTCTTAAATAGTATTAGTCTAGGGAATATGATCTGGTTCTTTGTTGTCATTACTGGGGGGAAAGAGAACCCTTCTATATCTTATATCCAAGGCTTGACTCCTTACTTTGTTTTTCAGTTATCAGTCATGTCCAATTCTTTGTGACCCCATAGACCATGCTGTCCATGAGACTTTCTTGGCAAAGATATTGGAATGGTTTTGCCATTTCCTTCTCCAGTGAATTAAGGCAAACAGAGATTAAGTGACTTGCCTAGGGTCACCCAGCTGATGAGTGGCTGAGACTGAATTTGAACTCAGGTCTTCCCAACCCAGGCCCAGCACTCTATCCACTAAATCATTTAGCTGCTTGACCTCTTCCCCACCTAATACCAATTCCACAATGAACATGTACAGAGAATGGCAAAGAAACCCATTTATCTAAACTGTAGCAAAAAGGAAATCAGAGAAGATATACATAGGAGAATATATACTGGACAATACAGAGAGAAGGAGCTCCACTGGAAGCAAGACAATTCAATAGACAGAGAGAGAGAGAGAGAGAGAGAGAGAGAGGAAGGAGGGGGGAGAGTTAGTTCTCACCCAAGGATACTTCCCTGAAGTCTCTAGAGTAACAAGCTGGTGCTGGGGACACAATGAACATTGTCAACTCTTCTGATGTCTTCCCAGAGTCTTTTCCTTCAGCAGCCTGAACCAGGGTTGGCCTCTTGCTTCTTCCTCTTGAAGCTTAAAGTGAGAAGTACCCCAAAGAGACTTGACTCCTAAAAGGTCCCCAAAGAGAACTTGAAACTTGAAGAATTCCAAAGGTTGCTGGCAAAGACTGGGGTTTTTCTTCTCTCACCAACCCCACTCACAATCATGCAGGGTATGGCATTCATCACCACTGTTAAGGAGAGGGTCCCCTGACAATGGGCTTTGGGCCAGGGATTAAAGCAGGAAAGAGTAGGGAGAGAGAATTAGAAAAATACTATTGTGTAAAATTGAGAACCCAATCCAACTGGTGCTAAGATACTTGAATAGCAGGAAAGCATAGGGTCCAAATGAGATTTTAGACAGATGAACTAGAAACAGGAGAGAAGGAAAAGGAACACTAGTAACAATAATAAATAATATAACTAGCATTTATGTAGCACTTTAAAATTTGCAGAGTACTTTGCCTATGTTATCTCATTTGATCTTCAAAACCCTCTGAGGCAGGTGCTACTATTATTCTCATTTCACAGATGAAGAAATAGAGGCTAAGAGAGGTAGAATACTTCACCCAGGGGCATACAACTAGCAAATACCTAAGGCAAGGGACTCGGGTCAAGTTCAGTGCTTTTTCCATAGTAAAATAATGATTCTAGAAATTGTGTATGCCCCATGAAGACTGATCAAGACAATCAGCAACTGAAAATTGATCAGTTATCCAAATGGGCACCTATCAATAGAGGTTCAGAGGAGAAAAAAAAATACCCACAGGTTTCAGTCTGATTTACCAGCATCATCTCCAAACAAATGAGATCAAAGACTGTCATCTTAGGTCAGTCTCTAATTAAAGGGTGGGGTTATTTAGAATAGCCCCCAAATTACTTTTTTTCTACATTTTCTTCAAGTGAATCCTGATTTAAAAGTGAGTCTAGTGGTGGAATCTGAAAAAACTCAATTAAAAATATTAGTGCTGAAATAAAGTTGGAGGTTTGGCAATGATACAAATAGCTTTCTAGGATATGTACCACAGAACGGAGGAAAAACAAGAAGAAAAAATGACATGAAGAATAGTCTTTAAAACAAAATGAACCCACGGTATAATCATTCTTTTCTCTAGATCTAAAAGCTTAACAATAAAAGAGTTTAAAAGTTTGTGGCCATAAATTCTCAGTACATCCAAGGTTTGTTCCTCCAGGCTAGTGACAGGCTTAGGAGTGTACTATCCTTTTCCTCTTCCTGGTCCCTTTCGCCTTTTATCATATTTCTTATACTTCAAGGTCCTCCTAAGGGTCCACCCTCTGCACAAGGGCTTTCCACACTTTTCCCACCCTTTTATTGGAGAGATAGTTCCATGATGTACAGACAGAATGGGGCCTGGGGTCAGGAGAGATCTGAGTTCTAATCTGCTCCCCCCCCCAACGACATTTACTAGATGTGTGTGACCTTAATTAAACAAGTTGCTTCTGGCTCTAAATCGATGTCCTTCTTTGCTCTGTCTGCATTTCTGCTGGCACTCGACCGCACTTGAAAGGAAGTGTTCTAGCATATCTTAACCTTCATTTGTATATTCCTCGGCTCTTGGCACACTGCCATACTGTACCGCATACTTACTTGATCAACAAATAGCTTATATTGTTAAATATTGATTTTTAAATGCAGCACCTTAAAAACGCTGTCTTGAGAGCTAGAAAAACTTCTTACATGAATGCAGGTACTAACGTCCATGATAATCAGATAGACCTGATAAGAAAAAAAAGCACAACTTCAATGATTATTAACAGCTTCCATTTCCTGATGGATTCTCATGTATCACTTATCATAATCCCAAAATATCGATGGATTATGGGGTAGCTATATTCTTGCTGCTATAAGGTTACAAAGTAGTTAGAGGAGAGCAGCCACCAAAATGAGTACTAGGCTGGAGTGTCAGGGGATTTAAGCTCTTCCTGACTTTTTCTGTGACTAGTTCTAGGATTTTTGTCACTTTAATCTTCTCTTTGCCTCAGTTTTCCCTTATCTGCCCCATTATGTAAAATGAAGAGGTTGATCTAGATCAGTGGTCTGCAAACTTTTTTGATTGGGCACTCTATGCGGAATGCCCCTAATACATGCCTATTTATTTGCAAAGTATATGCATGTACCACAACATTAATAATTACATACATCAGAAAGTTTACACAAAAATTGACATCATAAATGATGAAAGAATGTTTTGACAATATTTTATTAATAGTACAAATGGGTTTTTTGCTTTCATTAGAATATTAATAATGATTTAGTGAAAGCAATATGGTTGAATATGCTTTTATTTTGGAAAACCCTGTTTTTCTCTGGCGGATGCAGCAATTTGTCTAAGGTCTAAGTTCTAAGCCAACAAGTATATAAATGTTTCTATGTGCCAGGCAGTATTTCTTTCAATACTGGGTTTTTAACGATTGTCATTGCTGGGGGAAAAATGGATAGTACATTTCCATCTTTGCTGATGTCAATCAGATGTTCTTTAAAACTAATCAGAAAATATTGCATTTTAATATTTTTGACACATGGGTCTAAAACTCACTGAAACTTGACATAATCATTTTGTCTGCAAAGTTCCAGACAACAGAATTACATGAAATTGACCTCTCCTTCCTCTCTTCAGTTTTTTTTTTTTTTGGCCAATTCAACCAATCATTTTGACATCATGACAACATTCAATATGCGCTTTTGATTATTGTACAAGGATCATTTTGGTTAATTATCTATGTGACTATTTTTTTTGGGGGGGAAGGCAAGGCAATTGGGGTTAAGTGACTTGCCCAAGGCCACACAGCTAGTAAGTGTGTCAAGTGTCTGAGGCTGGATTTGAACTCAGGTCCTCCTGACTCCAGGGCCAGTGCCCTATTCACTGTGCCACCTAGCTACCCTGACTAATTTGTTTTCCCCAAAGGAATTATATGAGAGAATTAAATACACAGGAGACAGTGTGGCTTGGCAGGTATTTGATAAACATCAGTATGGATAGTCAAGTCCTCTAGTATGAAGGCACAGGTTGAGGTGGAGAGGCAGACTAAGAATCAGGTATTGAACTCTATGAGAAAGGAAAGGGAATGATCTGGGGGCCAGGAGAACTGCCACCAGGATCTGGATAGGGTGATAAATCTAGGTGAAGTGAACTTCAAATAAGGAGAAGTTGCTAAATGATGGCAGAGGAAGCATTTGGAAAGTAGCAGCAATGTGCAAAAAGTATGCCACTTCCCCCTCCTCCTCCTCCTCCTCCTCCTCCTCCTAATCCAGTGTGGAGAGTGTGTGTGTGTGTGTGTGTATGTGTGTGTGTGTGTGTGTGAGGGGGTTGGCAAAAGAGAGGGATGAGAAAAGGTGTGCACCTAGAATCGGAAAGGACAATCAGGGGTACATTATTTTCTGAAAGGAGCTGTATCTCTGTGAATGACAGATGATGAGAAAAAATGGAGTTTGTTAGCAATAGAACAGGGGCTCCAAGGGACACAATGGAAGAGGGAAGCACAGATGAATTAGAATTTAAGATCAAGGAACGGTAGAAGGGAAGAGGGATAGTTGTCACTTAGGCAGCCAGGAATCTGCTACACCAAAATTGAGAGAAGAAAAGGTGAGTTTGCTAGCCATAAAATGGGGATGTAAGTGCCTGTTGGCTAGAAATTTCACACTCAAGGGTTCTGTGAATGGCAGAAGGTGGAGTCAATTCTATTTTAAGCACTAGGGAAGAAGGGAGATGGAGTTTGGTTTCAGCCTCTTCCCTTGTCACTGAGGCTCTGATGGAAGAAGCCTGGCCTATGAGTCTTTGGTATTGGTTGGGTTTTTATTATAAAGTCCTGGTGCCAGAGGCTCTGTTCTTGGAAAAGAGAGACCTGGTAACCAACACTCTGATCCTAGACATGAGAGGATTTGGTGTCTGAGGGTCAGGTTTGGGGCTGGGTCTTAGAAATAAAGCACAGATATTGGGCAGGGTCCTAGTGATGTGATGAAGCATATAAGGCTTAGGGATCCAGTCCATCATAATACATAATACATACTACCTTTCCCAAAACAATTTTATCCCATCACTATCTCTCCTTTTAACTCAAGGAATTTCTATGTACCACTTACTTGTCAATTAACCAATTAATAGTTAACAAATAGTACCTGAAAAGTATAACTTAATAGTCCTGACATTCCCCATAAGGAACATTCTTCCTTTGCAAATATATACACTGTTTTACGTATGTTCAATTCTCCCACTTAACTCCTTTGAAAAAAAGTCACATAGACGATTGATCTGAATGATTTTGATAATTGAAAGTGCACATTGAATGTTATCAACATGTCAAAACAATTGGTTGAAATGGCCACAAAAAGGACTGGGGAGAGGAAAGAGAGGTCAATTTTGTGTAATTTCATTGTCTGGAAATGTGCAGACAAAAATGAAATCTACTTTATTGAATTTTTTTTACTCTTAAAGTATGACACAATCCAAATAGACATCAATCAAAATATAACAAATTGTTAATTCCCTTTTCTTCTGGAAGTTTACCTGGTTTTATAGGATGCAAATATTTAAGCAGTCCCAAAGATTCTCCTTTTGATCCAACTTGACACAACTCAGTAATTACAAGAAATAGACGAAGGCATTTTTGAACGCCAGGTCCCATCAGACTATACTACTGTAATCAATAATAAAATGCAAACAGTGGGGGGGACAATTTAAGAGGGCTTCTTATCGTCACTTAGTGTTCTGTACACAGTAGGAACTGAATAAATGCAGTGGACTGTTTTTAATCATCACACACGGAGTCATCCAATCAAATGATTTCATTGATGGCTCTTTTCATGTAAAAATTATCCTGTCCTGGAGTCACAAAGCTGTCCACAAAGACTATGGAACATTGCCCTCAGGATACGTTGTGCATGGTTCCATCTTGATCATTGTTTGTTTCATTTGATGCTCCTTAAGCAGCCACAGCTATTGTGACATGTCTGGCTGTGTGTGTTTGTGTGTGTGTGTGTGTGTGTGTGTGTGTGTGTGTGTATGAGAGAGAGAGAGAGAGAGAGAGAGAGAGAGAGAGAGAGAGGAGATTTTTGCAACCAATTCCATTGACTAAGGACAGATGGTACATGATTGTCAGTTCATCTTTTGAGAACTTTTGTATTTTTTATGTGATATCCAATAACATGTTTTGCTCTACAGAACTGGCCACTGAAAATTACTTAGAAGATTCTAAAACATCCATTTTAAAGACTTAGTCAATCCATGGAAACTGTCCTATTACAGAAATAAAAATCCTTTAATGTAAGTGATGGCTGCAGGATTTCTCTCTCTCTCTTTTTAAAATCCTAGCTAGCCAGAAACACACAGGTACTTACTTAGGTTTGTTTGAGATTTTGTTTGGCCCTTTCCACTCAATGAAGGAACTAAAAAATGACACATGAACTGAAAAATATATATATATTAGATAATATATATTTGAAGTCAAGTCGAGGGGCTGCTAGGTGGCACAGTGAATAGAGTACTGGCCCTAGCATCAGGAGGACCTGAGCTCAAATCCGACCTCAGACACTTAACACAAAAAAAACTAGCCGTGTGACCTTGGGCAAGTCACTTAACCCCAATTGCTCTACCTTCCCTCCAAAAAGCAAAAAAAAAAAAAGATTAAAAAAAATAAAGTCAAGTCAATCATTTGAAAGGAAAAAGAAAAAACAGATGCTAAATAAAAAGAAAAAAGTAATATTTATTATTTTCTATCCTTTTCTTTTCTATTTACATATGTGGAAATGTTCAGCATTTCATGCATATTCTCTAAATGTGTCCACACATATCAGTGAAAGATAGATGACTCTAGACTGACCCAAATTGCTCCCTGGTCTGTTTCAACTTGACCAAGGTCATTTTGCATTTGCCATTTGTCAAGCTGTATCTTATAGAACTGTACTTTGATACAGAACACTTTTGAAATGATTCAATTAAGTTTGAACAAATTAAGTCTAATTACTAAAGGCAACCAAGATACAACTAGCTTTTTTTTTTTTTCCGGTCTAGACCTATGATTTCAATTCCCAGTGTGGAAACTACTCTCCCTGATACAGATTAGCAATTTGTCTGCAGTTTATAGTCTTAGAACTTCCTTTGGGCACTGAGAGAATAAGTGCTTTGCACATGGTCACATGCTAGTATGTATCAGAGAAAGGAAATGAACACAGGTCTTACTGAATTCAAGCCCTCTAACTATTAGCCATACTGTCTTTCACAGTTAGCATTAATCTAAGCTAAACAGATGGTGGTGCAAAAGATTTTTTTTCTCCAAGTCTTTTTTTCCCCTGAAAATCTGACGAAACTGAAAAATTCTGGATTATACCTGTGTTTTTTTTAAGAATAAAATGTTAAGCAAAGATTGCTTATCTTAATGTATGCTTCCTTAGCCTTTATTTTCTCCAATAGTTTCTAAACATCTAGGCAATAAGAACATTTTCATCTAAAGTGCATATTTGCTGGGCATTCTTTATCAATGATGCAGACACAATCAGGACAATCCAGGTGTGTTTCCACTTATAGTAGAAGCTAAATGAAAGGATTAAGCTTAAATGGGAACCAAGATTCAAAAGGTAGAGATGCAAGTGAAGAAAGAACTGCTATCCAAGGGACTTAACACCGTAAAATATTGTCCAGTTCTACACTTATTTGGTCCAGGAACTGTAGTGTGGGATTCTGTGAAGTGCATCCCTCCTACATCAGGATGGTAAAGCTTTTGCTTTTCACAGTTTCTGATTCTTGTTTCTTAATGGATTCAGAAATTGGGTTCTGGAAAGTTATGTCAGAAAGGCTTTGATTATAGATCTGCTGATCAACTGTATGCCAGTCATCTGAGGAACAACCTAGTTAGTCTTCGTCGTCACCTTCTTCATCATCATCATCATGAAAAGTCTATCCCCTTATAATTTTTTTCTTTTTTGGTGGGTGGGGGACAGAAGCTCATGAAACTGTCTACTAAGGTACGGAGGGGTTTTGAAGTACATTAGTGGAGGGAGTAATGATACTAAATATTTTTAAGTATAGAACTTGTAAGCCATTCGAAGGTAGAGCAGTTTGTTTCAGTCAAACCAATAATTTTCTTAAGTCCATGAAGATGATAAAAATGTCCCAGAGACTGACTTGGGCAAATGTTTTCATTCAATTTCGACATCTTTAAAATGAATATTCCCATGAATCCAAAATTGTTAATGGTCATCTCTCAGAAAATGAGACCAAATGGACAAGGATTCATGTGACAAAAGTGAATTTGGAGTAAGGAGATTTTCCTTTTCCTAAAATCAGTGTGTTCCATATATGCCTGACATAGTGAAGGCTGCCCCATGCAGAACACATATATTTTCTCACTTTATTGTAATGCTGAAAGTACTGGATTTTATGAATGCTCTAAGTGATAAAAAACAACAACAAAAAAAAACTGAGATGTTTGGTTGGTTCATAAAAGGTTTGTAACCTCATTTGCAACAAATATTTATAACTTTTCAGAATCAATACAAATAGGGGCGGCTAGGTGGTGCAGTGAATAGAGCACGAGCCCTGGAGTCAGGAGGACCTGAGAGTTCAAATCCAATCTTAGACATTTCACACACACACACACACACACACACACACACACACACACACACACACATTGTGTGACCTTGACCAAGTCACTTAACCCCAATTTCCCTATCTTCCCCCCTCCAAATAAAAAAAGCAGAATCAATTCAAATAGAAATGATTTCCCAAGAAAATTAAACCTTAAAAGTAATCTGTCAAACATAATTGTTTTATGATCATTCCAGTGTAAACTGCCTAAGTTTCTCCCTGAAACAAATGTCCGTTTTTTTAATATCATTATCCTTCCACGGTTGTTGCATGATTGTAAGGCACAAAACATTGTAGAACCCAAAGAAGTGAAACTGAAAATTGCCCAAAGGTCAGCCAGTCAGTTTTTCAGGTATTTAATCAAGCACCTATTATGCTCCAAGCACTGTGCTAAGAATTGGCAAAACAAAGAAAGGCAAAAGACAGTCCCTGCTCTCAAGGAGCTCACATTCTATTGGGCAACAGAAAGAGTTGTGGAGGGCATGCAGGAGCTGCAACACTTTACAACCAGGAATCATGAAGAAGAAATGCTGTGAAGATTATTAAAGAAATGCATGACTGAAAAAGATAGGCTGGTCATGTGCCATGAGTGAGGGATGAGTTGTTAATGGTCCATGAGAAGGCTCTCAAGCTACTGGTTGGACTCTCTGTGGGAAATTTATAGGAGGATAAGTACAAGAGTCAGACAGGAAGGGTAGGCATGGATGTGGCATGATCTGCATCTTCATAAGCACTCAGAGTCAGTTAAATATTTGAGTCGGGGGCAAGTTAGTTGTATATTGTGAAGAATGCAAAATAAACAATTGCATATAGTTGAATCTTTCCTAAAATTTCTGTTACTTTTTTTCCTCAGAGAAAAAAAAATTGAAAATTAATTTTTACCCACAGGGTTTTTAAATTTTGACAAGATTTAAATATCTTTTCTGAGATTTGTAGTAAGTTTTGGGTTGTCCAAAGGAGGAAAGTATACCTTTTACAATATAAGTAATTTTTATCCCCTGTAAAGAATAGATCCCCTGTAAAGAATCAAAATGCTATAGAACAAATAAGCACTGGCCCTTGGAGCTGAATAAACAGATCCAATTCAATAGCTATTATGTAATTCTTATACTATGAAGGTTTAAATTAGTTATCTGTTCCATTCTACTAAGCATAGATCTAAAGATTTAAGAAGCAAATGAATTCTGTCATCTGGATTGCACTGGAAAGAAGATGAAGATTAGAATGGCAAAAGAGGAACTGATATAATAAAAATCAAGGGGAAAAAAAAACTCCATAGTTTTTCTGATATCTAAAACAAAGCTCAAGTGCTATAACAGAATAAGGCAAATAAATCATTTGTCAGAGCTCTTCAGATGACTCAAGGAAAGATTACAGCTATGCAATAATAAATAGGTCAACTTTTGTTTTTATTTGCTTCCACAAAAACTTCAAATGTATAATCTACACACACACACACACACACACACACACACACACACACACAGAATCTGCAGCTAAACTGATTACCCAAATCATATCATGAAAACAATTTTCACCTACTAGATTCCTTAGTCCTAGATTTTAAGAAATAAGTTATAAATGCACATCAAGAATTATACCTTTGAACTTACAAAGAAACCTAAGAAGTTCAGAGACTACCATAGATAATATGGGAACAGTTGTTATTAATACGGGAGAAAATGTGTTTTATTATTGTTATCTATTCAAAACAGCATTACTAAGTATAATTCCACTTCCATCCCCTTTGCCCAACACTATATCAGGTTGTAAGCAACTTAAGGGGAGGGGCTATGTTGTCTTTCATCTCGTTATCCCTAAGAAAGCCTTTTATGTAGTAGGTATTCAATGTTTCTTCAACTGAATTGAAACTCCCAGTCTCAAAATAACATTGGGACAATTCCTTTTCTACATTCTTATACAGTACATAGTACCAGACAACTCTGATCCTTTCAGCGCCCACAATCACATAGTACTGCAAAATTGCAAAGCACATTATTTATTTTTTCAATTTTTCTTTAAACTTCCTCAATATGAATATCTTCTGGTTCTCTTCTGTGACCACTCCTCAATCTCCTTTGGTCTTGGGGTGGAGAAATAAATACTCTCCCCTTGTTCTCCATCCTGGATACTTCTTTCCCCTTCCCCCTGCTGCCACAAACATATCCATATGGGTTTTATGTCTCTCAAATCCCTCTTCCAGTCCTTATCTTCCTACTTCAAAGGCATCACCTAGTATGAGTACCTATGACATTCAGGGTGCTCAGTATGGCAACAAAATCAGCAGGGGTAGAGATCAGTGGCAAAAGTGCCATATGACCACTGCCACCCACTCTCCAAAGCAGCCATAGCCCTCCCAGTCCTTGTTCTCCACTGCTCTCTCTACCATACTCTGTAGAATACTTCTCTATTATTAGTAAATCTCGACTTCATTCTATATCTTTTGTTGCTCACAAAACCTGATTTTCCCCAGAAGACATCCCAGCTATTGGCATTCTTCTCTCATCCTTTGACACACAAGACCAAGGGGAGTTGGCAAACTTCCTGCTCCCTACTGTCACTTTCAGATTCCCACTCTGCCACCGTGACTCAACAATCATCTCTATTCTTTTAAAATTCACCTTATCCTGTCTATATCCTTGTAGCTATCATCTGTGGACTCTAGGTCACCCTCTTCTTCCCATAGGATTAGCACTTGGCTCACGGTCTTTTTCTTCATTCCAACCATCACATCCTTTGACCACTCTGTTCTGCCAGTTCCTCAAATCTTTTTTGCAGTCTAGTTCAGCCACATACAGTAATGGCCATACCTATTTCCAAACCGCTCCACTTTACTGATTTTGCCCCAGATACCAGAATTCCTAGTTAGGGTTTTGGCAATGGAGATGGAGTTGTGATAGAAGTTCATAAGCAGTATAGTCCTAATAATAAATAATAGTCCATTTGGAGGAGACAGGATGGGTCAGACAAATGGTTGTTCCCTGGCATTGCTTAAAGTTTATATTCTTATCTCATATAGACTTCCCACTTAAGCCTCCATTCCAGCAACTGGTTTTCCTGCCTGTCTTAGTTCTCTGGATTTTAGTATTTTATAGATACTTAGAAGGGCAGCTAGCTGGTACAGTGGATAGAGCATTAGGCTTGGAATCAGAATGACTCATCTTCATGAGTTCAAATCTAGCCACTTACTGGCTGTGTGACCTTGGGCAAGCCATTTAACCTTGTTTGTCTCAGTTTCCTCATCTGTAAAATGAGTTAGAGAAGAAAATGACAAACCATTCCAGTCTCTCTGCCAAGAAAACCCCAAATCTGGTCACTAAGAGTCAGACATGACCGAGCAACAACAGATATTGGTAACTTTTCAATTTATTCTTGCTTTTCTCCCAACTTGGATCTTGACCCCTATGTCCATGGCAAGAACTGCTTCCGAATTTATTGTGGCACATCCCCAAGGCTCTGCCTTTGTCTCTCCTCTCTCTATATACTCTCATTTAAGGTTCTCAATCATGTCCGTGGCTTTATGACCACCATTTAGATGG
>CM053588.1:232273386-232394376 GCA_028646515.1 Pseudochirops corinnae | reverse complement strand
CCGTCTTCTGGTATTTAAATGAATGCACTATCTATATTTCTTATGTAGAGAGCCTGTTCCATTTTGTGATTAATAACTATATCAGCATATTTATAGTTACTGTAGGCATTGTGAATACCGCATTGCTGATACACCAGGTCAGAAACAGAGTGGGTCAGAGGTCCTGTGGTGATCAGTAGTGAATGTTCTCCAGCCTTGGCAAGTTAGGGTGATCCGATATTTTAAACAACAGTTCATTTTCGCTTTAGCTTGTCATATCCCAACCATCAACCTTCACAAAGTTTACTTTGGAAAAAATTCCAAATATAGTCCATGCCTAGGTTTCCACAATTAGAGATACAAAGGGTTCTCTAGTTTTTGGTCAAGCACTCAAGGTACCATGAAATACTCAAAGGACACCTGCATGACCACTAAGCCAAGGCTCTTTCCCAGTGGGTTGCATGGGCTTAGTGATGAAGATCTTGGCTTGTTAGCAGTTTCTTTGTGATTGAGTGGTAGTCTGATTTAGTAGTCTTATACATTATCCCTCTGCATATACACTGACTTTGTTACTCTTGTACATTCCATCTTAGAGTTCCCTGAATTTTCACTGAGGGTCCCTCACATCTGGAAAGATCTCCTTCCTCACCTCTGCCTTCTGATTTACATGGCTTCCTTCAACAGATGATGCTAATTCTGCTTTCTGCAAAAGGCTGTTCCTAGTCCATTTCCTTATTCCCTCCTCAGCTCCCAGGATTTTCCCTCTGAGATTGCCTCCCATTTACTCTGAATATATTTTGTAGGTATATTTTGTTTGCATGCTGTCTTCCCCATTAGAACATGAACTCCTTAACTTTCTTTATATCCATAGTGCTAAGCATAGCACTTGGCATGATAAATGCTTAATAAATGCTTCTTGCATGAGTGACTGATATGTGCATACATCAGATATAGGGTAAGTCATTATTTTAACCTATTTACCTATCATCATTAATAAAACCGATCAGTATTTATTTCATAGCCACCATTTACAAGGCACTATATTAGATCCTGTCTAATACAAGGGCTCCTTATCTTTGAAGAGCCTTCAGTCTAAGGGGAAAGGAAATACATTGAATTGATAAACTAATAATAACACAATATCCCATGGTACCAGTGCCAAGTAAGTGATATAGACAACTTGTACTTTAGGAGTTAGAGGAAGAAAAGAGTATTATGGGCTAAGGTGGGCATATAAAGCTTCATGAATGAGGTATCATTGAATGAGTATCATTCAAATGGGTAAACAGGAGGAGGCAGAGGAGCAAGAGTAGTGATCTTATATCACTGTTACCTGGTAATTATAATATTAGGTAATGTGTTAAATGGGTAGGATGCTGTATCTGAAGTCAGGAAGACTTCTATTTAGATCCTTCTCTTAAACTTCATCTCCTCATGAGCAAATTTGAAAGCCTCCATTTCCTAATCAGTAAAATGGAGATGTTACCTATGATACCTCATTACAATGAAATATATATGTAAAGTGCTTTGCAAATTTTAACATGAATTTTAACATGATATATAAGTGCCAATAATGGAGATTGTGACTAGACCCAGGATTTTATTGATATAAGGTTTTCCTGAATGAAGAAACTCCCTCTGCCAATGCAAGTTGGCACCTTGACATAGCCAGCACGTATCAGATGGAGATGTGAACCCAGTTCTTTCTGGCTCTGGGAACAGCTTTCTTTCCATTACAACATCTTGCTTCTATAATAATATAATAATAATAATTTGTTATTTCATAAAGACATTTTAGCAAGTTTAAATCAAATTGCCATAACAGAGAGACCAAAAGAGCTGGCAAGCATTTGACTTACTCACCAAGAAGAGAGATATAGTAGCCAAGGGCAAAAATTATCTAGAGAGTAGAGCTGTTTACAAAATATTATAGAGAAAGATAGTAGGTGATTATGAGCAGTGTTGTGTCATAAAGTGGAGAGAAATGGTTAAAGGCAGTACTAGTTTAAAGAAAACTTGGAGGGAGACATGTAAAGTAGCTGAATCAGACTGAGTCTACATAGAGGAAATACATGCTGGAGATGACACAGCTATGCTGGATTAGGAGGGATATATATATATATATATATATATATATATATATATATATATATATATATATATATATATACATACACACACACACACACACACACACACATACACATATAAAGCAGGGAAAGATGCCAAAAGAATGGGGGGAAAATCTTAGATACATGAAAGAAGAGTGAGAGTATCAAAACCATAAAAAAACCCTACCAACTTATTTGCCTACTTTCCCATCTTTATAAAATTTGTGTAAGAACAATATATATCAAGAACATCCACAATGAGAATATTAGTAGGTAAAGTAAGATTTTAAAAAATGATGCTCAACAATCAAAATTATCAACACAATTTTATTTATAAAATGCACTAAAAGCTGTAGAAAATACACAATCCTGCTGTAACTTACTGTGTGTTAGAGCAAAACACTGCCTTAAAGGCACTCTGTCAACAATGACCCTGATGAATATGTAGATCAAAATTATGCAAAAATTCCTTAAAAGACATAATAATAGAGATAATCTGGCTTGATGACCCTTCCATCATTAACATTAAACAAGTTATAAAAGAGATAAACAATGTTCACATTGAAATGTGAACTGCTATCATGGGCAAAAGCCACTGTAGAGTCCATGTTGAAGAGAGATTCCCTAAGGATTAGTTGCATCCTACAGACATTCCTGTTTGCAGATGACATTGTACTATATGCATCAAATCTTGAGCTTCCTGGGCAAGATCCTTTAACCACTCAAATGAGTTTAACCTAACCATCCATACAGGAAAAAGCAAGTGGATTATGATGACTATTGCCCAGATTGACATGGAATTAAACTAAATGAAATTAAATCAGCTTTATAGAGCTCTTTCTTCAGCACGTCTTAGGCAGACAGAACAAAGGGATGAGCAGATTGGACCAAAATTAATGTAGGAGACACAGATGGTTTTCCTTTGGGAAATTATAAAATTCTTCAGATTCCTAACTTCTCCCTAAAATCAAGGCCTTTAAATAGCAACATTCTACCAGTACTGCAATATAGTTACAAGTCAGAGAATACTACAGTCTCTGAGGAGTTAAAATTGACTATCATTCAGAGGGCAATGGAAAGACATGAGGTGAGTGTAAACAGGTTATTACACATGGCAAATAAGGAAATATGAAAAATAACCAAGGAAAGGATATAATCAAAGAAATTTATTATCCAAAAAGATGGCCTGGTCATATAGAAAGAGTAAGGGAAAAAGAATGAATAGCTTAGGCAGTGGTTCTCAACCTGTGGGTCACGGCCCCTTTGGGGGTCGCCTAAGACCGTTGGAAAACACATATTTCCAATTGTCTTAGGAACCAAGACACTGCTTCTCTATCCATCTCCAGGTGGGTTTGCCCACATGCAGATACATCCAGATATGAGTATTAAAGGACTGTGGAATTAAGAATGTTGAGAACCACTGGCTTAGAGGATTTGGAATGAGAAAGGAAAAGTACTTCCAGGTCATCTGAATTGACTCCATATGAAAAAGCAGCTTTTCTTTAAATTAATAATTAATCTGTTTTAACTAATTGTGAAATATTTTTAAATATCCCATAGTTAATTTTGCATAGTATCAAAGAACTTTTAGTCTTATCTCCTCTTTTACAGATAAGGAAATTAAGAAACAGATTTCAAATCAAGTGCCCACTGTAGGCCAGGTTTGGTGATAGGTGCAAAAAAAAAAAATGCAAGTTCCTTCTTTCAAAGAGCTTGCTTTCTAACAGGGGAGACAAAGTACACACCCACATAGGTATACATAAATGCATGCATGTGTACACATACATATATGTATATTCAAAATATAGACAAAGTAAAACAAGGTTTTCCAGTGGGAGAGGGAAGCACTAGTATCTGGATCAGGAAAAGTCTCACGTAGAAGGTAGTACCAGATATGAATCTTTGAAGCCCCACAGTAATCTAGGATCTAATAAACTATGATTGACTTATCCAGAGTCTTCCTGTTAGTGGCAGAGTCATCATTAGTGAAAATTTGCTTTTAAACATTTAATTGGTTAGAACAGGCACTCTCTTTAGTTGTCTAACTGATTTGTTATATGCAAATTTTTAATGTCCCTGGGGATCCAAAGCAAAATTTCAAAGAAAACGAAGACCAAAGACCTACAAATATTTTTCTAAGTAATATATCACTAAGGGATATTTAAGTTGCATGTATTTAAAAGCTGAATCAAGGAAAATTGATAGCATTTCTCTTGGGCTTAATACATAAAACACTCCTTTATACTCTATATTGAATATTTGATAAATGTTTGTACTATGCAACTGGCAAATTGGTCTGGTTTGAGTTCTTGCTGGCAGACATCTCCCCATAATTCATCCAGTTTGTCCTTGATTCATCCAGTGAATCCTTTTTCATATTTGGAACGGTGGTAGAGTTACTCAAATTTCAGGTCCCGTGAGATAGTGAGAAGCCTGAATGAAACCAGTATTAATCATGTGGTATATATATATATATTTTATATATATATATATATATATATATATATATATATATATATATATATTTGTGTGTGTGTGTGTGTGTGTGTGTGTGTATCTGTATATATGTATATGTATATATGTATATGTGTGTGTGTAATTCACATCAGATCCTTTTAAAATGTATTTTTAAAATGAGATCAACAAACAACAGTTAGAACAAAATGAAGCCTTAGTCATTTTTCTCCAACAAGGTGTCCCCATAAATATGCTAACATTATACAAGATTCTATGACAGATGTGACCGTGGAGATAACTGTTGAAGGATCTACTGATTATCAGTGTCAAACAAGGTAAAAAGCAGGAAAACATATGCTTACCTAAGCTGTGTGCTAATATTTGCCAGGGGGATAACCTATGCATCATTCAAATGGAAGGAACACTCAACTGATCGTGAGGTTTTTGAAACACTCCTTTTTTCAGATAATGTCGTGTTTATTATAGCATCCCCGACACATACTGAAATCCTCTCAATTGCAGCCATTGCCGAAGTTCATAGGATCATCAATTTAGAATTAGAAAGGAACTTAGAAGTCCAGTATCTTCAATTTACAGATAAGGAAATGGAGTCTAGAAACATTGAGTGATTTAATAGATAGAGCCCTAAGCACTCACACTGTAAAAACAAAAATAGATGAAAAATGCATATTGTCCCCATTACAATATGCCTTTGAAGGGGCAGACAACAGTCTATCAGTGTATGGATCTTGAATAGGCACTTTGTTGTTTTTCAGTCATGTCTGTCTCTTCATGGCCCCGTTTAATGTGTTTTCTTAGTAAAGATACTAGAGTGATTTGCTATTTCCTTCTCCAGCTCATTTTACAGATGAGAAAACTGAGGCAAATAGGGTTAAGTGACTTGCCAAGGGTCACACAGCTTCTAAGTGTCTGAGGCTGGATTTGAACTTGGGAAAATGAGACTTCTTGATTCCAGGTGCAGCCCTCTATCCACTATGGTGCCACCTAGCTTCCCTGGAGGTTCCACTGAGATAGGCATTACCAATGAACAATAAGGTGGGCCCTGATAATTGAAAATTTACTGCTCATTCGGTGCCAGGCGTCATGCCAGGCACTGAGGGTAAAAAGAAAGTAAAAAACACCATCAAGGAGCTGTCATTCTAATAGAAGAGATAGGTGGACTGGGCACTATGTTGGTAATTTGGAGATAGATATATTACAGCCGCAAAACAATATACATAGGAAGCACCCCTCCCCCCCCCAACCCCACGTTTTGAGTTCAGTGAACAATTTGCTGAAAGACACAGGTAAGAACTGTGCAAGATGATAATTAATAATAATGATAATTAGCATTTACATAGTACCTTCAATGTGCAAGCTACTCACTGCACTAAGCAATTGACAAAAATATTTCATTTGGTCCTTATAACAACCATGGAAAGTAGGTGCTATTATTACCCCATTATGCAGTAAGAAAATTGAGGCAGAGGTTAAGTGACTTGCATACAATTAATAACTGCATGAAACTGGATGTGAACTCAGGACTTCTTGACTCCAGGCCCAATCCTCTTTGTCTACTGTACCACCTTGCTTCCCCGTGAGAAAGCAGCATGGATATCTGCACTGGTAAAAAAAGAGGTGACAGGTAGATTTTATCTATTTTTACATTGCACAGTTCTAAGAGTTCTGGGAAATGTTAATTTATATAATTTTATATAAAATATATAGTTTTCTTAGGTTTATAATTTACTGAAATTCCTTGATCACGATTTCTAGTGAATCTGCTAATTCTCAGATTATCTTTCTTGGACTTGTTTTTCTAGTTTTTGATACTAAATTTCTTAGATTTTCTTCTGCTTTCTATTTTCCTTTCTGTTTTATTTTGATATTTCTTTTATTGTTGAGTCATTGTTCCCCCTCCCTTCTAATTATCAGAACATTCAGTTTTTGAATGAGGTTTCCCCTGTCAGTTCTAAGAATGTCAAATTTTAAGTTTTCTTGCCATTCTTTCCTCTCTAGCTTTTCTATTCTGTATCTTGTTTCCTTTCCTCCAGGAACTCTTGCAGTCTCTATGGTCAGTGCCTTTTTTCCTCTGAGGTTTTATCTGTCCTCGTGTCCTCTCACCTTTGGGGTTTACCCCTGGGCATCTCTTTCAAATCAAGGTAGCTCCTCATGATGGTCAGAATTTTCCTGAGTTTGCTCATCTTGGGGTCTCAGTGTTTCTGCTGACCAGCCCACTTACCTGTCCTTTAGCTGGCTCTGGCGGAGCTTCACCTCTCCAATTTCAGGCTGGTTTTCTTGCTAAGACCACTATTTCTGCTTCTTTTGGTATCCATGTTTGGCTACACTTAGTCTACTGTCCTGCTGTTACCTTTCTACCAGCCTCTGTTGGCTTTGTAAATGTTTTGGGGCACTTCTGAACTGGAGGGAGGCACTTACTTCTCAACCTTTTCAGTTTTCTTCATTGTTGGTGTTTCTGAGGCCATTTAAAGATCTGATTTATGCAGGAGACCTGGCCATTTATGCTGCAATCTTAAGAAATTGTCCACCTTCAGTCACCCTCTCCACCATGCTTTTCCTCCGACTTCTTCAGAAAAGTGAAGGATGTATATTTCCTTATCTCTTCTTGGGGATAGACTTGGTGATATTGTATAGCATTCAGCATTTTTTTCTTGTTCTTTCCATTTACATTTTTGTGGTCATTGTGTATATTGTTTTCCTGGTTCTACTCAGTTCATATGGCATATTCATTGTTTCTTATACTACAAAAAGGCAGCTAGGTAGTGCAGTGGATAGAGTGTCAGGCCTGGAGTCAGGAAGACTCATCTTCTTGAGTTCAAATCCAGCCTCAGACACTTACTAGCGCTGTGACCTTGGGCAAACTACTGTTTGCCTCAATTTCCTCATCTATAAAAATGAGCTGGAAAGGGAAATGCAAACCACTCCTGTATTTTGGCCAAACCCCAAATGGGGTCACAAAGATTCAGACATGAGTGAAATGACCCAACATGTTAATAATAATATTCTGTTACATTCATGTACCACAATGTATTTAACCATCCTACAATTAATGGACATCTACTTTGTTTCCAGTCTTTTGCTACCACAAAAAAGCATTTCTGTGAATATTGTGGTGGAGATGGTACCTTTCTTTCTGTCTTTAAACTCCTCAAGGGTATAGACCTGGTAGTGGAATCTCTGGGTTAATCTCAATTGATTTCTCAATAATTTTTAGTCAAACGTGACTACATAAAAAAAGACTACTAATAATATCCTTGCACTGTAAAAAAGATTGAAAGATTGTTATGATAAGGAGCAAAGCAAGACCAAAAGCGATCATTTGCTTAGCAGCTACTTCTTGTGACTTCCTCAGGAAATCATTTCTGATTTGCAATCAAATAAAAGAGATATTTAGGGTTTAATGTGCCTCTGTGAGGGTCACAATTGTTGGTTGAGAAACAACAACAAATATGGACCTCATGATGAAATGCTGTTTTTGCCTTCAGATGAAGTATTAAAAAAAACTGCTGTGAATACAGGATATGATTTTGTGGAAGCATAATTTATGCATGCTGGATTGTGAACACAGTCCCCAGGTACTTACTTAATGATCTAGGAAGCAACAAAGGGAAGTGGGCAGGTCACAGGTTTTGCTGAATATTGGTTGGATCAGTATTCTTTTGATGGGCTACATCAAAATGTTGAACCAAATCATGTTGGAAAATGATGTCAAGATTCTTTTTTTTCTAATATTTTTTAGAATTTAATTTAGTCAGACTTTTCATAAACTTTTGTTGCACATTCTTAGATCATAGATATGGTTTTTAAAAAATAAAATCAATCACATGAATCCAGAGGGGTAGTTCTGAATGCCATCAAATGTAACATTTCATAAGCATATTGTAGAGAATGAAAGCTACTGTTTTCTAAGGTATAAGTTTGCAAAGAATTGAGTTGAATGAATGAATAAATGAAAAAGCCTTCATTCAGAGCTGACTACAAGTTCTCTGCTAGGTACTGTGGATGCAAATACAAAAGTGAGATAGTTCCTGCCCTTTAGTTTACATTCTGATGTAGGGAACCACACATATGGGGGAGTGGTGGCTAGGGAATGAAGTTTCTGTCACAGGAATTGTTATTGGAACCATTGGATAGCCAAATGTTATGTCCTTCCTGCTGTAAATTTGTATTTATTCACTGTTTCCAAATTAATAGATGAGCAAAGGGGGAGATGTTGTGAAGGAAGTGTGTGTATAGTTATGGACACATTCACAGAGAAGATGGCAAGATGTCCAGGTAGGTCTTGTCTTAGAGGTAGATGGCCAAATGGGATGTCATTTAGTTATAATACTTCTGCTCTCTGAAAAAAAGTGTTCTGACTCTACTGTGACTAATTTTTTAGGGAAAAAACCTCAGATGGGTCTGTGATTTCATCCCTGTCGGTACTTCCTCCTGCTGTGAAGATTGTAAGCTATTTGATGAGATCAGGATAATGGTCCAATTATTGTTTATCCTTGACTCTAATAACAATCACTTGACTATCCCAACTATTTGATGATACCTTCATTTCTACCATTATTCTATGTAATCCAAGTCCCAAGTCTCATTGGTGTGGGATTTTCTTGTCATTAGTGGAGCTCCATGCCCTGTACCTGAGGGGTAGGGCAGAGGGGTGAGAGAGAGGAAAGCTTCTGTCTCCTGACTCACAGCAATCTCCTTGGGCCCTGCCTTTGCTTTGGGTGCCTCTACCAATCAGCTTTAAGAGAAAAGATGGGTGATGCCAAACCCCTCTGCAAGGGACTGAAGGGAAAACAAGACCCTGGGAAGAAGCCAACATGAGAGGCACTAGAAATCTTCATCACGTCTCTATCACCAGCTTGCTATACTAGAGGCTTTGGAGAATTTCCCCTTGGTGAGGTCTGAGACTGTCTGGGTTGGGCTGAATTATCTTGCTCCTAATGGGAGAGGTCCTTCACTCTCTATTGTCTGGTATATATTCTCCTATGTATACATTCTCTGATTTCTGTTTTATTTGCTATTGGCTTGGATAAATGGGTTTAAGTGTTGGGTCTGGAATTAGGAATACCTGAGTTAAAATCTGACCTCAGACATTTGTTAATTGTATGACCCTAGGTAAGTCTTACTTCTGTTTGCCTCAGGTTCTTCAATTATAAAATAATAATAGCACCTACCTCACAGGGTTGTCATGAGGATAAAATGAGATTATATTTGTAAAAGGTACTTAGCACGGTGTCTGACATATTGTAGGTATTATATAAATGCTTTCCCCCTGCTTCTCCCCTTCTCTTTCTTCTTCCCCTAGGTTCATAGAATCATAGGCTTATGATTTAGACCTAGAAATGATTTTGGGGGTCATTGAGTTCAACCTCATTTTATGGATGAGGAAACTGAGGCATACAGTGCTTAAGCAAATTGCCCAGCTAGTAGTTATCTGCAGCAGGATTTGATGTCAGGTCTTCCTGCTTCCACATCTAGCACTCCATCTACTATGCCACTTAACAACATCCAGCAACCAGTTTTCGCAGCTAGTGAGGATCACAGTAGAATTTGTTCTCCATCTTTTATAGTAAGAAATTATTTAGGCAAATCAAGAAAGTATCAGCTTCTTTAATTTTCCCAGAGACAAAAGCCCCAGCAAAGGAGTGGTGTTTGAAAGGAGTCACTAAAGGCTTTAGAATAGGGAATTGTCATTGTCAGATCTGTCTTAGAGATATAACTTTGACCGCTGTGTGAATGATAGAGTAGAGAATGTAGAGTATGGAAATAGAAACACCAATTAGGAGGCTATTACAATAGACCAGGTGTGAATTGATGAGGGTCTGAACTCGGTTGGCGGCCCTGTGAATGGAGAGAAAAGGATGGATGTGAAAGACTACTATAGTTATCTCCATGGTTGCTCCTATAAGGTGATCTTTGATAATTTTAATATCTGCAGGAGAAGTATCTTTAAGCCTGCATTTTGTTTGTGTGAGTCAAGTGCTTTTTGGGGTAATCAATAAATCAGCAGGATTTTTTGTTCTCTATAACTATTATATCCAGTTGTGAAACTTTGAAGATATTATATGTTATACTTATATAAAATAATGCAGCGGCAGCACAATGAATGGAGCACCAGCTCTGAAGTCAGGAGGATCTGAATTAAAATCCGGCCTCAGATGCTTAATTAGCTGTGTGACCTTGGGCAAGTCACTTAACCCCAATTGCTCCCTCCAAATAAAATCAGATAAAATAATGCAAACAAATTCAGCCAATCAAGGAAAACAATATACATGATAGCCACAATAAGGTAAAAGAAAACAACATTGAAAGACATCAGAACTGTGATCAATGAGGTTACTAATATCTTAAGAGGGACTCAGAGTATATCAGGTGTCTTAATTCCTGGCAAAGAGGTGGTGAACTACAGGTCGAGGATGAGGCATGCATGTCAGATATGGCTAACATGTTGATTTCTACTGCTTATCTGAATTTTTTTTTTTACAAGATTTGAGTTCTCTTATGAGGACTATGGTCACACAGAGAGGAAGCCATTGGAAAGTGATATTGGCTTTTAGGAAAGAACATCTATAAGACTTTTAATGAGATATAGTCTACTGTATTTTGTAGAAGTCATCTTGTTGTTGTTCCCTTTTTGAATATTTTTTAAAATCATGAATAACCTTGATGCATTCATATAGCATTCTTGTAATGGCAATAAACATGCATTCTTGCAATTTTTATATGTACTTGACAATCCTTTAAAATTATTTTTTTCTGTTTTGGTGTAATCTTTTAGATACTTTAAAATTAATTATTCACTCATTAAACCAATAAAGCAGGATCTTTTATTATTAATATTAAGTATAAGAAACAGTCTTTTGCTTACATAGCCTTTATTTCATACCCCTGGCCTTTATTAATTGCCTAGGATATGTAAATCACTTTTCTAGGATTACAATACAATGGCAAAAACTATATGGCTATGTTCCTCAAGGGGCTTATATTCTATGGATTCCTCTCTAAAATTGCATTATATTTAGTGCAGATTTCTTTATGTATTAGGTAAGATCTAACTACTCTTCCCTGCTTCGTCTTTTCAAGAGAATCATAACTACATTGAACCAATGGAAAGACAAGGGGTGGGCATAAGGCCATTGCACCAAAAGGCAAATGATGAATTGTACCTGTGAAAGACACCATCCAGGATGAGTATGACTGGAAGAGGATGTGGGCTGGTAAGAATGAGAGCTAAAAGACAGATGGAACACTGCATTAATGCCCACAAAATATTAAGAGAAGTTGAGGAAAACCAGTTGGATAATAGGCGTGTTCTCTGTGAAGAAGTTACAGAAAGTTAAGGACAAGAGTTGCACAAGATGAGAAGATGTGAATGGGTTTCAGTATGCACCAATGAAAAGAGTAGTTCCCACATTGAAGAAAACATGGGATTATTGAAATATTGAAAGAGCAAAACATGTAGACACGTGCATACATGTCTATATGTGTATACACATATATGCACGTGTGTACGTGTATATGTGTGTATATACCTATATATAGAACCTAGTGGAGCTAAAACTTCACTAGGTTAGGGGTGTATATGTGTGTGTGCACATGCATATTTACAAGTACATACATGTGGATGAATCTGATCTCTTCGATTTGAGTATTCTCTACAACAATTTCATCCATGAACCATCCTCCCAATTAGCTGCAAATTCCTTTGGCCTTTTGGTTTCATTAATAACAAGAATGTTAGTATTGATACTGTTTAATTACTCCAGTGGTCTATTCATCCATTAGTTACTAGACAAGGATCTCGTATTCAGAGTGGCAGCTAGGTGGTACAGTGGATGGAGTGCTGGGCCTGAAGTCAGGAAGACCTGAGTTCAAATGTGACCTAAGACACTTATTAGCTGTGTGACCCTAGGCAAGTCACTTAACTCTATTACCTCAATTGCCTCATCTATAAAATGAGCTGGGGAAGGAAACAGTAAATCACTCTATTATCTTTGCCAAGAAAACTCCAGAAAGAGTTGCAGAGTTGGACACAACTGAAAAATGACTAAAATAACATATATTTTTTGACAATTTGAAAGCTGTGTTCTTCGCTTCTTCTGTCCTCTTTTTTGGGGGGCTAGTATACCACCATCATTGTTGAAGCAGAAGGAAATCACATAGGGATGAGGTCCATTTGCATTTCAATTTGTTTCACTGGTTTCTAAGGTCAAAGAATTAAACATTAAAGGACCGGTATACTAATGATGAATTGTACCATGTTTATCTAGAAATCAGAATTAATTATTCTCTTACTAGTACTGTATTCAAAGCCATTTCAGTATGGGAGAATTTGTTTGAGATTGACCTCTGTCAAATTGTCCTCAAGAATCTATGATCACTTCTACATTGCGATGAGACGTTAAGAGCAGGACTTTATAGAGGATGCACATGCATATGTGAATATGCCCAGTCAGTCAATGAACATTGATTAAGTGTCTTCTATGTACCATGGATGTAGCAAGGACAGTCCCTGCCATCAAGAAACCCATAGTCTAATGGGGGAGACAACGAGCAAACAGATAAGCTATATACAGGATAAATGGGAATAATTAAGAGAGAAGACATTGAATTAGGAGGAGTTGGAAAAGATTTCTTGTAGAAGATGAGATTTTAGTTGGGATTTGAAAGGCAGTCAGAGAAGCCAGTAGGTGGAGATGAGGAAGGAGAAAAATCCAGGTGTGGGAAACTTCCAGAGAAAATATGGAGCATCTTTTTCATGGAGCAGAAAGGAGACCAGTGTCACTGAATGGAAGAGCATATGGTGAGGAATAAGGTGTAAGAAGACTGGAAAGGTAGGAGTGGCCTTGGTTATGAAAAGCTTTGAATGTCAAACATGGTTTTGTATTTGTTCTTGGAAGCAATAGGGAGCCACTGGAGTTTATTGAATAGGGAGGTTATGGGTGACGCAGTCAAAACCGCTTTTTTTAGGAAAATCGCTTTAGTAGATGAATGGAGGATGGGTTGTTGTGGGGAGACACTTGAGGCATGCCAACCAACCAAATGCCTTTTGCAATAATGTGGGAGTGAGGTGATGAAGGCCTGCTCCAGAGTGGTGTCAGTGTCAGGGAAAGGGGCATCTTTAAGGAATTTTGCAAAGGTAAAATCAACAGGCCTTGGCAACAGATTGGAAATAGGGGGGGTGGATTAAGAGATGAGTAGAGGTTGAAACCTAGGCTATAAACCTGAGGGTCTGGGAAGATCGTGTTCCCCCCACAAGGAAGATAGAAGTAGGAGGAGGGTTTGGAGGAAAGATAACAAGTTTAGTTTTGGATATTTTGGATTACTCACACATATATGTTATGAATTATATAGTCTTAGTTTATTGTGACAATTAAACTTTAATTACCCTGGTTATATCTGTTATATTAGTCAGTTTTCCTTCATATACTTATATAGCTGTTCTAAAAATCTTAGCATAGTTTTAAGTTTTAGTAACATAAACAGGAACACCCTGTTTACATTTATATATATATATATATATATATATATACATATATGTATATATATTATAAACCATTTCATTAGAAATGAATGATAGCTCTAGTTTTGACTTTTCATGTATGCCAGTGAGAACTGTCATAAGAACATAGTGTTAATATCTATGCTAGGCATGTGTAGACATGAATTTATATACAAAGATAAAATTTTATTCCTTGGAGTCTGTTTGTCATGATTAATGCACTGAAATGTATCAGTAAGAGTCCTTTGACTTTGAGAATAGAGCCATATACTTAATTTAGGGAAAAAATGTAATTCTGACATTCTGTCCTTTGTCATAACCAAATTTGTGTCATCATTTCCCTCATCAATATTGAACATACTTTGTCTTAAACAGTTTCAGCTTTCAGATTATGTTTATATCTTTTTTTTTTCCTAGCAATTTATTTCCACTGTAGTCACTTTCTGTCAATATCAAATTCCCACAAATGAAAATGACTAGAAATAGCTTCCACAGTTCAGGAAAAACTGAGAGTTGATGTATTAACTGCATAGTGACATGCCATTTCAGCTTTACCCACTGTTGAGGGAAGAGTGGCATGTGGCACCATAAGCAGCAGCTATAAAGACGATTGCTCGTAGAACAAAAAATGTCACACTTGATGTAGCCTCTGTCTGTTACTTTAATGTGATGCACTTGAGTGTAAAAATAAGAGCCTCTGTCAGGATTATTAATTATCTGTTCTTGTTATAGAAGCCAGGATTATGAAATGTCTTTGAACCACTTGACATAATGGGATATTTTGGTGACTTGCATACATGCCTCCACAAGGGCATGTGCCAATCTCAGAGTGCTGCCTCATCTGCTGGGAGGGTGGCCTCCATATTGTGGTGACCTCACACACTAGCACCACTGGCTTCAAGAGTTCGGGGTAGCCAATTTCGCTCCTAGATTTTTTTTTTTCCCATGCACCAATGGGGCACATTTCTCAGGTAATTATATAATTCTGAAGCCCATCTAACACTGTTCTATTCATCTATTGTACCTTAAATACACACAGAATTAATCATGGAAGCAGATGGATTTATTTTAACTATCCACATTCCTTCTAACTCATACTCTTTTTTTTTTTCTCCAAATACTCCATAAGGGCTATGATCTCATTACTCTGTGGATTTCCTTCTACAATACAGATTGTAATTCTTCTGTGCCTGCCCATTCTGTATGCCTCTCATCCATAAGTCTACCATAGGAGACCCTTCCAAAACTCCAGGAAGAAGAAAGGAGATTTCTCATATTCTTTTGACACAATTAAGTAGGTGGCTTATACAATGGTTCCTCTTTGGTCTCACTAGGTAACCAGGCCTTCTTCTTTGTTGCTTATATATTTAGTTGGTAGCATCCTTTATATCATTTCCATTACCTTTCTCCACCCCACACCCTAAAACAAAAAACCCTTCTTCCTTCCCAAGTTTCCTATTTTTCTGTTGAAGACAATACCATCGTATCCTCCCAGTTACCCAGGCTTGTAGCCTCAGTGACATCCTTGACTCCACACTGTCTTTTGTGCCCCCACCCTCACCCCATTCAATCTATTGCCAAGGCCTGTAGATTTCACTTTTGTAACCTCTCTCATATATGCCCCCTCCTCTCGTTTGACACTACTCCCTACTCTGTTTCAAATGCTCATCACCACGCCCCTGCACTCTTTTGAAAGACTGTTGGTTGATCAGTCTACCTCAAGTCTCTCTCCCCTCCAGTCCATTCTTCTCCATTCAGCTGTCAAAATGATCTGCCTCAAATGTGCACCTTACCACTTATTGTAATCCAGGCTTCTTTTGATTGTTGCTGAAAAGTACCTTTTCTGGTACTATAATCCTCCCTTACATAAAAATCATTGAATCTATATTAGTCCACACCAGTCATGCTGGTCATAAGTGCTCAGACCTGTACAGATTATAATAAAAACCCCATGTGGGGTTTTCTTGACAAAGACACTGGAGTGTTTTGCCATTTCCTTCTCTAGCTCATTTTACAGATGAGGGAACAGCGGCAAACAAAGTTAAGTGATTTGCTCAGGGTCACATAGATAGTGTCTGAGTTCAGATTTGAACTCAGGAAGATGAGTCTTCTTGACTCCAGGCCTACACTCTATCCACTCTCCCACCTAGGACTTGAATTTCTGTCAGGAATGCCTTTCAATAAACTTTTCCTCATCCTTCTGTGGAATGAACACTGGACTTGGAGTTTAATTGATAAATCATAGCATTAGAGTTGGAAGGGCTCTAAAGGTCATGAAGTTTAACCCTATCATTTTGTAGATAAAAACACTGAGGCCCAGGCAGATGAAGTACATTTTCCAGGGTGATACAGGTCTTCATCTTTCTTGACTTCTCGATAGCATTTGTCACTACTGACCATCCTCTCCTTTTGGATATTCTCTTCTCTTTGGGTCTTTGTGATATCACTTTCTCTGTTTTCCTTCTACCTGTATGACCATTTCAGAGTGTCCATCATCCATATTCCAACCCCCTAACTAATATTTGTAAATGTACCTCAAGAATCTCAGTTGTCTTCTCTCATCAGATTCCTTACATTCAACCATATTCTTTATTCAAATGACTTTCAGCTCTATGTATATAATCCTATACTCTCTTGTGAGCTCAGGTCCCATATCACCAAATATCTACAAACAAAAATGTTGCTTTATGATGTATTTTATGACAGTGAATTTTAAGTAGTGCATTAAATATGCTTTTATCTGTATATTCTGTCTCTCCCAATAGAATATAAGTTTCTGGAGGGAAGTGACCATTTCATATTTATCATTGTACCCATCAGGAAGAAGTGCTTATTAAATGCTTGTGGCTTGGTTGATTAGGTATGAGCTTGCTTTATATGAATGCATTTGCCTGTCAGTGTAGTAAATTTTTAGCTGAGAGAATGCATGTTGTCAGTAGCAGTTGTGAATTATGAATCTTAGTGGAGAGAATATAGGAGTGTTTATCTTGGTTTTCTTTCACAGAGATTGGAAAGTCACACCCTCTTTCACACCTCATTTGCTTTCATATAATCCTTGACAAAAGTTGTCAGCTATTTTACTCTTGGCTCCAACTTATATTTTAGTAAAAGCTGATTGGAATACATTGACTCCAGATTTTTCCCTGTAAGGAAATGACATTTATGACGGAACCTGCTCCCTTTTGGTGAAGCCCCTGCTTAAAAATCAAGACAATACAGATGTGAAGTTGAAAATTATAATGGCAGTGACAATAGATCTTGGCTTTCTCTTTTGAAGTCTCCTTAGTCTTGGGTAATACCTTGTTACATGAAAGGTGATGTTCCATCTGCTTGATTCTTAAAGATCCTTCTTTTGTGAGGAGTAGCCAAATGTATTCTAAGCGGGGTGCTTGTGCTAACCAAGAATGAGAGTCAAATCATTCTTGGTTTTAAAGTGGAGCCACAGTCAGGCTTTGGTGTGGAGCATTTCTGGCAGTTTGTTGGAGGCAAACAGTTTCCACCTGTCAAGATGATTTGCTCCTCAGCCTCTCTGAAAAGAACCACTTACTGACAGCAAACACAAGTCCTTGTTCATCTTAACAGGCTTGCCTTTTTTTTTTTCTTCCAGTTGCTAAATTAACCAGGAGGCAAAACCAGCCAGATTGATGCACCCAAGGAACAGCTGATTTTCCTGACAAGGTAAAGGAAACAGGAAGTATAATAGCATGCATTCTTGCTTAATACAGATACCTGCAAAGTGCTTGGCTTGTTGCCTGTGATAACATATCATCTATGAGTTCCATGCTGTGTGCAGTCAATGTAACAAGAGACTGTCATCACAACCTTCTCAGAGCACCCACACATGTGTATTTATGTTTTTTTTGATGACTTTTGTATTTTGACAGTTCTTTAAATTGCAGCACCTTCCATATTCATCTAGTGTGACTAACTTTAAATTTCCTTAAAGAAGGTACAAATCAGGCTTTCCCAATGACCTGTTTAAGGTGCAAATGAATGTTAGCACATTTCTAAAATGGAGTAATTTTATATTTTGCACACATGGAGATATGAATACATATCAACTCCACAATGGTTGTTGTAGGATTTTTAAAATTATTATTCAAAATGGGAAATAAATGTGTGAATTTAACTGGGGGGGGGTGTGAAATTCTGTATTTGAATAGTCTGGGAACCTTGATAATAATTGGCTATAACACCAAGAGAAATCAGAAGCACGTACCATTTCTGCAGTTTCAGACTATTTTGAGAGATTTTAGTCTGTTTGATATGGAAAGGTTAGGTGTTTGCAAACAGCCTACAGAAGCGAATTCTCTTGTGATTTAAAATAGCAAATGGCATTAAGTGATCTCTTCTATGACTAAAGCTGTCTGACGTCTGAAGTGCCTGAATCTGACAAATCCAGGAACACTAACTCAGCCCAATTGAAACAGGACTTAACCTTTTCTCTCTTACCAAATCAGTGGACAATGGGCCTCAGCTGCATGGCGTATTAGGAAAGCTAACCCAACCTTCAGGCCAGCTGGAAGGCAAGGCTGTGGTCCTTCTCAGCCAAATAGACACTTGGCACCCAATTACCCCTGGGCAGAGGTTGAACATGGTTTGAATGAAGCTTGGATTTGATGGTGCTTACCTCTTCAGGTTGATAACGTTGGGCATCCTAGACTCCTTTCATTAACTGGCCTGCTATATAGATGGCAGCGCTGAGAGTAAATAGCCAACCTCTAAAACAGTTGGTTCTTTTTTATTATTTGTAATTTTGTCTATTTGCATATGAGCCTGGCAGCATATGGCATGATGGATTTTTTTTTTAAACCTCAAAAAAACCATAAACACCCATCTAGTAGGCTGAGCATCCAGCTTTCGGCAATTGGGAGCCGATGTTGCCTGTTCCACCTGCCACTCGTCTGGGGGTCAGGACACAAAATGATGACCTATTAGGTTTTCTTAGCCAAGCAGGACTCTCTAATGCCATGATTTAATTCCTAACAATACTGCCAGAAATGAGTATAAGTGGCAATAACCACCATGTCAATAGAAAATCTGATTGGCTGAATACCTAATCTGTGTAGTACCTAGTATTCTACTCTAATTAGATCCCTTCCAGGCTGTCAGGAATGGTAAGGGATAAAGACTGCTTCTAATTCGGTCTGCACAGGTCCGTTTTGAGTAAAAATATGTAGGGATGTACAGTCATGTTATCCAAACACACTAATAAAGATCACCAGGAGAAACAGAGGAAAAACACAAAGATTTTTATTGAATTTCCACTAAGAGTACGCTGGACTTATAGGTAGCTTTGTAAAATTGGCCTTTTCCAAAGCCACAGGTTTTGATTACTCTTTTTGTCAGGCACTTATAAGTGTTGAAAAAAAAAACTGAATTATTTCTAAACCTAGGAGAGGAGATTTCATGATTTGTATTGTGAAAATGGACCTATCTTTTACTTCTCCCAGAACTTCCTGAAACAAAGAAAAAGTTTATTTGTATTGGAATCTTATGTATATATGCATACATACAACATACAATGTATTTGTAGATATGTTTATCTTCCTATCTGCCTCTCTCTATATAAATCTATCCCTGTATCTATCCATCCATATCTATCTATATCTTTATATCTATATCTATCTGTCAATCTATAGATTTTTGTATTTATTTCTGTATCTCTGTATCTATTCATCCATCCATCTATCCATCCATCCATCCATCCATGCCTGCCTATTTATCTATCTGTGTATCTCTCTCTCTCTCTTTCTCTCTCTCTCTCTCTCCAATTTCATTGATATGGGAAAATTCCCTCCACTGCTGCAAATCAGCAATTCCTTTGCAACTTTTAGTCTTAAGTAGTTGTCTGGGCAGTAAAGATATTAAGTGACTGTTTGCTGTAGCTTTCTCATCCTGACAGGGACCTCTGTCCTTGTTGCCCCTTCCTTTGATTGTCTATTTCCTCCTGGAACCTCCATTTTAAGGAATGGCCTCCAGACTAACCATGTTCACTCCCTCATTCCTTTATGCTCCTTCTTCCTTAGCTCCTGACTCTCTAGAATTCTTCTTCCACCAGGTTGCGCCCTTCCATTCCTACCATTTTTCTTTTATGGGGTTGTTTCTCTCCATTAGAATGTAAGCTGCTCAAGGGCAGGGAGTGGCTTTCTTTTTGCTTCTCTTTATTTTTTCAGTCCTTTACACAGTGCCTGAAATAAAGTAAGCGCTTTATAAATAAATGCTTGTTGACTTGTATTACCTATAATCACATAATATGTATTAGAGACAGAATCTGAATCCAGTCCTTACTGATTTCAAAACCAGCATTCTATCTACTCAGCTTCCCTTTAAAACAAACAAAAACGTAAAACAAAATATGGTACCTTGTAATGATATTTCCACATGTATTCATCTCATCGTTAAACAAATTTCAAGAAACAATGAGGTGACTTTTAACCAGATAAATTGATGTGGAATACACGAGTAGGTAACTGGTCATCTTAAAATAAGGAAGTCAGCTGGTTAAAAATTTTGAGCTGATTTAGAAACAGTTCAATGGGAAAAAAAAAGTTTAAATAAACAAAATTGTTCTTAAGGTTTAGGACTCAGTAGTTGCCACTGAACTGTATCTTTTGGACAACTTGTCTCCATCCTGTGGTATTTAATTTTTGAGCTGCCTTACTTTTCTTAGCAGTTTCTCGTCCATAGACAGGCTTTGAATGCCTGGTCAGGCCCCTGTAACTTGAAGTATTCAGTGAGTGCAAGGCAAAATTATTTTTTTCCTTGCATTAACAGAACATCTGGAAACTATGATGGCCTCTGAGGAGCCTAGGCTAAGAGAGACAGAGTAACTTGGGAACAGGGAGACTTCCCATTCCTAATAGAATCTGGGTATGAGCTGTGTGCAAGTGTCCATTGTGACTTTTGAGCTGTTTGTAATGTGTGTGGTTGTCTGTGTGCCAAGTGTGGACTAAGTCAAGATGCTAGAAAAGGCCTGGGTGAAGTCAAGGTGGGGCAACCCAAATAGGATGGCTATGATTGGAAATGGACTTAATTCTGAATATAGAGGGAAATTTCGATTCAGTTTTTCCAGAAAGGGTCAAGCATGTCTATTTGTTTTTGTGCATTTACCTGAATGAGTTTGCCTAAAGGCGGAAGTTTGTAGTGAAGGAATCCTTTGTAAGTACTTACATGTTGGGGCTATGGTATGTGTACACTTGTGGTGGGGCGGTTCAGTGTTTTCTTGTGGAGATCTTTCCAAGCTGCCGCACTGAGTACCTCAAAAATCTTCCAATTTATAATAATAGGCATGAAATCTTGGCTTTTAAACATACTCTTAGGATGATGGGGCAGAATCCCAGACACTCACAGCATCAGAAATGCCTGTTTTGAAAGTATCTCTCATCAGTTTATGCTGTTACTGGAAGAGTAATGCTCCTTCTAGCCCCCTTTGCCCATCACTGTTAGGAATCATTCCAAAAACTGCCACAGGATGCTAGATTCTCGTGGCAAAGAAAACAGAGAGCGCACTCTTCTCTGACTGCCTTTCTGTCAATCAGGGCTGTGGGAAAGAGACAAAAGATACTTGTCAGGACAATTTCTTTTCAGAGAAACCAATGCAGCAGCATCCATCCCAAGGTCTGGAGGTTTATGTGAGTCTGATTGTTGACTTACAAGCAATATAAATTGTCTAAAGACACAAAAGCTACTAAGTCTGGTTATGAGCAGGTAGCTGGTGATATCCTTCTCTTTAAATACCCCAACTAATGCTTTCTCCTATACACTGTCTAAAAGAGGGCACAGGGCAGCTCAGCTGTTTCCAGCAAAATGGTCTTAGTACTAACCCAGTCAACCTGCTATGTGCCAATGCGCTGGGAATACAGATATGAAAAAGAAAAGCAGTCCCTACCCACAAGGACCTTACAGTCTAATGGGAGAAGACAACACATAAAACAAGCTGAAAAGGGGGTGGAGGAGAGGAAAGGAAGGTACCTGGAATGATAAAGTCCTATGTAGTAGGTCAGATGGGAAATGAAGACATAGCTTCCCTGGAGGACCTGCTTAAATGGAAGTTCTCCACCTTACATTCAGAAGGGTTCCAACATAGTGCAAATAGTATATCAATTTATATGTTTTTCCATATCTTTTTGAAATAATCTATTTCCTAATTTCTTATAGCACTCCATCTCTTTCATCTATCATAGCTTGTTCAACCATTTCCTAATTGACGGACATCTCTTTACATTTTCAGGATTTTTTTCCCCTACAAGAATTGCTACTCTGAACATCTTTTTGTAGATAAGAGACTTTTTCTTCTTTTATCTCTTTTGGGTATAGGTCTAGCAGTGGTATAGTTGGGTTAAAGGGTGCATGAGCACTGTTTAGTAACTTTTTGTGTATAAATCCAAATTATTTTCCAGAATGGTTATGCTTATTCATATGTACATCAGCAGTGTATTAATGTGCCTGTTTATCCACAGCCCATCCAATACTTATCATTTTCCTTTTTTTTTTTGTCATCTTTGCCACTCTGATGGGTATGAGATGTAATCTCAGAATTGCTTTAATTTGCATTTCCCTAATTAGTAGTGATGTGGAGCATTTTTACATATGGCTGTGTATGTAGCTTGAGTTTCTTCCCTTGAGAACTGTCCATTCATATCCTTAAAACATTTATCAATTGGGGAATGACTATTTTTCTTATAAATTTGAATTTGTTCCATGTATATGTTGCAAATGAGATCTTTATTAGAGAGACTTGCTTAAAAGATTTCTCTCCTGTTAATTTTTCTCTTAATCTTAGCTTCATTAGATTTATTTATGCAAAAACTTTTAAATTTTATATAATCAACATTGTCCATTTTATCTTTTGTGATCCTTTCTATTCATTGTTTGGTCATAAACTTTTTTACTATTCATAGATCTGCTAAGCAATTTTTTTCCATGCTTCACTAATTTATTTATGATATGACCTTTTATATCTAGTTCATCTACCTATTTGGAACATGTCTTTGTATAAGGTATGAGATGTTAGTCTAGATCTAATTTCTTCTATACTGCTGTACAGTTTTCCTAGCTGTTTTTGTCAAATAGTGAGTGGAGTCTTTGTGTTTCCATATATTATATACCTCATCTGTTTTACTGATCAATCTCCATTTTTTAACCAGTATCAAATTATTTTAATAATTACTGCTTTGTGATACAGTTTAATATCAAGCACTGCTATGCCCCTTTTGTTCCCATTTCCTTTCACTATTTTTCTAAGATTCCCTTTTCCCCTTCATATGAATTTCATTATGATTTTTTCTTATTTTACATAATAAATCCTTTGATAGTTTGATTGGCATGGCATTGAATATGCAAATTATTTAGATTTGTGTTTTCATTTAAATTTTATTGGCTTATGCTTCTCATGAGCAATTAATATTTTTCTAGTTATTTAATTCTGTCTTCATTTCTCCAAACAGTTCTTTGTAGTTATATTTATGTTGTTCTTGTGTGGATCTTGAAGGATAACTTCACAAGTATTTTATACATGTTATAGTCATTTTAAATGGAATTTCTCCTCTTCTGCTGGGTTTTATTGGTACTATATAGAAATACTGTCAATTTATTTTATATCCTGCAAGTTTGCTGAAGTTATCATTTCAATTAGTTTTTTAGTTAACTCTTTAGGCTATATACCATTATGCAAGTTAAATTTTATAAGTGATTTTGTTTCTTCTTTACCTAAATTTATTTGCTCAATTTCTTATTTTATTTCTATAGTCAGCATTTCTAGTATTATGTAAAATAGAAGTGAACTCTCACAAAGGCCCACTGCCTTTTCCAGTCATATTTTTCTCTGATGATACCCGTTCTGTCGCTTTCTCCTGTTTGAAAATATGTAGTAGCCTGCTAATTTCTGTTATGTGTCTTTTTGTCACCCTTGGCAGGCCCTGAAATTTTAATGCTTAAGAATTTAGTAATCCATGAATCATAATTATATAGTATTACCAAAAGAATACTGATGTTTAAAAGATGGGTCTGTGTTTCAGGGAGAATCTTGGGATCTTCAAAACCCCCAAATTATTTCCCAAATGCTCAGTTTTTTCTCTCATTTACTTTTGACTGAACACTGGTTATCTGAAATGTGTATCTACGGTATATATTTATAGATTGGGTTTTTCCCATGTGGATAATTAGGGCACACTTTTATGATTAATTATGGATCTTATTTTAGCAGCTTTATAATGTTCCAGGGCTTGATTCAATCAGTGAAATGCTATCCACAAATTAGAGTGACTTCATACTCTACAAAGATTCCCTCTTCCATTTGGACTCCATATTGGCTATCTTCCCTGACCACAACAAACAAACATCTTCTTTCTTTATGTTTCACTAAAAGTTATTTCTATGATTGCATTTTTAACCAATTTTGTATGATTTAGATAAATCCATGGAGGACAGATTGTTGGAGGAAAGTCTTTAAAGCAGCGGTTTGCTCTACCAATTCAAAATTTTTTTAATAGTCAGCAAAGAATAGCTATGAGAGGATCATGTATTTTACAATATTTTAGTCAATTGTGTGATGAAAGATAATATTTTACAGCAGACATTTAATTGTTCGCTGAATGAACAAAATAGGACATTTATTAAAGGAAGGGTGTTTTCAAATATAAAATTTTAACGTAGCCCTTATAAATGTAGAGTTTAGTATAGTGAAGAGATTCCAGCTGATTGTTAGATTCCAAATCCTAGATAAAAGCAAGATATCAAATTAAAGAGAAAACTAATTATTTCTTCCTGTGGTGATTTATTTAAAATTGCTCCAAAGTAGTGAAAATAAATTTACATGGTAGTCCAAATCTTGCATAGTTAAAATACCTGTTTTAAGGGAAAATATCCTTAATATATTAAAAAAAAAAACTAGCAAGAATTTTAAAAAATCTACTGAATAGTAATATTATATGAGGTCTAAAGTAGACTGATTTGTGGACTTTTACTTAGGAAAAAATAATTTTGCAAAGGAATTATGAATCCATTAGAAGTTTATAGCTGTGTCTCTCCTGGTGGTGCCAATTAGAATAAGAACACAGGTGCCCTTAAAAATAGACATATTTATCTTGTGCTTAGAAATGATGTCAGTAACAGCATCACCGGGGTAAAATGCACAGTCTACAACATGCAAACCGGTTATGTTCCAAGTTTGAATCTCTTGTGCTTTGAAGTTATAGATGTATTTACCTATAGAGACAATGTCGTAAGTTCAGACTAGTTTTGCTAAGCAATCCAGGAAGGAAATATTATATATTAAAAGGGCTGAATTATACTAGTAATTGCACTATAGAATCTAAATAACCTTAAAAATTCTTTAGGGAAATTCGCTCCAAATTTGTACTGAGGACATTGGGAACACCATACTTACAGTGGTGGGAGACCCTCAAACCCCAGAAACAGCAGGGATGCAGTTTCCTCCTCCTCCTGCCCCCAACATTTTAAAATTTAATTTAATTACCAAAGTGGGGACTCCATGGGGAGAGCCAGGGTTTCATCAGGAGAAAAGAGAGATTGGCTTAAGATTCTCAACCTTTTTTTCTGGGGTGATGGAGCTGAATGTATGCAACTTTAGCTTCCAGTACATTGAGGGCTCAGACAGTAGCAGAGCAGAGACCCTGGAGGTTTGTTTAACATTAGCATCCACTTTTATATACAGATTATTTGTAAGTCAGATGTTTGGAAACAAAAGATTATGTGTATTTGCAAATGAATCACACAAAGTTGGGAGTGGGTGTATATAGCAAATATAGTGGATGACAGAATCAAGTTCTCAATTACCTCAACTGGATTAAATGGGACAAAATAGCACTCAACAAGGATAAATATATAGTACTACATTTAAAGTCAAAGAATAAATTGCAGGATGGTAGAGATATGGCTGAAAAAGCAATCCATGTGAAAAAGACCTGAGGGATCTGATTGATCATAATTTAAATTTCAATTTTTAAAAATTTTCTGTTCCAAATTCTCTCCTCTCCTCACCAATTGAGAAGACAAGAAAAACAAGGCTTGTTACAAATATGTATAGTCATGAAAAACAAATTTACACATTCATTATGTAAAAAAAAAAAGAAAACAGGTAAATATGCTTTAATCTGCACTTTGAGTACTTCACTTCTCTGGAAATACCATGTTTCATCATAAATCTTTTGGAATTGTAACTGGTCTTTCTGTTAATCACAGGTCTTAAATCTTTTAGAGTTTATAATCTTTGCAATATTGCTTTTATTGTATACATTGTTCTCCTGGTTCTGCTCACCTTCCTGTATCAGTTCATATAAATCTTCCTAGGTGTCTCTAAAACTATGTCTTTTATAATTTATTACAGCACAATAGTATTTTTTTAATATTCATGTATCATTGTGTGTTCAGTCATTCCTCAACTGAAGGAACTGACTTTTTTTAAGCCAACTTTTTTTTCAGGCAGCAAACCATGTGACTCTATAATCTTTGAAGTTAAGGATTATAGAAAGCTTTGAAGAAGCTTATGTTGAGCTGAACAGTCTGCAATATATCATGAGTGAAGAATTGTTCAGAAGTAGTATAAAGGATATTATCAAAGAAATGTGTGAGAGAAAAAAGAGGTGGCCTGTCACACTGTGAGAACAAGGGATAATTGATAGACTGCTCTCTAGCTCCACTGGTATCCTTGAGACATCAAGAGAGTGTGGAGAAGACTTCCTACATTTTAGGCAGACCCTCAAGGCAAACTTCATAGGACATTACAGATAAGAGTTACACAGATAGGTAGGTATGGATAAGTTGTGACTTGCATTATTAGAGGAAATTCCCATGTCAGTGAGAAAGCAAATTTTTTGAAGTTTTGTAGGAAATTCAATATGAACCAAAAGTAGGAAGTAATTTCTGAAAAAAAAAAAAAAGCTAATGAAATATTAGACAAATGCTGCCTTTTGCAGGAAGCCTTCTCATTCTCCCCAGACAGAAAGACCTCCTCAAAAGTTCCCTTTTTCCTACTTGGTATGATCATGTCTGTATCTATTTATATACATGTTATCACCTTCATTCATATGTAAATTCCTTGAGAGCAGTGCCATTTTTTTGGTTTCCCTTTTATTTTGTTTTTGGTGCCCCCAGCACATAGCACTGTGACTGGCTTAATAACTTGCTATAAAAATTTTCCCCAGTTTTCAGATTTTCTTCTAATCTTGACTTCATTGATTTTGTTTGTAAAAACAAACAAAAACCACTTTTTAATTTAATGTAACCAGAATTATACATTTTATATTCCATGATTCTCTCTATCTCTTGTTTAATCATAAATTCTTCCCTTATTCATAGATCTGGCAGGTAACCTATTCCATGCTTTCCTAATTTGGTTAAGGTATCATCTTTTATGTCTAAATCATGTATACACTTTGACATTTTCTTGATATGTGATGTGAGATGTTGTTCTCCATCTAGTTTCTGTCAGATTGCTTTCCAGCTATTCCAGCCATTTTTGTCAGAGTGAGTTTTTGTCCCTAAAGCTGGGATCTTTGGGTTTATCAAACACTAGATTCCTGTGGTTATTTACTACTGTGTATCATGTATCTAATTAATTCTACTGATCCCAGTTTGCAGTTATTTTAAATGGAATTTCTTTTTCTATCTCTTGTTGCTGGGCTTTGTTGGCAATATATAAAAATGCTGATGATTTATGTGAGTGTATGTTATATCCTGCAACTTTGCTAAAGTTGTTAATTATTTCAACTTGTTTTTTAGTTGATTTTCTAGGACTCTCCAAGTATACCATCATATCATCTATAAAGAATGATAGTTTTGTTTCCTCATTGCCCGTTCTAATTCCTTCAAATTTTTTGTCTTGTCTTACTGCGATAGCTAGCATGTCTGGTACAATACTGAATAACAGTGGTGATAATGGTCTTCTTTGCTTCACCCTAGTCCTATTGGGAAGGTTTCTAGCTTATCTCCATTATAGATAATGCTTGCTTATGGTTTTTGATAGATACTACTTATCATTTTAATGATAGCTCCATTTATTCTTATACTTTTTAATGTTTTTAATAGGAATGAGTACTGTATTTTGTCAAAAAATTTTCTGCATATATTGAGATAATCATATGATTTATTTTTTCTTATTGATATGGTCAATTATTCTGATAGTTTTCCTAGTATTAAACCAACCCTACATTCCTGGTATAAATTCCAACTGGTCATAGTGTTTGATTTTTATGATTTATTGTTATAATTTTCTTGCTAGTATATAAAGTTTTTGCTTCAATACTCTTTAAGGAAATTATTCTATAGTTTTCTTTCTCTGTTTTGTTTTTGTTTTTTGCTGGTATAGGTACCAGCACCATATTTGTGTCATAAAAGGAATTTGGTAGGATTCCTTTTTTGCCTATTTTTCCAAATAATTTATACAGTATTGGAATTAATTGTTCTTTAAGTCTTTGGTAGAATTCTCTTGTGAATCCATCTGGTTTGGGAATTTTTTTTTTTTCCTTAGGGAGCTCATTGAATGCTTATTCAATTTCTTTTTCTAAGATAGAGTTATTTAAATATTCTATTTCTTCTTCTGTTACTCTGGGCAATTTATATTTTTGTAAATATTAATCCATTTCCCTTAGATTATTAGATATATTGGCATACAGTTGGGCAAAATTGCTCCTAATGATAGCTCCTGCTTTAATTTAATATTCATTGGTGGCAAATTCACCCTTTTCATATCTGATCCTGGTAATTTGGTTTTCTTCCTTATTTTTTTTTTAAATCAAATTAGCCAAAAATGTATCTATTTTATTTTTTTCCTAAAAACATCTCCTATTTTTATTAATTAGTTCAATGATTTTCTTATATTCAACTTTATTAATCTCACCTTTAATTTTCAGGATTTTCAATTTGGTATTTATTTGGAGATTTTTAATTTGATGTTAATTTCTTCTTTTTCAATTTTCTTGGTTGCATGCCCAATTCATTGTTCTGCTCTTTATTTTATCAATGTGTGTAGAGATAGAAAATTTCTCTTAAATACTTTTTTGGCTGCATCCCATGAATTTTGATATGTTGTCTTATTGTGTCATTCTCTGTAATAAAATTATTTATTGTTTCTATGATTTCTCTTTGACCCACTCATTCTTTTAGAATTTAGTATTCAATTAATTTTAATCTTTGACATTCTCAATTATGAGGGCTTGTGGATAATTATGTCAAAATACAATTGCCTGGAGAAGTGCATCGCTATTGTATACTCCTTCTAACTGCCCTAAAAATGTTAAAGTTCTTAGAAGTTACACATGTCTTTTTCACCTATAAGATTGTAAGTAACTTAACCTTATTGAAACTTTATGATTTCTCTTTCCTGTTTGCATTTTTTATGCTTCTCCTGAGTCTTGTGTTCAAAAGTCAAATTTTCTATTGACTCTGGTCTTTTTATTAGGAATGCTTAAAAGTCCTCAGTTTTATTAAGTGTCCATTTTTTCACCCTGATGGTTTATACTCAGTTTTGCGAGGTAGGGGTGATTCTTGGTTGTAATCTTAGCTTCTTTGCCTTTCAGAATATCATATTCTAAGCCCTCTGATTTTTTAATGTAGAAACTGTTAGATCTTGTGTTATCCTGACAGTAGCTCCATGATATTTGAATTGTTTCTTTCTGGCTACTTAGCCTAAAATGCTTTCCCTCCTCATTCCCCACCCCCACACCCAATCCTGGCTTCCCTGACATATTTTAAGTCCGAGCTAAAATCCCTCGTTTCACTCTTGTCCAAATCTTCATGACTCCATTTGGGGTTTTCTTGACAAAGATACTAGAGTGCTTTATATCCCTTTCTCCAACTTGTTTTACAGATCAGGAAACTGAGGCAAACAGGGTTAAGTGACTTGTCCAGGGTCACATAGCTAGGAAGTTTCTGAATCTGGATTTGAACTCAGGTCCTCCTGATTCCAAGGCTGCACCCTATCTACTACACTACTTAGCTATCACTTCTCCTAGTCAGTCTTTTTTTCCATCTTTAAACTGGGCTGTTTGCAGCTGTGGGAACAATGGCAATATCCAGGATGACTAGAGAGTGAAAGACAAGGCTAATTAACAAGTATTTATTGATCACGTCTTATAAGCCAACCACTGTGCTAAGTGCCAAGGATAGAAATACAAGTAAATAGGAAGTCACTGTCCTCAGGAAGCTTATTTTCTAATGAGGAAGATAACACACAAAAGGGTGTTGATGGTGAGGAAGAGGGGAGGAAGGAAATATCTGGACAGGTATGAGGAGGTAGGGTGTCAATGAAATCTGGAAATTTAGAAGAACCTGGAGAGGAATGAAGTTTGGTCCCAAAAGGAACTCACTGATGGGAGAATTGGGCCAGTGTGGTGGAGGGATGTCCCAGGGTGAGAAGGGGAAAGTGTGATTGCATTGCTTCTTAGATATATTAGTTGAATAGCTTGGTGTCCTCATGCTTAATCTTCTGCCCAAACATAACTAGAGGAAATGGCTATAGGCACCTCAAGTCCTAAGGTGCGGGAGAGGGAAGAAGACTGAGATAGAAGGCAGCAGGAAACTACTGCGCCTATCCTGGGGGAGTACTGTATTTGCTGGAGAGGAAGTGGCCGTTACCGTTCAGGAAGCCAATGTGTTTGGCTTTTTGGCGAAACAAACATTTACAAAACTTAGGTCCAAGCAGGGTGCACATTTTCTAGCACAAGGTGCTTGGATGATAGTGTCTTATCTAGTATTCTCAAGTATTTTTAAGTTATTAAAGCCTAAAACTTCACTTACAGTTTTGGGGCAACTCATATGTTGTATGTAATAAATATGCCACGTCACTTGGAATTGTTTTTAAAGTGAAAATTGCCTTTTTAGCCTAAAAATCAATGTTCAGTTCAACACTTATTAAGCACTTATTTTGCAAGGTACTGTGTGAGAAATGGAAAGATGATTTTTTAATGGATTTTTTTTCTCTCAAAAAGCATGGGATAGTTAATTAAGAAACTAACATCTCATGGTAGAATCAATAAGTCAAATAAGTGGTTTTTTTGGATGCAAGGCAGTGAGGGCTTTCTGTAGAAAATTGGCAGTTATTTCATAACATAAACAGACATTTAAAAATAATCAAATTGGGCATTAGTCCTGTCTTCAGTTCCCAACTATCTCCTCTTCACTAACACAGCCAAAAGCCTAATTCAAATTCATCACCTCTAACTGGACTGTTGTAATAGCATCCCAATTAGACTTACTATCTCCAGTCTCTTCCCTCTCCAATCTTTCATACAGCTCCCAGAACCCTAATGCTAAAGTGACCATGTCACTTCCCTTCCCAATTAAGACTTTTCAGGTACTCCCTCTTTTAAAGCCCTTCCCAATCTGGTCTTGCCTAACCTGTCTTTCCAGGCTGATTATACATTACTCCTCTCTCCTGGCCTCCACACACCTGCCAGACTGGTTTCCTTGTTCCCCATACATGACGTTTCATCCCAATATTCTATCTTCTGCCTCCAAGCAGCGGTAACCGAAGGCCTAGAATGCTCCCCCTCCTTAATGCCCCTTCTTGGAACCTCTTACTCCATCCAAACTCAAGCTCCACCTCCTACTAGAGATCCTCTGGGATTTTTCCAATTGTTAGTGCTTCTCCCTTCCTTCAGGTCTACTTTGTAAGCATTTTGTGTATGTTCTTTATTTGCATACATGTTGTTTTCCCTTTGGATCAAAGACTCTTCCATTTTTGTCTTTTATACTCAGTAACTATCATGGTACCTCGCACATGGCAGATATTTAATAAATGTTTATTGAGTTGAATTGATATAAAAAGTACAATCTCATGTCCCTGCTTTCAAAATGACTTATAGAGAGTACTGGTACAATACAGTATCATTCTAAGTGACTCAGTGGAAAGAATGCTGGATCTGGAAGACCTGAATTCAAATCCAGCCTCAGGCTCTTGCTTGCTCTGTGAACCTGGTCAAGTCCTTTAATCTCTTGGTGACTTGGTTTCCTTAATTTTAGAATGGAGATAATAATAGCACCTATTTCTGAGGAGTGTTATTAAGACCAAATGAGATCGTTTTTGTGAAGTGCTTAACAGTATCTGGCATGTGGTAGGCACTATATAAATGTTAACTATTATTATCAGTAATATAGTGTAGCAATAGCAGCAGCGGGAGTAGTGGTGGTGGTGGGAGGAGGAGGAGGACTATATTCCTGTAACGGGGCACTCAGCACTTAGAAGGGTGCTCTCTATTTATTGGAGGAAATAGAGAAGACTCATGGAAGTACCCATACCAATGACATTACAGATTCATTGCCTTATTGGAATACTCTTATTGCTACGATAGAACTAGCGACTAAACCTAACATTTCATGGCTACAGGGAATTCCCAGATGAGGAATCTCCCTTTTCCTATGAAGGCCAGCATCTTCTCTGCTCCTTCTTCTTAATTGCCTAGGCCAGGTTACTGAGAGGTTATGGGATTATACAGCCAGTCTGTGTCAGAAGCAGGACTTCAACCTAGATCTATGTCCTTTGCCTCATATGTAAATGATTTTGATTTAATTGAGAATAAGACGTTGAATTTAATTTCTAGAGACTCATTGCTGTTATGTTTTAAAGAAGAAGGGGTTCTCCTCTCTCAATAATACTCTCTGTGATGCTTCACTGGAAAGTTTTACTAAAGCAAATGTCCGTGCTTCAGGGAAACTCAGCAGCCGAAATGCTTTGAATCTTGTTTGTGTGGGTGCATTGAAACCATTCGACTGCTTGGTCTTGACTTCTGTTTGACTTCTCATTTTGACTGTTTTAGATGATGACCTGACTTCCGAGGACACAAAGCTTGAGTATTCTGGATCCAACTGCCAGCATTGCCTCAGCTCCACAGGAAACCAGCTCTCTAACCACTGCTCGATCGCTTCTCTGTTGTCTACGCTCAAAACAACTGTTAGACAGCCTGGCCATGAGACCTTGCTTGGTGAGGAAAAAAAGACAAACATGGTGGTGGGGGGGAGGCACCTCCATAGGGAAAAAAATAATAATAATTTGTGAAGCTATTGGCTGCGAAATGTTCCCAAGTCCCAAGCATAAGGGCTTCTGATTTGGAGTGGAGGGGGAGGGACCGTGGGAAGGGTGGAGGGACTCATAGAAACAGTCCTGTTTTAAATTGAATCCAACCTCGTGTTTGTGAAATGAGACAGAGCACAGGTTAGATGTCAGCACAACTGTGGACCAAAAGTAATTTGTAGAATGGGGAAGGGAGGGGAAGGAGTGAGGGAGCTCCCAAATGTCCTATCTCCAGAAGGAAGCAAGTTATGTTGTCTAGACAAGAGGAAATGGCTTGGGTACTTTGGGAAGGTTAGCAGGACTTTAAAAGTCAAAATGATGGCTGGGAAAATCACACTGAAGCTTTATGGTCTGCTTTGGGTTTTACACAGATTCTTTGAGTTTGGATTTTTTTTTTTAATGTCTGTCTTGTGAGTACAAGATGCTCATTAAAACGTGATTAAAATTAGTGATTCCAACATAATAGAGGCCTTGCTACAATAACATGCCTCCTGGGGTCTTCTTCCCATTGAGGGCTTTAACTGAGTAGGGAATCAAGCTGTTTATTATGCCTTCTTCTTTGGCAGAACACAAAACACATGGTTAGGCAAAATGTGTTTGCCAAAAGAATCTGAAAAAGTACCATGAGTTTTGATGTTTTTTTCTCCTTAATAAATATAAGGTCACTAAATATACCAAATAATGTAAGATCAAAACTTGTCCTTAGTTATTCATAGAAAGCCGTTTAACTTTGAAAGCTGTGTCTCTCTTCCATGAAGGACTTGCTGCCTCACTCACCACTGAAATTTTTGTATTTTTCCTTTTCAATTCAGAGCTTTTATCTTCTACTTCTACCCTTACCCCTTTTCATGATTATCAGCATTTTTCTCCTAGTTTCCTTCAGAGATGGAGGAAAAAGAAATTTCAGTTCAGTTCAGTTCTGCAAACATTTATTGAGATCTTCCTAGGTAACATGGCAAAATGGATTGAAATCCATTCTTGGTGTCAGGAAGATGTGGGTTCATCTCCCAGTAGTGGCTTGACCATGGTCTTTCAGTGTGCAAGACAACTAAAAGTGTTTTTACACCCGGAGTTTCCTAGACTGATGAAAACTGAGGTTTGGACCCTGCTACCCTATGAACCCCTCCCACTCTCCAAAGTGCAAGGCAGGGGATTGGTATATGAAGATGAAAAATGAAGCAGTTATTGCCTTCCACACATTTGCAATCAAATAGGGAAGATACAATACATGAATGAATAAGCATGATACAAAGTATAACATGATAAGAGCAAAGAATAGAGAAACAGTTTTATAGTAAATTTGGGGAAGGAGAGATCCCCTTTATTTGTAAGAATCATGGAAGGCTTCATGTAGGAGTTAGCATTTGATTTGGGTCTGAAAGAAGAGATTTCAAGAGGCGGAGGCAGAGGGAGAGCTACCTAAATCATCCTCCTTTTCTTTCCAATCTTCAACCTATCTCCAGCTACTTTTTGCCTTACAGTCTTCAAGCATATCCAAATCTCCCTCCTCCTTAAACAAACAAACTCAAGGTGTGGCCCTATATCTTTCTCAAACTTCTAGAAAAAGAATAATTTATACTTGTTGCTTTTACATCCTCTCTTCTTACTACTTAACCCTTTGTAATTTGACTTCTCAATTCATTTCTCTAATGAAACTGCTTGTTCTGAAATTACCAGTCATCTCTTGATTACCGGATTTGATAATCTTTTCTCAGTCCTCAGCCATGTTAATGGCTGCATATGGCACTGTTGGACTACCTTTTAGACTCCTCGATACTCTTCTCTCTGGGTTTTTGTGGCAAGACTCCCCTAGTTTTTTTAAATTTTTGCATTTTCTTTGTGGGCTTATCATCCATATCATGCCCCTTTACTGTGTATATTTCTCAAGATTCTGTCTCTTGCTCTTTTCTTCTCTCTTATTACTAAGATTGCTCTTTCATGAAACTTATCACCTCCCACATACTTAATTATCATCTCTCTGTAGATAAGTCACAGATCTCTCTCACCAGTTCCATTTTCTTCTCTGAGCTTCCATGCCACATCACCAATTTCCTATTGAACATTTCAAGCTGAATGTTACAGAAATGTCTCTGAAACATGTCAAACTCAAGTACAAATCTGAACTCATTGTCTTTTCCTCTGAACTTTGTCTTCTTTTTAAGCTTCTCTATTTCTGTTAAAGCACCACTGTTCTTTCAGTCTCCTAGATTTATAACCTCAGCATTATCTTAGACACTTCACTCCTTCTCCATCCCACATCCAATTAGTTGGCAAACATTGCTGTTTCTGCTTTTATGATGTATCTTACATCCTATCCTTTTTCTTCACTTACATATCTACACTTTGGTTCAGGACTCTCATCATCTTTAGCTGAGATTTTTTCCAACAGGCCCCTGATTGATCTCTCTGCCGTGTGCTAAGGCATGAAAGGGATTATGGGCTATTTCATTTGAATATTTATTCATATTACTAACATTCAATTTATTGGATTAAATATTAGAATATTGATTTAAGGTTAAAAGACCTAACTTCCACCCCAATTGTCAGATATACATTGTTTCTTTTGATTTGATTTCTGAAACATTCCAGCAGCAAATACTGGATCTGGCCTTCCTTCATTATAGCAGACCAAATATGAAACTGTCCTAAAAGGTCTGAACCTGGAACCATTGAATCTGGAGTTAGCTTTAAGATGTGTAAGATTTTCTCTTGGTGAGATGTTGTTGTTCAGTCATTTTTAGGTACTTTTTGTGACCCCATTTAGAGTTTTCTTGGCAAAGATCCTAGAATAGTTTGCCGTTTCCTTCTCTAGGTCATTTTACAGATGAAGAAACTGAGGCAAACCAGGTTAAGTGGTTTGCCCAGGGTCACATAGCTAGCAAGTGCTGAGGCCAGATTTGAACTCAGGAAGATGAGTCTTCCTGTCTCCAGGCCTGACATTCCTTGCTTTTGTATAGTGTTTTTTATAGAAACTGTTTCATGTTTTAAAGGTCTACTCAAATGCTACCTCATCCAGACGACTTTTCCTAATACTCTTAGTTAATAATGATATTTCTATGATATAATCTTATAAAACAATTCACTTGAACATTTTTATGCCTCTATCATGTCTTATTTTGTATTTTAGTTACTTATATATGGATCTCCTCTTCTCAATTTTGAGTTCCATAAGGCCAGAGACCATGTTTGATCAAAAACTTAAGTCTCTCATAGCACCTGACATGATGGGAGATACTCTACAAAAGTTCTTTGCATTATTGATAGTTGACTGAATCCTTCAAACAGTCCTGCTGGTTGGGGCTACTTATAATAACTTAGATATATATACATATATATAGATATATAACACCCAAGGTTTATGGTGCACTTTTTTTCTCACAACAACACAAGATAAATAGTGCAAAGATTTTAATTCCATTTTATGGATGAGGAAACCGAGACTCAGAGAATAGAATTAATTTGCCCAAGGTCACTCAGCTAGAAAGTATCAGAACTAGGAACCGAATGAGTCTGTCTTGACTCTAAGTCAAATGTTCTTTATGATTTTTGCCTTGTTACCCTTTTAAAAATATTATAATCATTTATCAGTATTTTGCTTCCCTTTAACATCCCTCTGCCCACACACAAGGACCTTCCCTTGTAATAAAGAGTAGTTAAGGAAAATCAATAGCAAAAATTGTTTTTTTTTTTGGTCAGCATATGCAATGTTCATCATGCCCGTGAATCTACCAAGAAGAGTGCTTCATCGCAGAACCATCTGTGATCATTGCATCAAGTGCTATTTCCATTACGTGGCACTGCAAGTTTTCTTATCATTATCTTGACTCATCCAATAGGAAAATCAAAGAACATTGTAACTTACCTAAGATCTAATAAATGGCAAGCAGAGCAAAACTAGTTGATGTTCTTTTGACTTGAACATGCCAGTACCCAGTAACTCTAGTCATGGACTCTTTAGAATTTACCCCTATGTGGATCTGGATCTTCAAGATAACCTGGGACTGATAGAGATGAGAAAGGCACAGAATTTAGGTACTTTTGGGATCACTATGTATAATACTGCCATACCTGCCACATCATCCTCATGGTTCTTGGGGCTCTCTATGTTTTTATAAGAATTTTAAACCTGGGAGATACCATCTTTCCAAGAAAGCAGGAACTTTTTAACCCAAATTATACATACTAGTTAAATTATAAGCAAGTAAAGTTTCATTTTTTTGTAGGTTTTGAGGGAGGAGTTGCTCAGATAATCCTCCAAAGCAGATAAAACAAAATTCTTTTTCTATTTAGTGTTAATTATGACATGATTTTGTAGCTGTTAGCTTCATAATTATTTATTTGGGGGGGGTGTTTGTAAGGCAATCATGGTTAAGTGACTTGGTCAGATTTGAACTCAGGTCCTTCTGACTCCAGGATAATTTTGCATTTCTTAGTAATATTACTGTTAGATTGAATTCTTGCAATATAGGCCAGATTAGCAATGAAAGGGGATGCCCAGGAATATGTTAGATGGAGGATAGTGGGGTGGCGTTGGTTAAACTTCTGCTTCAGATTATCTAGAATGAATATGGATGCTTAAGACTTGAATGTTTTTAATTTGGGTCAAGTCAGTGCAAGGAGCAGGATCAGAAGCAGTAACAGCAGCACAGTGTGGTGTATTGGAAAGAGGACTGGCCTCAGAGGGATTTAGAAGACCTGGCTCTGACCCTTAACCATCTATGTGATCATGGATGAGTTACTCATCCTTTCTCAGTCTCAGTTTCTTCACCTGTAAAATGGGAATAAAAATGGACCATTTACTTCACAGTATTGCTGCAAATAAAGCAGTGTGGGTACCTTGCACAAAGTAAATAGGTGTTAAAGATTTGTGAATCGAATTGAATTTAAAGCCCTGATTGACCAGGCAGGAATGCAGGTTCAGCAGGGTGCCATCATAATACTAGTGAGTCAATAAGAAGAGTAAAGAAACATGTACAGAACTCCAGGAAAATCTTTTGATAGAAGCTTAGGGTAATGTTCGGCCAATCACAGAATACACTCTGACAACATAGCCTGGCCGAGTGGAGAAATCTAGAAAGATAAGAAGCACGTGAACAGAGACTAGAACTATGAATGATATCATTAATGTTAGAATGAGTAATGAACAGCTAACACATGTATGTTCTTGGGAAAGGAATACATTCATTCAATTGTGACCTTTGAATGATGTGAATTGTGCTATTTATTTGGGGAAAGGAGAGCCATCTTTAAGTATATGAATGACTAGCAAGGTGGGGTGGGGGGTGGATTAGATTGACTCAGCTTAACCCCAGAAGGTAGAACCAGGAGTATTGGACAGGAGTTAAAAAGAAAGGCCTTCAAGCTTAAGGAAAATTTTAAGAATTAGAGTTCTCCTGTTGTGGAACAGGCTTCATCAGAAGGCAGACAGTCTCTCCTCACTGGAGGTATTCAAGAAAATGCTGAACAACCACTTGTCAGGTTAATTATAAGAGAACTGAACTTAGAGTCAGGAAGACCTGAGTTCAAATCCTTCCTCATGCACATCCTGATTGTGTGATCCCGGGTGAATGCTTAACCTTGATGTGCCTCAGTTTCCTTATCTGTAAAATGAGACTCATAATAGCATCTGCCTCTAAGGGTTGGTGTGAGGATCAAATGAGATAAAAATTTGTAAAGTTCTTTGTAAACCTTAAAGTTCTATGTAAATTCTATGTGTGTGTGTGTGTGTGTGTGTGTGCATATATGCCCACAGGTGCTACTTCCATTGATATGAATAGAGACTGCAAGCACACACATATCTGCCTCACTTGTAAATGGTTCAATTTGAACTCCTTAGTTTTGTTCAGAGATGCTAAACCTAAGCTTGCTTATGGTGAAGAGAAGAGTTCATGGCAATTTGATCATTTTGTAAGATCACAGCTTTACTTCCTCTTCCAAACATGCCGCTTTACTCCTTAGAGTGTTCCCAGCTTATTAATACCCTTGTGAGGATGGAAAGGATTGACATAATTTGAGAATAGTTTCAAAGATTGTTCGAGTAAAGTAAGAAATTACACTGAAATTGTCTCAGTTGGGTCAAGAGCAGTATTAGAGGCATTATTAAAACTTTACTGAGAACAAATAGCGTTTCACTAAAAAAAATAAACACTGGCTTTGACCAAAGAAAATAAAAATTTTGTATCATAACTAGAAAGTCATTTATGGAGCTGCTAGTTTTATTTTTCTTTAAGCCAAAGCTTGCTCCATGTCATGTTTCTAAAAGCTGAGTTTTCTGAGTGTTTTAAGATATACATGAATATCTCAGAGAGATTCAGAGTTTCTGTATCCCTAGGTAGAACCTAAGGATAGGTTTCACATAATTATATAATTTATACAGTACATGAAAACAGGGCAATTTTTGATGCTGCTGACTTTTTTCACTTTTATAGGCTTCTAGGCCATAACTTGTTAAAGGTACCTGGGCCTCTTGACTTGTGTTGTTGCTTAATACAAATATGGCGTGACTTTCTATGTTTTCCCCTCCTCCTTTAGATCTGAGATTTTACTAGTCTAGTTTTTTTACTTCACTGATTTGGATCATAGGCCTTCTATAACCTTATTTGAGGGTTCTGTCTGTCAGAGAATCATAGGATCAAACAATCTCAGAGTTGGAAGAGACCTCAGAGATGATCTGTAAGTAATCCAACTTGTACCCATATATGAACATGTCCAACAGTGAGTATCCAGAGTTTCAAGTTTTCCTGAAGACTTTCAATGAGGAGGAACACACTACTTCTAAAGGCAGCCTATTCCACAGGGTGATAGACCTAATGGTTAGGAAATTTTTTCCAATTTCAAGACTAAATTTTCCCCTCTTTTTCAACTCCCATGTGTTGTTTCTAATTTCCAGTCTTCTGGGATCAACAAGAACAAATATTTTCTTTGGAATGTCCCTTCAGATACTTAGAGGCAGTGCTGTATAGTGAACAGAGGGATAAGTAGCTGCATAGTATGTGAATAATGGGGCCAAAATAGTTCATCAGGTGACTGCACTTTCCAATTTAACTATTTACTTCGTCCTTAGATAATGGACTCGTGATTTGTTACCAGGCTTGTACTTTCCAACATGGAAAGTGCAGTGTTTTGAAACAAATGGGCTTGACATGATATGAGCTACTCATAAGAAAATTGCTTTGAATGTCCAAATTCTGACTGTTGTTGAAATATCTATATTTTGATTAGAACCAGATGTTTTCTTTCAATATTAAAAAAAGAATTCTAATAATAATGTGCTAATGAACTTTAGTTCAGATATTTGAAAACAATGCAACAGTTCTTGGGAAGTGTGTTTCTTCTAGGCAGTTAAATGCTCAAATGTATAATTATTTTGCTCAACAGAGAAACTTAACATCTTCTTCACCTTTTTAGAAATACAAAATACAAGTACATGATGAACTTTAATTAGAGTAACCTGACAGGGAGAGAGAATAGAAGTAGCCTTGTTGACATCAATACACTTTCACCCTGTACATCTGGGGCCCAACCCAGAGTCTCTACCATTAAGAAATGAGTCACAAAGCATCTAGGGAGTGGTTTTCTAGAATACCAAAGTATCCGACAAGCTCTGTGCTCCAAGAGTCCAATACTTGACACCTGTTTTTAGTCAATGTTCATGTAAATGATGAGGAAATATTTTCCTCATGCTTCTCTTCCCTCCAGTATGATTAGCATTTGTTTCTGCCCAAGCTAAAATGACTTCAATGAGACTCCAATCTAAGGAAGTGCCTTCAAAAATGTTAATGTTGCCCTTTTATTGATTCACAGACATCACTTCACAAACACAGAGAAATGGAGCTAAGGAGGGATAGGTTCAAAGTAATTTCATTTATATAGCTCATTAAATTTAATCTGTTTAACAAACTCAACAGATATTCGTTGCTGTTATCTTTGAATCTGCTTTGTTGAAAGGACTGTGGAGCTGTCCTGGGGGATAAGAGGATGACAAATGCCGTTTCTGCCTTCAAGCTTCTTATAATCTACTATTCTAACTTTTTACATTTCTGATGTCTCAAAATACAAGAAAGAAAGGAGAAGTGATCCATCACAAAATCAGACATGTCCTTGGTAGGATAAAGAAATTTTTTGAGTGTATGCAAATCAGTAGGGAGCTCTTTCCCAAAGACTTTCAAGAGTGTTTTGAATAATGCATAATAAATACAGATTAAAATAAAATTGTTGGCATCAACTTGTTTAATTTCATTCTACAACTTCTTCCTGGTTTATCTTCCATGAAAACTTTATTTGAAGAGATGCTTTTCAGTTTCAACTATTATCCATTTTTTTCATTTAAAAGATATATTTTTTTTTAAAAATTGTGAATTTAATCATTAACAGACACAAAAATTAATATAAAAGGGACAAGGAAGAGGATTGCACAAACAATTGGGAACTTTAAAAATTGTCTTTTGGAAAATGCATAGTCCCCTGTTTGGTGAAGGTACCATCACTGCAGCCGTGTGGAGTTGACAGTCCATGCCTCTCCTCTGGACTCATTGCTGTTCAGTCCCACAGATGAGTAAATCGGTCAGGAAGTCACTCCGGCAAGACATTTGTGGAGCCAGAAGTGACATTCCCTGGATTTGTATCACCCTGACCAGCCACAGTGTGAAATCCCTTGGGTAAGTGCATGCTGACCCAATTAGAGGAGCCAAAGAAAAGAACTTGAAAGTGAAGGGACCTGTTTGAATGCTCACTAAGACACTTCGAATCACAGCTAGAAAAATTTCTTGCCGTAAAGGTTCAAAAACTTGGGATCGGTTCCAGATGAAAATCCACAAATGCCTTATTGATTTCCACAGTCCTTATGAAATTGTTAAACAGCTCGCTTCTATCAGCATCGAACCAGGTGTAGAAGTTGAAGTCACTATTGCAGATGCCTAGTCAATCATCTCTTTTAATAAATTGATTGCAACTTGAAAAAAAAGAGAAGATTCATGTCTATATAGGTAAATACATATATAATTTAACAAAATATTAATTTCCTCTATTCGTGTTTCTTTCTGTACTTTTTTGTTTTTTTCTGTGCATTGGAAAAAATTTCACTATAGCCTATACCATTCCTTCTGGTCTAGTATACTCTTTCAAATGATGTTCATTAATTCTTTTGTTATCTTGGGACCTCATGTCTTGATGGTTTACTTTGTTCAGTCACAAAAAAAGGGGAAAAAAAACTATCCAAGGCAAAATCAGAAATTTATGACTTGAATAGAGGATTCTCATTGCAATATCTTTAAAAAAAAGTTAGATACTGAGCAGTCCATGTAAAGAGTTAGAAATGACAAGTGACAACCTTAAGTGGTATTTACAAAATAAAAAGAAACGGTTCCTCATAGATGAAAAGTAATCATGTTTATTTAATTTACTCTATGAAAATAGTTTAATTTTTATGAGTGCATTTATTCAAATGAAACAAGTCTTATTACTCATTAAAATGTGATATAGACTGAGAACTTGCTCACCAAATAATACTATTTAGCAATACAAAAACTACATTTATTAATGTTTTGCTAGAACAGTTTATAAAAAGTAAATATATAAAATATAAATACATACTCATATAAATATACATTTATCTATAGAATATGTAAAATTTATAAAAGGTAAGTAAATACCTTTTAGTCCATGCCTATATGTTAGGCATTTCCATACATGTTGACTTTTTCTCACTGTAAATAACTACTACATGGGAATCCTTAAAGGAGAGCTCACTTTGGACGTTGACACATTGAACTTACTACTGAAACACCAGAAAGAATTTGTTAATCACTTACAATATAGTTGCATAATAATGAGTGCATCAATAAGCATTTCTTAAGCACTTACTTTGTGCCAGGAGCACTGGGAATACAAGTACAAGTGAAAATATAATCCTTGTCCTCTAGGAGCTTACATTCTAATGGGGAAGAAATTACATAAAAAGAAGTTCAAGGAGGTGGGGTTATGGGAGGGAGGGGAGATGCGGTACAGGACTGGGAGCATGATGGAGAACACCAAAGTACAATCTGCTGAGAAATGAAGAGATGGCTGGCCTGGGTTTATCCTCCTTAAACAGAGCTCTAGGAAGAGCCTTCCACCTTCCAATTAGAAAGAGTTAACTGAAGGACAGAAGTGTTATTTTCAAGGCTGAAGTGATCTAGGATGAAGAGGTTTCTGGGGCATTATAGAGAAGTTCACAGGAATACATCCAAGAGGAAATGATATTGCTAGGACTGTAATTTGCCTCTGTGATCCTAGACTCTGACTGGTGAGCTTTTCACTTTATCTTACCCAGAATCAGGTCTTCAGTCACTTCATAGCTATTTTTGAACTGTGGTACCATGAACATATTACCTTTCCTCCCCCTTCTGGCTCCCCTTTGTGTGATATCTTCTCCCATTAGAATATATGGTTCTTGAGGTCAGGGATTTTCTGTCTTGCTTGTTTTGATTGCTTGTGTTTGACATAGTGATTGACATTTAGAAACATTTAATGAATACTTTTTCACTCATTCATTCAGTCCTATATAATGTAGTATATTTGGCACAAGCTCTTATCTACAAACTTTTATCTATTGTTTATGATAGAGATCAAAAAAAGGTCCATGAAATGTAGAAAATTTCTTCTTTCTCCTCTTTTCATTCCTTAACCCTTTGCAATGTGGCTTTGTAATGATAATGGTAATTTGAAAATCTTCTCTAGCCCTTAATAAGCATAAGGGAATTTGAAGACCTTCCCTGCTTTGAAAATATACTCTGCCCCCTAATAGGCTGAAAGTGGTCACATGGAGCTTGTGGTGGGAGGAGTTTTTTGAAGGGTGGAGCAGAGCCCACAGGAAGCTGGGAGTCTGAACAGCTAGGTGGTGGGAGAAGAGAGGATGGCAGGCAAGCAGACAGTTAGCCTTGTGAGCAAATGTTGGTTTGTGGGAAGGCTAAAGGATGCTGTGGCTCACTGTGTTGTTGTGGCTTAACTTCTTTGCTGCTATGATGGAATAGGCTTGTTGGTTTTGGGATTCAATTTTCTGGTGCCCGTTTTGTATCTATCTTCTATATGGAGAGTCTGTTATATTTTGTGATTGAGTGCCATGCAGGTATATTTATAGTGATCGTGAGCTCTGGGAATATTGCATTGGTGTTACAAGCTTTTGACTAAAGTTTTAATTGAAATCGGTTTTTTGACCAATTATCTTTTTTTACTTTATTTTTCTTTTTAACTTTGTTTTTAGCATTCATTTAAAAAAAAATTTGAGTCTCAAATTCTCTCCTTCTAACTCCTCCCACTCTCTCATTGAGAAGGCAAGTAATATGTTATCAGTTATACATATGAAGTCATGCATAACATATTTCCATAGTAGTCCTGTTACAAAAATAAAATAAGAAATAAGAAACATAAAGGGAAAGAAGTATGCTTCAATCTGCACTCAGAATTCATTAGTTCTCTCTTTGGGAATCCTTTGGAATTGTCTTGAATCATTGTCTTGATCAGAGTAGCTAAGTCTTTCATAGTTGATCATCATTACAATATTTCTGTTACTATGATCAGTGTTCTGGTTTTTCTCACTTCACTCTGCATTAGTTTATGTAAGTGTTTCTAGGTTTTTCTGAAATTATCCTGCTCATCATTTCTTATAAGAAAATAGTATTCTGTGATGATCATACCACGATCATCAACTTGTTCAGCCATTTCTGAATTGATGGACATTCCCTCAATTTCCAATTTTTTTTTCTCGCCACAAAAAGGGCTACTATAAATATTTTTGTACATATAGATTCTGTTCCATTTTCTTCGATCTCTTTGAGATACAGACCTAGTAGTGATATTGCTTGGTCAATGGGTATGCATAATTTTATAGCCCTTTGGGCATAGTTCAAATCACTCTCCAGAATGGTTGGGTCAGTTCACAACTCCTTCAAGAGTTCACATTAGTGTACCTATTTTTCCACATATACTCCAGCATTTATAGTTTTTATTTTCTGTCATGTTAGTCAAGCTGTTAGATGTGAAGTGGTACCTCAGAATTTGTTTTTATTTTTATATCTCTAATCAATAGTGATTTACAGCATTTTTTTGTGTTACTGTTGGTAGTTTTTATTTCTTCTTCTGAAAACTGCCTATTCATATCTTTTGACCATTTATCAATTGGAAAATGGCTCTTGTTATATTTTTTTTTACAAATTTGGTTCTGTTCCCTCTAGAGAAATGAGACCTTTATCAGAGAAACTTGCTGTATTCCCTCCTCTGCCCCTCAACTTCCTGATTTCCTTCTAATTTTGGCAGCATTGGTTTTATTTGTGCAAAACCTTTTAAGTTTCATGTAATCAAAATTATACATTTTATTTCCTGTGATCCCATTTTATCTCTTGTTTGGTTATCAACTCTTCTCTTATTCGTAGACCCATTAGGTAAATTTTTCCTGCTATTTATGATATCACCCTTCTAATGTCTAAATCATTTACCCATTTTGACCTTTTCTTGGTATATGATATGACATGTTGGTTCTGCCTAGTTTCTTTCAAACTGCTTTCCAGTTTTCCCAGAAATTTTTATCAAATGATGAGATCTTGCCCCCAGAGCTTGGATTTTGGAGTTGATCACACACTAGAGTATTATGGTCATTTACTACTATGTATTGTGTACCTAATCTATTCCACTGATGCACCACTCTTTCTTAAGCCAGCACCAGATTGTTTTGATGATACTTTAATACAATTTGAAATCTGATACTGCTAGGCCACCTTCATTCAATTTTTTTTTTCATTGATTCACTGGATATTCTTGACCTTTTATTCTTCCAGATGAATTTTGTTTTTATTTTTTCTAGCTCTGTAAGAGAATTCTATGATAGTTTGATTGGCATGATACTAAAAAAGTAAATTAATGTAGGCAGAATTATAATTTTTATTATAGTGGCTCAATCTACCCATGAGCAATGAATATTTCTCCATTTATTTAGATCTGACTTTATTTATGTGAAAAGTGTTTTGTAATTGTGTTCATATAGTCCCTGGGTTATTCTTGGCAGGTAGACTCCCAAGTATTTATATTCTCTGCAGTTATTTTAAATGAGATTTCTTTTTCTATCTTTTGTTCCTAAACTTTGCTAGGAATATATCAAATGCTATTATGTGGGTTTATTTTATATCTTACAACTTTGCTAAAGATGGTATTGTTTTAGTTAGTGTTTTAGTTGATTCTCTAGGGTTCATATTATTTTCAGAGTGATAGTTTTTTTTCCTCCTAACCTATTTTTATTTCTTCAATTTTATTTTGTTCTCTTATTTCTATAGCTAGCATTTCTTCCTTTCCAAAATTAATAGCATTTTATTTTTTCCAATTACATGTAAAGATAGTTTTCCATATTCATTTTTGTAAGATTTTGAGTTCCAAATTTTTCTCCCTTCCTCTTTCCCCTTTTTCCTCCCCAAGACAGCAGCAATCTGATATAAGCTATACATGTAGAATCATATTAAACATATTTCCACGTAAGTCATGTTTTGAAAGAAGAATCAGAACAAAAAGGGAAAACCATGAGAAAGAAAAAACAAAATAAAAAAAAGAGAAAATAGTATGCTTCAATCTGCATTCAGACTGCACAGTTGTTTCTCTGAATGTGGAAAGCATTTTCCATCATGAGTCTATTGAAATTGTCTGAGATCATTGTATTGCTGAGAAGAGCTAAGTCCATCAAAGTTGATCATCACATAATTTTACTGTTACTGTGTACAATGTTATCCTGGTTCTGCTCCCTTCATTTGTCATCAGTTCATGTAAGACTTTCCAGGTTTTTTCTGAAATCTGTCTGCACATAATTTCTTATAGCAAAATAGCCTTGTATTACATTCATGTACCACAACTTGTTCAGCCATTTCCCACTGATTGGCATGCCATCAATTTCCAATTCTTTGACACAACGAAAATGTAGATAGCATTTCTAATACAATATTTAACAATAGTGGTAATAATGGGCATCCTTACTTTACTCCTGATCTCACTGGGAAGTCTTCTAGTTTACACCCCCTACAGACATTACTTGCTCTTGGTTTTAGATAGACACTACTTATCATTTTATTTTTAAAGTTCCATCTATTCCCATGCTTTCTACTTGTTGTTGTTTTTAAATGGGAATGGGTGTTGTATTTTGTCAAAAGCTTTTTTATGGAGATAACCATATGATTTTTATGGTTTCTTATTATTTATATGGTCAATTATGCTTATAGTTTTCTAATATTGAGCAACCCTGAATTCCTGATTTAAGTTTCACTTGGTCATAGTGTAATATCTTTGTGATATAGTGCTGTAGTCATTTTCCTTGTATTTTGTTTAAAATTTTTGCATTGGTTTTCACTGAGGAAATTGGTCTGTAGTTTTCTTTTTCTGTGTTTGCTTTTCCTGATTTAGGTATTAGCACTATATTTTGTGTCATAAAAGAAATTCGTCAGGATTCTTTCTTTGCCTATTTTAAAAAAATGATTTATGTACTATTGGAATCATTGTTCTTTAAATCTTTGGAAGAATGCACTTATGAATGCATCTCCTCCTGGTGATTTTTTTCTTAGGGAGATCACTGGTGACTTGTTCATTTTTTTTTTCTAAGATAGAGTTATTTAAATATTCTATTTCCTCTTCCTTTTAATCTTGGAAATTTATATTTTTGCAAATATTTATCCATTTCACTCTGTTTTACTTGCATGTAATTTTGGGCAGAATAACTCCTATAACTTCTTTAATTTAGTCTTAATTGGTGGCACATGCTCCCTTTTAATTTTTGATCCTGGTAATTTGATTTTCTTTCTTTTAAAATTAAATTAATAAACATTTTACCTATCCCTCCCCCCTCTTAAACCAACTCCTAGTTTTATTCAATAGTTCAGTTTTTAAATTTTAAATTTCACTAATATTTCCTTTGATTTTCAGGATTTCCATTTTGATATTGAATTGGGAATTTCTATTTGTTCTTTTTGAAGTTTTTTTAGTTACATATCAAATTCATCAATCTGCTATTTCTCTCTTTTATTGATGTAAATATTTAGAGATAGAATTTTCCCTTAAGTAATGCTTTGGCTGCATCCCACACATATGTTGTCTCATTATTGTCATTCTCTTTAATGACATTATTGATTTTTTTCTACAATTTGTTCTTGGACCCACTCATTTCTAATAATCTCTTAACTGACAAATGTTTTCTCATTTGTTTTCTTTCTTGATTTATCCAAGCCCACATTCACCTCTGAATGTTTCACGTATTGCTCCTGAATTTGCCCTTGTGACCAAGCAGAAGCCTAATCTCTCTTCTTTAAAAAATTTGTAATTTCAATTATCAAATTCATTTTCTCCCTCCTCCCTTCTCCTCTCCAATGAAAAGAAAGAAAGAAAAGAATAAAAGAATATAGAACCCCTGTATTACACAGCACAGTCAAGCAAAATATATTCCCTTATTGGCCATATTTGAAAATGAGTTTCCATATCCTGTTTTTAATTCTATTATCTGTGAGTGGGTGAGTAACATTCTTCATTATTGGTCCTTTGGAATCTTGGTTGTTTATTTAGTTGATCAAAGCTCTTAAATATTTCAAAATAGTTTGTTCTAATTTCTCTTCCATGTGACAATTCTTCCAATACTTAATGACATTATCATATCTCCCCCAGTGTCTTTTCTCCAAGCTAAACATCCTCAATTCCTTCAGTGGATTGTCTTGTGGCATGATTGTTGACCCTTTCATCATCTTGGTTGTCTTCCTCCAAACTTTCTCCAGGCTGTCCATTTCCTTTCTAAATTGTGGCTCGCAGAACTAAATATGGTACTTTGGAGCAGAGAACGGTGGGACTATCACAGCACTAGTCCTAGATGCTATGCCTCCTTTTTTTAAGCCCAGGATTGCAGTAGCTTTTTTTTTTTTCCCAGCAGCTGTATCACACTATGGATGCAATGTCTTATCATGGAAGGAGTCCTGGCCCTGGAGCCAGAGAACCTGGATTCAGATATTGCCTTTGATAGATTATTCTTTATGAAATTTTATCTCATTAAATTTGGTTCAATATTCTAGCCTTGTGAGATCTTTTTGGATTCTGACTCTGTCATCCAGTGTGATACCCATTCCTCCCAATTTGTTTCATCTCCAAATGTAGTGAGCATGCCATCTATCACTTTATTCAAGTCATTGATAAAAATGTTGATGCATGGCCAAGAATTCCGCTAGACTAATCTTCCTTACTTAAGTTGCCTATGAAAGATCAATGACTGATCTTTAAATCTAGTCATTCAATTGATTTAAAATCTACCTAACTGTACCTAACTCTAGCATACATCTCTCCATGTTTTCCATTACAATAGTATGTGGGATTTTGTCAAATACTTTGTTAAAAAGTAGGAAAGCTTTATAGCATTGTCCTACCACTACCACTCTTCTATCAAAAAAGTATTGGAATTAGTCTTTCATGACCTGTGAAAACTGCATTGACTCTTTGTGGTCCTTGTTTCCTTTTCTGGATTTCATTGGCCACCCTTTGAATAAAATGTTCTAGAGTTTGAACAGGAATTTAAGCCAAACCTGATCAGAAAAAATCTGTCTTGTAGTCTTGTAGTACCTCTGCTCTTCTATGCTGTTGTAAAGATCATAGACAATTACTCAGCAGTTATATCTGCCTGTTTTTTGGAATCTTGGGATAAAGTTAGTCTACACCTGATGATATACTTGTTAAGGATAACTAGATATCCAAGATAACTTTCTTATTGTTCCCCTATTTATGTTAGATTTCAACTCCCTTGTTTTGTCCTTTCCAAAGCAAAGATGATTTTACTTGGCAAAGTAAAAAGAAAGAGGAATTGTTTTTGATCATCTTTCCATCATCCATTTTCATTATGCCAACCACCCCAATCTAAAGTCTTACCCCTTTTCCTGACTACAATAAAAAATGTCACACAAAAGCAATTAAAATATCACATCTGCTGTCCTTGACTGTCTTACTAGACTCATATTATTCCAAATTTTAGGGCCCTAATTCTGGGAATGGAGCAAGTTCAATTTGGGGGGTTATGGGTAGGATTTCTTAATATTATTTTTATTTGGCTCTATGTTTGGTTTGTCTGCTCCCTTTTTAGAGAGGAGACCAGGACGATAGCTTAGATTTACAATAGCCTTGACCTAATCAATCATGGCATTAAACATCTATTTAATAACATTATATTTCAAAGATATAATTCAATCATTCATCTTCAGTGAGGTAACAGTAGGTTAACAAGCACTTAGATTAATGGTTGTTCCTCTTAACATTCCACCCCACCTCCTCCCACTCCAGTAAGGCTTCACTTGAAAATTGAATCTTTAATACCCTCAAAACTGAGTCCGTAGGAGAGGAGATATGCAAATATATCTGGTCAGTTAAGAGCAGAATAAGACAATAGTAGCATAGCAGTAATTTGGAGTGTGTAAGAAGGTATCATGCAAAATAAGTTTTTAAAAGCGGATGTAGACTTCTGAGCCAAAGACAAAAAAGTTTGTATTTTATCTTTTAGATGGTGGTGAGCATGGAAAGTTTCTGAATGGGGAATTAACTATATATTAAACTATATATTAACTATATAGTTCATAACTATATATTAAAAAGATCACTTTGGCACTTTTGTGATGGAGGAATTAGAGAGTGGAGAGAACACAGTGAGGAGGGCCAGTTAGGAGATTGTTATAGTAATCTAGTATAGAGAGGACGAAAACCTGACCTAGGGTGATGTAACTGTGAATAGAGAGGAGGGTACAGACTCAGGAAATATTGTGGAAGTAGAATCCATAGGATTGGGTAAATGGTTAGCTACAGTGGATGAGGGAGAATGAGAGGGAAGAGGAAAACATGAGGCTGAAAGCCTGGATGCCTGGGAGGTTGGCCAAATGGGTTTACGGTAAATCAAAGGATGATTTGTACTTCTAATTGTCTGGATGCTCACTTTTACCTAGAAGTAAAGGGAGACAGAGTATGGAAGAAATGAGATATTTTCAGGCCGAGCAGAAATAATTTTATCTATGTATGTATCTATAAATTACGTGTATATACTTTTGTAAATATGGGAAGTGAAAGGAAGAGAAAGAACACAGAAGAAGTATTTATAATGACTTTCAAATATTTGCTTCATGTTTAGAAAATATTCTGTCGATATCTAAAGAATTGTTAGCTTCTGTATATCTCAGTGTTTCTTTTTTAATCTGTCATATTGAAAACATTTCAGGATCTTATATACGCTCATAAATTATGCCAAATGATATTATTTTCTTTCTCACAGTTAATTTAGGCAACATGACCTTAATAACAGTAAATCTACTCTGAGTTAAACAAGTTAAACAATTTGTTTCCTGAGATACTGATAGATATATTTTCCATGTTTGCCTCACTGAAGAATAAGTATTTTGTTCTTAATTTTTTTCTCTCTTTCTGACTTCTAAGTCAGGAACTAGGTTATTGTAGGACTTATTTCTGAAGTGGGGAGTTCTTAATGTTTTTTGGGTCATGGAACCCTTTGGAAAACTGGTGAAGCTTAGGGAGCCTTTGATATATACCATTACAAAGGAAACAAATTATATTGAAATATATTGAACAAAATATTTTTTAAAAAATCAAACAAGCTCATAGACTCCAAGTTAAAAACTCCTGCAGGATTACCTGAAGATAACTAGAAGATGGAGATATTTCTTCCTTGCTTTGCTCATTGTCTTCCCTTGACAAACTAGAATGGAAGAATGGGGTTTAATTATGTTCTACATGTTTAGATGGTTTCATTCTTTATTACTGTGTCTTCATTTTCTTTGTCTGAGTACTAAAAATGGCATTTTTTTCTAAAAGCTCCTGTTTGTTGCCAAATAAAAGATAGTATTTGATAGCCATTCACTTGAAAACCATTGGTTTTTTTAATAAGTTGTATTTTTTTTTACTTCTTCTGATAATTCGATAAACAATAATGAAAAAAGTCAACAAAGAGGGTGATAATGCCTGAAATGTTGTGTTTTGAAGTGTAATTATTTCTTGTTTTTACTGATAATGTTTTCATTTATCTTCTTGTTATCCTATTTCTTTTCCTAGTTGGATAGTTAAAAATGAACAGTGGAGATAGGAAGACTGCATGATGGACAGAATTTAAGTGAACAACAGCAGAGGAATACTCTTGAGTACTTTCTAAAGTTAGGAGTTGGAAGGAGGAAAAGCAACTATTGAATGAGACAAAGAATAAATGACCAGAACGGAAGTACAATGGGATGTCACAGAGATCATGGGAGGATTGGCTTTGGAGGAGAGGGTAGTATAAACATTGATAAATTCTAGAGAGAACTGAGGAGAAACCAGAACGTTTGGTGGGTGATTAATGACTAATGAGACCGCCTTTTTTAATAGAATGGTGAAAATAGAAACAGACCATAAATATTAAGGAGAAAGCGGGTGGTGAAGAAGAGGAAGCAGGTTATGACAAGTTTATTTTTGTGTCCATAGCAGGGGGTGGGGGCATTATTGCATCGTAAATCTAAGGTATCGCAAACTTGTTTTTACTTGTCTTGTGTTGCATTGTTTTTTCCTTGTTCCTAGAGAAGGGAAGACAGGACAGAGTTACTTATCTCAGAGATTACTTCGGGATGGGGGAAGCCACCAACCCCATCCCATCCCATCTCATTATATAGTGGAGAAGTTTCATTTTTGGGTGACAGTAAACCTGTAATTGTATAATAGATCAACAAATTTGATCCAGGGAATCTGAGTAAGAAAATCCCAAAACATCCTGGGAATGTTCTGGTAGAAAAGATAATGTTCTTCAATGGGGTCCACAGTATAGATCAGTATCTCTCAACCTAGATAGAAAAAGGATAGTTAAGGTTAGAATTGTGAAACTGTAGCTAGACAGAACATCATAGAAATTGCAAGTGCTACATAGTGTTAGTAAGTGGCTTTCTTTTCTTTGCATGTTTAATTTTCAGAGAGGCTGTCTGCCATAATGGATAGTGGTCTAGGCATGGAGTCAGAATGAATTAGGTTCAAGTAAAGGTTACAGACAAATTACTAATCTGTACAAGCAAAGATGAAATCACAAATTCCCAATTACAAGAGCAAAATTGCCTTGTGCATTATTTCTGAATTTACATATTCTTGTTTCCCTTGTAAGTAAGCCTTGGAAAACATTCTCACATGGTTTCCTGTCCATAGAAACAGGGAAAAGAAGGGCAAGAAGGAGGAGGATGCTAGATTAGGGTGATAGTGAATAATGAAAGCATCCAAATAAGGGGATTTAAATAAGGTTTTGGTTGAAAAATTGAAAATATTTGAATGTATAAGACCAAGCTGGCTCAGGGACCTGGGTAAGAGCACTAGACTCTGTTCCTTGAGTTGGGGTTCATTGAACAGTGGAGTTTATACAATATCAAAAGGCAAAAACTCTGGAACTAAAGACAAAGGTCCCATGGATCATTTGTATGAGGAGAATCTGCTTTTTCAGGGATCCTTAGGCCTAGGACTTTGTTCCAAATGTAGGTCATTCCTTTGAGAAATCTGGCAATAAATATGACGAAGTTGGAGAGGGGAAAAAGTCAAATAAGTAATCTATACTTAGTAATGATGAAACATAAGCTATAGCAAAGAATTAGTTCGCTCATTTTCCCTAGTGACTTTCATGAAAAGACAAAATGAATTCTTTATTAAGACTGACATATCAAGTCATAAAATAGAAATCAATAAGCTAAAGCCAAAGACAGCTAAATAATTTCAGATTAAGGAAAAATTTTAAGGTTCTGAATTATATATTATTATCTCAATTTTACTTTCTTAATGTGTATTTACCTCAAGGCAGCATATACAAAAAGTTTGACTAGATTTTTTAAATGGTTGAATGTAATTTTTAAAAAAATCCCGAACGTTTCCTCCTCAAAAACTGCATAAAAATAAACAACCAACTTGAACGATTTTTTAAAAGCTCATCTTTTTACTCTTGAGAAATCACATTTCTTAAATAAGTAATGAAAATAAAATGCATCCCTCAATTCTGAGTATGTGTACAAGTACTAAGACATGTACAATACAGTTAATGAGAACTAGTAAGTTTGAAGTATAATGTATCTGTGACTTAAAATGAAAATACTAATTTAGTCATTTATTTGAATAAGTAAGATAACAGCCTCAATCTCTGTAAATTTCCTGTTATTTTAAATAACCACAGTGCATTTACTTTCTGTACTATCTAACTCTACAATAGCCTAATTTGATTAATTTGTATACTCTAGGGGTCATATTATAAGTATTGCCAAATAAATTTGATTTCATTTGCCCAACCACCACTACCACCAAAAAAGGAGCCCATGAGCCATTCATTAGTCAAACTGCATATATAATTTGCACATGAAGTGATCATAGAATTATCGCCACAGAGGGTATGCCTAGTGATAATGTGGAAATTGTGCCCTTTTATATAACTGGGAAGGTCTCCAAGATGTGTGCCATTTCTTAAACAACAGAATAGTTTTCTCACATGAGCTCTATGACAGAAGAGTGTTACACAGCTCACACTTGGATACTGGCAGCCAAGTGACACCCAAACACAGTCCCAAATCTGCATGCATGTAATTGAAAATCCCTGCAGCACCTTCACTTCTGGTGGGCACAGTGATCTAAATTAATGTCTCACTTTTATTCTTGGGGAGAAGCTGGGCTGCCAATGATTCCATTAGCTTATTTCAAGGTGAGAAAAAATGTCACTGCAGAAGATATCCAATACAGCTAGAATTTCTTTTTTTTTTTTTTTTTGGTTTGTTTTCTGTGAAATACGCAGCTTGATTTGAGGGCATCAAGCTCATTTTCCCATCTAATTCCGTAGTGTGTGTGTGTGTGTGTGTGTGTGTGTGTGTGTGTGTGTGTCTATGTGTGTGCATGCACATGTGCACACATGCATATTTGCATATGTTTTCTACATGCTTTAATAACATTTCTTTTGATGATGTCAGGGGCACTGCAGGTGCATAGGCTATTGTATATAACACTTTTACTCTTTAAGTAGAGATGCCAACATATGGAAGGTATTCTTCTTTAGACTGCAGCTGCTCTCTTGGCAAATGACAAAGGTGGTTCTGTTGGTTGCTTTGGAGTTGCTGTTGGGTCTGCCATGTTGTTAGGTTGCAGATGGCGTCTCGGCTGCTTTGCTGTCCTGAGCACATTTGCTTTTCACTTGGCTTGAATTCTGAGGAATTGCTACTCTTCGTATCTAACTTGTCACTAATTATCTTTCTTTTGCATTAGTATTTTTGAAATAGAAATATTTCAAAGCCTAATTTCTCCTTTATTTTATAGTATATCCTTACGAAGAGAGACTTTAAGACTAAAGGGAAGAATGATATTTGTTTGCTCAAGCATTAAGATACACACAGAAACTACAATCCACTATTAATTATCTTCTCAAGATTTTCTGGAACATTTCAGACTCCAGAGCATTAGAGTCCTATAACCTTTGAGTACTTAGGTTCCATGATATCTAGTATGATCATCTATGTCTGAGAAAATAGAGAAAGGCTAGGAAGTTGTTATTAAGGACACAGTTATTATTAACTTACTGACACAGAATCATCATTATCTAATCCTTCAATGTTTTCTGAGTCCAAGAAAGACTTCAAATAACTAACAGTGAAAGCCCAGAACATAAGGCTTCTCCAGTCTTCTCCAGTCTATACAACACAGAGGAACACAAGCACAAATATACAGACAAAGCCATCCCATAAACCAGACGTCCAGAGCAATGCTATTTTGCTGTAATGAAGCCTCTCTTAGTTTTCTTGATGTCTCTTCTTCTGATACATATAGCTCTGAAACTATAGCATATTGGAATTGCCTAACACCATCCCAGAGACTTTGATGAAACCTGCTTTGGCTTAGTCTCTGTAGCCAACTGTGAACTAGGAGAAAAAATCATGACATCATTAGAACTGCTGATAATGGTGGTTGTCTTCCTGTCCTCAAGATTGACTATTTTTTTTCTCCTTGATTGTGGTTGAAAATTACAAAGAAGAGAAGGAAGGCAAGATGGGTGGCAGGGCTTAAAGTGAGGTGGGAGGAAGGTAAAGTAGGGAAGAAAAGGAGATGTAGGGGAGAAAGATAAACTTAAGAATGAGTGAAATGGAAAAAAAAAGTTTGGATATTCTTTGAAAAATCATGATCTTCCCATACCGTCTAGAAATACTTAGATAGTGGAAACCATTATAGCAAGTATTTGGTAAGCCTTATTAGTTAGGTTTGTTTGGTAGATTTGTGAACACCATTACAGTGGTATGGAGAGAGCTGGTCATGAAGTGAAAGCAGATTACCTACTAGCTCCTTCTGAGAGACAATTATGGTCATCAGGTCTCCTATATTGCAAGTAGAACTCTCTCAAGTTTCATCTGAACAAGATCTTAGACACCCTTAGTAGAACTGGGGGGTGGGGTGGGTGGAGAAGAGATTGTCTGCATTAGAATTCTGTTTTTTTGATGATAGCTAAGTTCTTGCTAAAATCTTGCCCTGAAGTTTCCGTAAGAACTGACTGGAACTATTCTTAGGACTGTGTCAATATGGTTGACACAACTTTGCTTCAGGAACATCTATCTAGTGAGGAACTGATGCAAAGATGAAAAACAAAGATTAAATATGATGCCAAAAAAGATAAATCTTGAGGATTTAAAAGAGAAAATAATCCTAGAAATCATAGTCATCACATTCATCAATATTCTTATTTAATTTTTACAAGTTGGAAATAGGATCAGAAAATAAGGTGGGCTGGTCAAATGACAAAAGTGGGAACTGATATATTTATAATTTTCCCCTGCCAGTAAGTTATATATCCTCAAAGATAGGGAGAGGGACTAGATCAGTGATCTCATTCTTTATAGCAGCTAGGTGGCACAATGGATAAAGTATTGGAATTGAAACCAAGAAGATTTGAGTCATAATCTAGTCTCAGACACATTAGCCATGTGATCCTGGGTAAATAACTCCTATCTTCCTCAGTTTCCTTACCTGTAAAATGGATAATAGCAGCACCTCTCTTCCAGGATTGTTGGATCAAATAAACTAATAGTTGTAAAGTACTTTGTAAGCTATAAAGCACTATATAATGCTAATAATAATAATTACTATCACATTATTAGTTTTAGAAACTCTTAGGTTGAGGCAGGTCTCTCTGCCAATGTATATAGTACCTTCTCTGCAACTTACAGTCTTACAGAGCTATCTAGAATACTAAGTGGTTAAACTACTTGCCCAGAGACAAAGATGGAATTTCAACCTGAGTTTTCCTAGATCCAAGACCAACTCTCTATCCACTATGTCATGTTGCCTTTCTGCCCCATTGGTACCCACAAACCATGAGAAAAAGCAAAGGAAGGACTCCAGTATATTGGGTAGCTCCTCCATGGCAGATTTCTGGAAGGACATAGATAAGACCTGCATAGGAAAAGAGGCATAAGATTATAGAATCAAAGATCTAGAGCAGGGGTGGGGAACCTGCAGACTAAAGGCCACGTGTAGCCATCTGGGTCCTCAAGTGTGACCCTTTGACCAAATCCAAACTTCACAGAACAAATCCCCTTAATAAAAAGATTTGTTCTTTAAAAATTGGAATCAGTTAAAAGGCTACACCCAAGGACCTAGAAAGCCACAGGTTCTCCATCCTTGATTTAGAGATTGAAGGAACTATTGAAGTCAATTTTCCCATTTTACAGACAAGCAAAACTGAGGCCCGGGGAAACTAAGTGACTTGTCTAAGATTCCACAGGTAGTAAGCATAAAAGGTAGAATTTGAACCCAAGGAACAGATGAGTTGTACTCTGCTCTAGAGGAAGGAGTATACACATCAACAAAGTCATAAATCTGTTGAAGTGTCAAAAGAGGAGTAGGAGTGACTCTATGATGAGATTTTATTTAAATTTTTTGGGGGGGGTTTAAAAATTTTTTAAATTCATTTTGAACTTAAATACAAAATGAAAAAAACATTTCTACCTACATAGAACAATATAAAAAGAGGACTCAATATAAAACCATGAATTTAAATTTCACACTGTTTACTTAAAAAAAAAAAAACCTATGTAAGAAATACTATACATTGTTTTCAAAGCTACCCTGCTTTTCTGTGCTTCTTTCTAAGTTTTCTTTGGTTCTTTTAATTTTTTTTAAATTAAATTTTATGTTTATGTTTAGTTTATATCATTCATTTCCACAAGATTTTGAGGGGCAAATTTTCTCCCTGTCTTTCCCCTGCCCACCACCCCAAAACAGTGATCCCACTATATACCCTCTCCCCCAATCTTCTCTCTCCCCCAATCTTCTCTCTCCCCCAATCTTCTCTCTCCTATATATTCCCCCATCCCCCCTCCAACTTTCTAATAGGGCGAGATGGATCTCCATACCCCAGTGCCTATATATCTTATTTTCCAGTTGCATGTAAATAATAATTATATATATTTTTTAAACATTTGATTTTACAACTTTGAATTCCAAATTCTTTCCATTCCTTCCTTGTCACCCACTCTTACTGGGAAGATAAGCAATTCAATATAGGTTGTGCATATGTAGTTATGCAAAACATTTCCATAGTGGAGATATTATAAAAGATTGACTTTATTTCCCTTCATCCTATCACACCCCTCACTTGTTCTATTCTCTATTTTGACCCTGTCCCTTTTCAAAAGTGTGTTCTTCTAACTACCCTCCCCCCTACCTGCCCTCCCATCCATCATTCCCCCTTTCAGCCCCTTCCCCCTACTCTCCTGTAGGACAAGATACCCAATTTGGTGTGTATGGCATTCCTCCCCTAAGCCAAATTCAGTGAGAGTAAGGTTGACCCATTCCCTTTTGCCTTCTTGTTCTTCCCCTCCATTGTAACAGTTATCCCTTGCCTCTTGTATATGAGATAATTTACCCCATTCTGTCTCTCCCCATCTCCTCTCATTATATTCCTCTCTCACCTCTCAGTTTCACCTTTTAAATATCATCTCTTCCTATTCAATTGATCCTGTGCCCTCTGTCTATGTATACCTGTACACATATATACACACTCACATATATATTCATATGCACATATACCCTCCTATATAGACATATATATGTATACATATATATATATGTATATACACATATACATTTATATTCCCTTCAACTATCCTCATACTGAAAAAAGTTTCGTAAGTTACAGTTATTGTTTTTTCATCTAGGCATGTAAATTGTTCGACTTTGATAAGTTCCTTATGATTTCTTTTCCCTGTTTACCTTCTCGTGCTTTTCTTGCTTCTTGTATTTGAATGTCAAATTTTCTATTTAACTCTGTTTTTTTTTCATCGAGGATGCTTGAAAGTCCTCCACCTCATTGAATGACTACAGATTCTTGGTTTTAATTCTAGCTCCTTTGACTTCTGGAATATCATATTCCAAGCTCTTTGATCCCTTAATGTAGAAACAGCTAGATCCTGAGTTATCCTGATTGTGTTTCCACAATATTCAAATTGTTTCTTCTTGACTGCTTGTAATATTTTCTCCTTGATCTGGGAACTCTGGAACCTGGCTATAATATTCCTAGGAGTTTTCTTTTTGGGATCTTTTTCAAGAGGTGCTCAGTGAATTCTTTCAAGTTCTATTTTGCCCTCTGGTTCTAAAATATCAGGGCAATTTTCCTTGAGAATTTCTTGAAGGATTTCTAGGTTCTTTTTTTGATCGTGGCTTTCAGGTAGACCAATAATTTTTAAATTATCTCTCCTGGATCTGTTTTCTAGGTCAGTGGTTTTTCCAGTGATATATTTCATTGCCTTCTATTTTTTCATTTGTAATAGTATCTTGATTTTTCATAAAGTCATTTGCTTCCATTTGCTCCACTCTAATTCTGAAGGAATTATTCTCTTCAGTGAGCTTTTGAGATTCTTTTTCCATCTGGAAAATTCGACTTTTTAAGGCTTTCTTCTCCTCATTGGCTTTTTGGGGCTCTTTTGGTGTTATTTTTTTAAGGTGTTATTTTCTTCAGTCAGGTTGTTAACTCTCTTTTCATTATTTTCTTGCATTATTATCATTTGTCTTCCCAATTTTTCCTCCAATTCTCTTACTTGATTTTCAAAATCCTTCTTGAGCTCTTCCATGGCCTGTAACCAGTTCATATTTTTCTTGAAAGCTTTTGTTATCTTTCTCCCATTCCATGCTTTGATCCTTTTTGTCCCCAAAAAAGGAATCTAAAGTTGAATTGCTGTGATTGCTTTGCTTCCTTTGCTTGCTCATGTTGTCAGTCAATTACATGACTTTTGAGCTCTTTGCCACAGTAGAACTCTGCTTCCAGAGGGGAGAGCTTTGTCCCAAATCACTGGGATTTTCACAGCTGCTGGAGCTATTAAGAGAGTGCCGTCTCTACAGTCCTCACATACTCTGGCTCACTGGTCACACACCTCAGGACCACCACCCAAGACCACAATCCAGATCCAGGCAGGTTAAAGCAAGAACAATTACCCTCAGAATGTTTGCTTTGCTCCCCTACAATCTGCAGGCCAGAAGCTCTGAAGCAGCCACATGGAGGTGGCTGCAGGGCCACTGCACCTCCGCCACTTCTATCTCCAGGGGCAGGGGCCAGACCTGCTCCTCCATCTCCTTCAGTTCTAACATAGTTCTACACTGACCTCTCACATTTTCTTTGGCATTTATTGGTTGATAATTCAGGAAACCACCACAACTGCTGGTGATCCACTCTCCAGGAGTCCGCTGAAGCCGCTAATTCAGCTGCCCTGGGGCTAAAAGTGTGGGCCCACATGGGGCTGGGCTCACTCCCAGTGTGCTGCAATGGACCCTTCCTGTCCACCTTCTGGGATTCCTTCAGTGGGAGATTTGTTTCTCGCTGTCACTTTGTGGGTTCTGTAGCTCTAAAGTTTGTTTAGTCATATTTTATAGGTATTTGAGGTGGTATATGGGGGAAGTTCGCAGAGTCTTCCTGCTTCTATGCTGCCATCTTGGCTTTGCCCAAGACCTTCTCCATGATGAGATTTTAGCTTTTGATTTAAATGTTGTTGTTTTTTAAAACAAAGAAATTCCAGTCAGTAAATAATGTTGATTTCTTGATGAGTACTAAAAGTATTCCTGTGCTAGTTTTCCTGATCTATAAATTGGAGATAATACACATGTGCTACCTACCACACAGCATTGTTGTGAAAACAGTGAAGTATTATAGAAGTATGAGCATCTATATAAATGGATAAACCATTTCATCTACTCACTCATCCATACGGGCACTGCAATCTCCCTATAAAGCTGTTCTTGATGTTTATGCTAAAGGCATTATAGAGATAAAGACCGGACCTGAGATTTCATTTGTATATGAAGAAACTCCATCATTTCATCACTTTGGGCAGGCACCTTCACTGTGGATTTAGTTTTGGGCAGTTGCCTAGAGCACTTAAAGGCTAACTCAATCAACCAATCCACACATATTTATTAATTGCTTATATGTGCTAGAGACTGTGTTAAGCACTAGGAGTATCAAGAAAATTAAAAATACACAAATGTGGTCCCTACCTTCAAGAAGCTCACATTCTAATGGGAAGGCTAGATACAAATAACTATGTATATACAATATAAATGGCAATTATTCCCAGAGGAAAGGCACTAGTAGTAGAAGGAACCAGAAGGGTCTTCTTGCATAAAGAGAGATTTGAGCTTAATCTTGAAGAAAGTCAAGGAAGACAGCAGGTAGAGGGAGAACATTCTAAGAATGGAGTATAGCCAAGAACAGCAAAACCAGGGTTACTAGATCATAAAGTATGTGGAGGGGAATGAAGCATTAAATGACTTGGAAAGCTAGAATAAAGCCAGGTTATGAAAGGCTTCTAAAACCATACAGAAGATTTTATATTTTATCCTAAATTTAATAGAGAATGACAAGAATTTCTTAAGTGTGTGTTAGGAGAGGGGAGTTGATATATTTAGAATTATGCTTTAGGAAGAGCAATTTGTCAGCTGAGTGGAGAAGGGATTGGAATATGGTGGGACTTGAGTCATAGACCTATGAGAAGTCTATTGAAATAGTCCAAGTGGGAGGTGATGACAGCCTATACCAGCTTGGTGATTATGTGAGTGGAAAGAAGGAGACATGTATGAGAGATGTGAATGTAGAAATGATCATAAGACTTGTCAAAAGATTGGTTATGTGGAATGACTTAAGAGAGTAATTAAGAACAACACTATGGTTGTGAACCTGGGTGACTGAGAGTATAGTGGTGCCATCAAAAGTCACAAGAGACTTGAAAATAGGGGAAGGTTGTGGGGAAGAAAATGAGTTCTGTTTTGGGGATGTTGAACTTGAGAGAAGCCTACAGAAATCTAGTTCTAGATGTTCAAGAAACATGTAATGCCTGATGGTGATGTAAAACTAGAACTCAGGAGGGGAGTTAAGGCTGGACACATAGATCTTGGGTTTTTCTGAATAGAGATGATAGTTGAACCTATGAAAGTTCAAAAGATCAACAAGGGAGAAAGTGTAGAAGAAGAGAAGAAAATCTGAGACTGAGCCATGGCGGATACCCATAGTAGGTTCAACCTGCTACTGAAAAGTCAGCAAGAGAAACTGAGGACTGCTCTGACAGGTAGGAGTAGAATCTGGAGAGGGCAGTGTTATGGAAACCAAGAGAGAAGACAGTATCCAGAAGAAGAGATTGATCAACTATGTCAAAGGCTGTAGAGAAGTCAAGATGGATGAGTACAAGAAAAGGCCATTAGACTTGACAATTAAGAGAATAATAACCTTGGAGAGAACAGTTTTAGTTGAATGATGGATGAGGTCTTACAGGGGGTGTAGAAGACAGTGAGAGGAGAGGAATTGGAGGCACCAATTGTAGATGTCTTTCTCAAGGAGTGCTCCAGGATGGTAATTAATAGATCCCTTTTTAAGGCTGATGGAGAGATGGTTGTGTTTGTAAATAACGTGAAGTCAGTAGGTAAGGAGAGATTGAAGATTAGGGGATAGTGATGAAAAAGGGGCAGTTTGTTAGAGAAAAGGCTTAGGCAGTTAGGAAGGAAGGCATTTAATACTTGGACATATTTTTTTCAAGTTTTAATTGACTTATTTTTTATCCTGAATTTAACATATACTAAATAAAATGGGCATTTCCATATACATAGTAAGACAAGAAAATATTGATTGTATCTGAAAGTACAGATCTCTATTATGCATAGCTTGCCTTTCTTTTAAAATTTATAATAAATTCAATGTGATTTTTAAAGCTGTCCTGTTTGCAATTCTTTCCGGATTTCTTTGTAATCTTTTCTAAACATTTGAAAGATACACCAATCTTTTGAATGGGAAAAAAAGGGATGCTCTTTTCTTTCTTTTCTTTTTCTTTTTTTTTTTTTGGTGGGGCGAGAGAGGGAAGATACCCTATCACTATCTCCTTCCTACTCTTCACTCCCCAATTGAATAAAAAAGAAAAAACAAACTTTCACATTAGTCATGTCTCAAAATGTGTGTCTTATTCTGTATCTTGAAATCATCATCTCTATGTTAGGAGATGGGTAGTATGCTTCATTATCAGTCTTCGGGAAACTGAGTTGGTCATTGCACTGAATAGAGTTCTTAAATCTTTAAAAGTTATTTTCATTTACAATGTTGTTAATGTATAAAATTTTATTCTTATAAATTTTATTACATAAGTTGATAAAATCTTAAGTTTCTCTGAAACTGTACTTGTTCTTATTTTTTATGGTGCAAAATATTCCTCTTAATTTGATATACAATAATTTGTTCATTCATTCTCTAATTGAGGATGACCTTTTTTGTTTCCATTTCCTTTCTCTCAAATAAAAGAGCTGCTTGTAATGACAAGCAAAATGGGATTTTTTGCTGTTTGTTTTTTTTTATTTTGGATTGAGTTTTAGCTAATCAAGTGCCTTTCAGCCTCACCTTTGATTTTATCAAGAGTCTTTGATTGGAAACAGTATACTTTGTATTGCTCTTAATAAGCCTAAGGGAGTTTGAAGATCTCCCCTGCCCCTAAATAGGCCAAATGTAATCACATGGGAGCCCATGGTGGGAGGAGCTTGCAAAAAAGGGTGGAATAGGAAGGAACAGATAAGAGTGTGAGCAGAACTGAGAGCCAGCAGAACTAAGAGAGAGAATGTTTGTGATGTTGTCTCTCTGTCTATTGATCTGTGTTACTTTCTCAGACAGAAGTCCTGTCTGTTGTTCTGTGCTGATTTCTTAGACAGAAGTCCTGTCTATTGTTCTGTTTATTTCTTAGACAGAAGCCTTGTCTGTTGTTCTGTATTGGTTTCTCAGACAGAAAGTGAATTGAGATGATAGTGCTGGTAATGTGTGTAAGTATTGTTGTAGCCCTGTTAAGCTTTGTTTTACTAGAAACAGAAATTGCAAAGAGCTTGGAGTGGAACAGTCCCCCTGAGCTAAGATATGGAACAAGACCAGAGAGCTGCCTAAATGTAAATCCAGGCAAGAGTTGGGAGCAGTCAACCTGTGGAGGAGGAGACACGAGGTTTGGAAGCCAGCTTTGAGTCAAGATGAAAGAGGACTTTACTTCAATACTCTGTATTGACTGAGGATATTATAAATTATTGTGACCTAGGGGTAGATGGTGTTTGTATTTTCTGCTACCTCTTAAAGGTGACTATAAGATATACTGAATGATATGTCTTGTTTAAGACTATGTGGTCATCTTAGTAATAAGTTATTATGTTATGTTGTCATGAATGTTATGCCTTAGTTTCTTGAATGTTATGCTTTAGTTTATTGCTGAATAAATAGTTCATTATACTGTGCAATCAGATTCTTAAAGTTATTCACAGAAACAGTCCTCAGGAGAGGTGCTGTGATTGGCTTTACACTGCTATAAATATTTTATACGTCTGAATCTTTTTCTTATTTCTTTGATCTCTTTAGGATGTAGGTTTAGTAGTTGTATTGCTGAGTCAAAGGAAATGTCTACCTTGGTGACTTTTTGGGCATAGTTCCAAATCGCTTTCCAGAACAGTCAGACCAATTAAATTACATCTCTATTAACAGTGTATTAATGTGCCTGTTTCCCTTCGACCCCTAAAACAATTATTTTCTTTTCTTGTCATTTTTGCCAATTTGACAGGTGTGGGGGAGAAACTCAGAGTTACTTTGATGCTTCAATTTACATTTCTTTATTAGCAATATGTAGCATTTATATTTCATGTGGCACATGAAATATTACTAATAGCTTGGATTTCTTCTTTTGAGATTTCCTTCTTAATCATTGACAATTTATCTTTTGAGGAATGGTTCTTATTCTTATAAATCTGGTCTAGTGACTCTCTCTCTCTCCTTCTCTCTCTCTCTCTCTCTCTCTCTCTCTCTCTGTGTGTGTGTCTCTGTGTGTGTGTGTGTGTCTCTCTCTCTCTCTGTCTCTCTCTGTCTCTCTCTGTTAAGTAGCCTGGTGATCTGACCCACTGCTCCTGGATGCTCACCATATTGGTGCCAGACTTAATACTTAATTGGATATTTAATTCAATTTAGTCTTTTTTTTAACTTGGAACTTGTGAACTCAAGCAATTCACCTCCCCAAGTATTGTAGGCATGAGCCACCACATCTCGTTATTCAGCGTTTACTCACATAATTAAATGGTTTTAATCTGTATTCTATTAATTTTAAAGTAATTATGTCTATAGCTTTACTTATATTGAAACAATCATGCATAATGGTTATAAATCCAACCTAATCAAACTGTATATACTTTTATAATGTTGTTGTAGACTACTTGCTAATATTTTATTAATATGTTTAAGTTGATGATCATTAGGGATATTGTTCTATAATTTTCTTTCACCACTTTTTCTCCCCCAGATTTCAGTATCAAGAACATATTTGTTTCATAAAGAGAGTTTAGAATGATAGTTCTTTTCTTACTTTTGTAAATAGCTTATGCAGTATTTAAATTCATTGGTCTTTGAAATGTTTGATAGAATTTACTTATAAATTCCATCTAGTCTTGATTTTTTTTCCTTTAAGAGTTCATTTGCAATGTGTTCAATTTATTTTTCAGATACTTTGTCATTTAAATAACCTTTTCAGCTTCTATTAATCTGAGTGTTTTATACTTTTATTAATGTCTATCCATTTAACCAGTTATTAGCTTTGTTGTGGTTGGTATGTAATTGGCAATGAGTTTTTGATAGCTTCCTTTATTTCATTTTCAATCATTATGAAATATTCTTTTGCATTTTTGATACACAAAATTTGGTTTCTCTCTTTAATCATATTAGTTAATTGTTTATGTTTTGTTTGTTTTTAAGAGCATAGTTCTATTTATTAACTGTTTATTATTTTTAGTAATTTTACTTTTGTTATTATCTTCTTTGATTTTCAGAATTTCTATTTTGGTGTTTAGTTGGAGTTTTTTATTTGTTGATTTTCTAGGTTTTTCCATTTAATGATCCATTCCTTCTTTCTTTTGTTGATCAAAGCCTTTAGAGATAGAAATTTCTTTGAGGACTGCTTTTTGCACAATCCTTAGTTGAATCCTAGAAATTTTGGTATGTTTTCTTATTGTCATTTTCTTTGATGAAATTTTCTATAATGTCTACTATTTGTTGTTTCTTTCACTATTTGCTTAGGATTCAATTAGCCTCCAATTAATTTTTAAGACTTTCTTCAAAGGATTAAAAGAGTAATATAATTTTTATTGTAATTTTTGTTGCATCGTGTTCAGTAAATAATGTTTTCAAATTTCTACTTTTTTGCATTCATTTGTGAGTTTTTTATAGTGCATATATAGTCAATATTTGTAAAAGTGCCATTCACAGCTGAGGAATATGTAAATTCTTTTTTGTTCTCATACTTTAATAACCAGATAGCTATCATCTCTATTTTTCCCCCTAAAGTTCTGTTCAGGTCATTAACTTCTTTTTTTTGTTTATCTCTTTGTTAAATTTGTTTAAGTCTGAAAGGTGTATATTGGGGTTTTCCAGTATTATAAATTTTATAATTTTCTTCCTGTAATTTGACTTATTTTTTTTCCTTTATACATTTAGTTGTTATGCCATTTAGCATATTTATATGAAGTACTATATTGATTTGTTGTTTATGGTTTTTTTTTTATCATAATGTATTTTCCTAGAGGTTTGGGGGTTTTTTGAGTTGGTGTGTGTGTGTGTGTGTTTCTTTTACTGTTGACTCATCTGAAATCATGACAGATTTTGCTTTAGTCCCTCAGTTTAACTCCATGTGAATCTTTATGTTTTAAGTACACTTCTTGTAAGAAATATTGTTGTAGTCTGCTTTCTAATCCATTCAGCCATCCATTTCCATTTTATGAATTCATTCAATTAACACTTACAATTGTAATGGTTAATTACTCATTTCTCTCCATCTTATCCTTTTGTAATTTTTCTTTTCTTTAACTTTTCCTACCCCAAAGAAGAAGAAGTTGCTTAACCTTAGTAATCTATAACTAGAGCAATCCATTTCCTCTCTATTGGCCTTATTTCTTCTCCTTTTCCTGTCCCTGATCTCAGATGTCTTTCTTTTTATCTGCCTTTTATACCCCACCCTCTGATGTTGGAGTTTGTTTTGCTTCTTACTACTCCTTTACCTATTATGTCTCTTTTTCTTAACCCACTCCCTCTCCTCACCTATTTTCCCATTTTAATATATTTGTACAACACATTTTTTCTGTGTTTGTGTGGATAAGTTCAACTTTCCTTTGGTTCAAATGAATATAAAGTTCATGTGACGCTACTTCACTTTATCTCTTTCTCCAAGTTTTAATACTCTTTGTCTGATGTAAGCCTATTCTGTGAGATAACTAGAGACCCCTCCTTCTTTTTCTGTTTCTCTTATATTCATCTTTCCTTCCTATTTTCTTCTTTGAACACTATAAAGACAAAATAAAAACATTCATAGATTCTCTGACTGTGTTATTTAACTTTGTGTCCCTTGAGGACATCAGAATTATGAAAGAACACTATTTTGTTTTCCTCCGTTAGAATGTAAACAGTTCTTCATTATTATATAGTCTCTTCCAATTCATCATATGTATTTATCTTTTTTGTTTCAATTGTTTCTTGTGTTTTTACTTCAAATTGTATATTTAGTTCTGGACTTTTAATTAAGATTGCTTAGAAGTTCTCTATTTTACTACTGGTTTTTTCCTCTCCAGAATTAGATTCAGTTTTGCCAGATAGGTTCTTTTTGGTTATAAGCTTTTACCTTTGGCCCTCTGTAATGTCTTATTCCAAACTCTCCTCTCTTAAAGTAGTAACTTTTTTGATGTGTTGGGGGAAACTTAGGATTTTGGTATGATATTCCTGGGAATTTTCATTTTGGTGTTTCTTTTAGGATGTGACAGGTGTATTCTTGATATTTTCACATATACTTGTAGCTCTAATAGATGTGAACTATTTTCAGTTAAGTCTTCTTAAAATGAAGATTATCAAATTATCAAGTCACTCTATTTAGGTTTTGATCTTCCTATAGTCTTAGGATTTTTAAATTTTCTCTCCTTGACCTGTTTTCTTGGTCAGTTGATTTTAGTATTGCATATATTATATTTTCTTTGTTACCCCCAGTATTTCTATTTGAATGTAATATTTTTTATTGTCTTATGTACTTGTGACTTAATGTTTGACCCATTCCCAAATCTTGGGTAGAGTTTTCTAACATCTCTTCTATGCTCCTTGGCTGTTGTTTCCTTTAACATTACGTTTTGTATTTATTGTTTCATTTCTTCTAGGTACTCCTATAGTTACTGTTTCTGGTCTTCATTCTCATCTCATTCACCTTGAAACTTGGACTCTGCCCCCAGGAAACAAGATTCTGAAAGGTGGACTTTCTTTTTGTTTTGCCCCAAATCAGGTTTAAAAGTCACTTCTTAACCCTCTCCAAACCATGGTGAGATTCACCTCCTATATCACCTCCCCTTTCCTGCTCCCTCTTATGGCGTTATCTTCCCCCATTTGAATGTAAGCTCCCTGATGATAGTGACCATCTTGTTTTCTTATCTTTGTATCCCTAATACTTAGCATAATGGTATATAGTAGGTACTTGATGAAGGTGCTCTCTCTGTTTCTCCTTCTTTCTCTTTTTCTGCTTCTCTATCCCTTTCTCTTTTTGTCTCTCTCTGACTCTGTCTCTCTTCCTCTCTCTTGGATTTGTGGATTTATTCTCTTATTCTGATTTTACCTCTTGGGTTCCTCTCACTCCATAGTTTTTCTTCATTGTGTTTAGCATTTCCTTCTGGTTGGACAGCTATATTGTGTAGTGGATAGCTGTGCCTGGGATCAGGAAGACCAAATGAATTCAAATCTGACTTCAGACTTTACTAGTTGTGATCCTGGGCAAGTCACTTAACCTCTGTTTACCTCAGTTTCCTCACCTAAAGTGGAGATAATAATAGCACCTAAATCCCAGGGTCATGGTGAGGATTGAATGCGGTAACATTTGTAGAAGTTCTTAACAGAGTGCCTACTACATAATAGGTACTATATAAATGTTGGCTATTCCTATTATTATTTATGTATCTTTAAGATCTTTGTTCTTGGATTAAACTCTGTGCCCTTCTGGGATTGAACTTAGTCTCTCAGTGGCTTGACTTTGTTGTTGTCCTTCTCTCTCTCCTTACGTTGTTCTGAACCCAGAGTAGGCCCTGTCCTTTGCTGAAGGCCTGACAGGTCCCACCGAGACATTGTGGATGCTAGTGCTGATTGTCTGTTATCATTCCAGGTGCCATGCTTGGCCCACTGATGCCCCAACAGTTTTTCTTGCTTTGCCTTCTGTGATGATTCTGTGGGCTGCCTGGGCTCCAGTCTAGCCTAGTAGCCTTCTAGGAGGATTCTGTTGTTTGGACATCAAGCTGTCTGGGCACTTGGTCTAATTCTGTCTCCTGTTATACATCCCATGAATTTGCCTTTGGCTTACTAGACTTGCATGCACTCAGAGCTTCTGCAAGATCCTTGCAATCTTTTGGAGCAGTCCTGGTCTGTAGGGAAGAGACTATAGCTATTTCTCTTGGGTTTTCTTTATAATTTTTTTCATCTTGGGCATTTACCAGAGTGTCTGTGGGGGAACTGAGCTTCTCTAGGACTTAATATGCCACCATATTCCCATAATTCTTTTGGAGATATGACATTGAATATTAGTTCTCTGAACTTGGAATCAGGAAGATGTGGGTTCACATGATACCTTTTATGTTTAATAACTCCATTAATATTGGTAAGTTATTTCACCCTTCTGAACCTGTTTCTTTATCTGCAAAAAAGGGAAAATAATTATAGTCTCATAGGGAAAGGCTCAAATGAGATTATGTATGTAAAGTACATTTGTAAACTTTAAAATGATATATTCATATTGAAGAGGGTAAATGTTTTTCAGGGATTTCTAAGAAATCTTTGGAGGGTTCTTTTAGTCTGAAAAGAATTCCCAGACTCAAGCACTCTTGTAAGTCAGGATTGTAAAAGTTTATTGTTATGCTTTGCCACGGGCAGGGGAGGTTAGGGGACCTGCAAATGGCAGGAGTTAGAGATACGGATTATAAAGCCATAAAGCCATAAATCAGGTATCAATTATGCTAACTAGGTGAGTAAGGGTGGGATTAGGGGGGAATTAAGGAGTGATTAGTGCTTAAAGGGACATGCATTTTTTATATCAACTGTGCAGGCATATTGCCCATAATTCACTGAGAGAAAACCCATGGAGGGGCTACCAGGAGGTATGATTTTTGCCTTGAAACATCACTAAGTCAGTCAGTGGTCAGGGCTTACTGAGAGGTGTCCAGTCTGTTACCCATCAATGTCCTGTTTGACAAGATGGATGTTGGGAAGCTAGACTAATTGGGGATCCAGGATGTGCCTAATTGGAGAAGAGTTAGCTTACTGATAGTGCATTGAAGGATTCATAGGTGCAGCTGGCCACTAGAACAAGGAAACTATACATTTCTCTAAGCTAACGTGATTGCTTAGATGGTATAGTAAAGGATTCATAGGTATAGCTTGTTATTGTACCAAGCAGGGATAAACAGTTCATGAGTTGTAGCTAGGCAGAGTGCTGGCTCAGGGAAAAGGCTTTTAGGCTGGGCAAGTGTGACTTTACAACTTGGCTTCACAAACTGATATTACAACCATAGGTACCCAAACACAAATGTGATTTTTACAAACTGAAGTTACAACTGAATATTACAAACAAAGGCAACCCAGCACCCCATCAATATGTGTGTATGTATGTATATATATATATATATATATATATATATATATATATATACATGCATATATATGTGTCACTTATTAAATTACTTGTCCAAAGTTACACAGGAAGTATCAGAACCAGGAATTTTGACTCAACCTCCAGAGATCTTTCCACTCTAGACTATATTTCCTCTAGATATGGCAAGTAAAAGTATATATATTTGCAAATGTACAATGTTTTAAAACATCTTAAGTAAATGTCAAAAATCATTTTATAGAAGAATTTAAAATGCAAATAATGATGATTATCTATATGTTTCACTAATTTTAGCATCATTTTTTATTTAGAAAGATAGACTTGAAGCCCTAAAATGAGGTGGGACTTATCATTTTCTCAGATAGTAGTATATTGGCCAGGCCTTTTGCTGGTTTCAGGTACATGGCACCAATTTGAAATATAATCAGAAACAGTTTAAATTTTTTTTGAAGTGATGAATGAACTTTTTCAGGGAACTAATAGTTGAATTCTCACCTAATATTTGTCTTAGATTGTAATTATCCTTAAATACATAATTTAAAAAATAGCACCACTCTGCCTTTGTCTCTGTCTCTCTAATCAGGAAGATGATAAAGACTCTAACATACATCTGCCCTGTTTCTGCAACATCACTAAGACTTCTTTTTTTTAAGTGAGAAATATCAACAGGAAGCAAATGTCGAGATGGCAACCCACAATGAACTGTTGACTTCAATACTGGAACAGCTTTTATTGTGAAGCATTTCAGCACTACTGTGAGGCATCTATAGGTACAGTTGTTTAGCATGTGTTGAAGCTCCTCATCTGTAAGCCAAGAGGAAGGTAAAATCCAAGTGGAAAGTGCTGCAGATTTTCCTTTCAGGTACAATATTCAGAAGTTTAGGAGGATTTGTATTCTTCAGTGTGACTTTGCTTTTTCCCACAAAAGTCTATGTTGATCCACTCCTCTAGTGCCTGACAGCATTGGCCTCAGAATAGTGCGAGCTTGGTGAAAAAGAGTTAGGGAAGTCTAATTGGTTTTCTTTAGGAATTCATGAAAATAAACAGAACAGACAGGCAAAGTGATTCAGGCCTGTAATTCTTGCTGTCAGAGAGGCCAAGACTGTTGGGTTACTTGAGCTTAGGAGTTCTGTGCTGAAGTGGGATAAACTGATTGAGTATCCACCATAAGTCTATAAATGGACATGGAAGAGAGAACACAAGTTGTATTTTTAGAGTATCTAGCACAATGCCTGGCCCATATGCCTAATAAATATTTTTTCCCTTCCTCCCTTCTTCTTCCCTCCTTCCTTCCCTCCTTCCCTCCTTCTTTCCCTCCTTCCTTCCCTCCTTCCTTCCTCCCTCCCCCCTCTTTTCCTCCTTTCCTCCTTCCCTTCCTTTTTTCCTTGCTTCTGAGGGGTAAATAAATCCAGGTTGAAATGTTGAATTGAATAAGGGAACGGTCAATCAATCAGAAAACACGCATTAAGTACTTACTATATGCCAGACACTGTGCAGGGGCTTGGGGATACATAAAGAGATGTGAAACACTCCCTGGAGGAGGTGGCACCTGAGAAGTTTTGATGGAAAGTGTGAGAGAAGACTGTCTCCCAGAAAAGGGGAATCACTCTGCAGAGGAAAGAAGGCCTGGACCATGGAATATTGTGCATGGGGAACGGTCAGCAGGACAGTTTGCCTGAAATAGAGAGTACATGTTGGGGAATAATATGAAATAATCATTTTATGTTTTTAGTAGTAGAAAGTATTATTTCATATTTCATATTCCCATCAAAAGGTTGGGATTAAAGATTTCTGAGTAGGGGCTGACATGGTCAGACCTGTTTTTTAGGAACATTAATTTGGCAGTTACATAGAGGTTGAATTAGAGAAGGGAGAAGCTGGAAACAGGGAAACTAATTAGGAGGCTATTGTAGTAGTCCAGACCAGAGGTGATAAGGGACCTGAGGAGAGGCTGCATGAGGGAAGAGGAGGGGGAAAAATGGGTGATATGAAGGTATAACAACAAAAAAATGATGTGCGAATGATTGGCTATAGGGATTGAAAAAAAAAGGGAGACTCAAGAATGGCTTTAAAGGTAAGAATGTAGATGATAAGAATGATGGTGGTGCCATTGATAGAGATGAAGAAATTGAGAGGAGGGATAAGACCAGGGGAAATATGATGAGTCTTGTCTTGGACATGTCAAGGTGCTTTTGCAATATCTAGGAGGAAATAACCAGGTACTAGTTAGTAAGCTTGTAGTAGAGTTCAGGAGAGAGATTAGGGCATGAAATAGATTTGGAGTCCTTTGCAAAGTGATGCTAATTGAACCCATAGAAACTGATGAAATCATTGAATGAATAGAAGAAAAAAGTCAAGCCTGGTGCTAATCTAGAGACAATAACCTTGTAGAACTCATATCTCAGTATGAGAGTGGCTGAAGGGGTCTTGACAATGAAACTCAGACTCATAGACCCTCAGAGATACAAGGGGCCTTAGAGACCATATAGTTCCCTATTTTATATGTTCAAGAACTCCAACCCACGGTTTATGATAAGCTTACACAGTTAATTTGTGATTGACCTGGTACCAGGCAACTAGGTATTGAAGCAGATAGTGTCCTTGACTTGGAGTCAAGAAGTCTGAATTCACATCCTGCCTCAGACTTTAACTAGCTGTGTTACCTTGGGCAAGTCATTCAACTTGTGTCTGTCTCAGGTCCCTCATCTATAAAATGAACAGCACATAATAGGATCAAATGAGATAACATGTGTAATGTAAAGAGCTTTGCAAACCTCAAAGTACCATATAAATGCTAACCTTTATTGGTAATATAATGCAGTATGCCTAGATAAGTTCAATTCATTTCAACCACTTAAAAAACAAGTTGAAGGACTAATTATTTGCCAAGCATAGGTGAAGTGCTATAGAAAGTGAGTTCCTTGAGAACAGAGACTTTTTCTTTTGCATTTCTTTGTATCCCCAGCACAATGCCTGGCATCCAGTAGGAACTTAATAAATGTTTGTTGTCTGACTGGTGGAAGTTCAAATGTAATCCGTGACACTAAAGGAATTTATAATTGAATATACTCTATGATGTCTTGTCTTTTTCTCCTACTCCATCCAAAGAGAGACACTGTTCTAGGTAACAAAATTTCTGGGGTTAGGTGATATTATATAGTCTAAGGGTAACAGCCAAGGGAAAGGGGGAAATCAATTATTAGAATTGTGAATAGTATCTCTTGGTGAGCAGAACAGTTTGCCTGAAATTCCAGGTAGTAAGACCAACCTTCTATTGGAGGGATAGCTCCTTGCAAAGAGAACTGTTATTATTAAGACTTAAAATTAGATGTACTAAATTAGAAGCCCATGTCTGTCCAGAGAATAGAATAACAAACTAAATACAGTATTTGTAGTTCAGTTTGAGGTGAGCATCCCACTTCGACTCTGAAGCCCTTTCGCTATGAATTAGTAAAATTGTCCTAGCCTTGCTTCTGCTGACTCCACCCTGGTGCTCTTCCTCCACACCCACGCTTTCTACCCACTCCCCCCCTCACCTCCCAGTTATGATTTCTACCTTGTCACACTTTAATTTTGACCCTTTTGCCTTTTAGGAAAAATTATGTGCCTGCCTAACTTGTACTTTCAACCTGGGGTAGTGAGTTTATCTTGTGAGGGTAATGAAGACATCTTTTTACACCTTTTCAACTGTCATCTCCTTTCATGAATTTAAAAGAAACTATGTATCTGAACTGGGGGCAGCTAGATGGTGCAGTGGATAGAATGTTGGGCCTGGAGTGAGGAAGATCCATCTTCACGATTTCAAATATGACCTCAGACATTTACTAACTGTGTGATCCTGAGCAAGCCACTTAACCCTGTTGGCCTCAGTTTCCTTATCTATAAAATGAGCTGGAGAAGGAAATGGCAAAACACTCCAGTATCTCTGTCAAAACAACAACAAAACTCCTAATGGGTTCACAAAGAGTTGGACACAACTGAAAACAATGGAACAACAAATATATCTGAACTAAACCTACAGTTGTAAAAGATAACAAATTATATTTTTCTTTTTTCTTTTTCTTTTTTTTTTTTTTTTGCTCTTTGGAGGGCAATTGGGGTTAAGTGACTTGCCCAAAGTCACACAGCTAGTAAGTGTGTCACGTGTCTGAGGCCGTATTTGAACTCAGGTTCTCCTGACTGCAGAGCTGGTACTCTATTCACTGCACCATGTAGCCACCCCCAAATTATATTTTTTTAAAGAAGAAAATGAAAATTATTTTTAAAATTAGGATTTGAGTTTTCCCTTACCCTAATCTGAACTTCTGCAGGTTATTTTAGTTTCCTTTTCTTCTAAAGAACAAGAGCAGTCACCATATTGCCGATGTGTATTGGACAAGATTAAAAGGAAACAGAAACATATAGCTTAAATTCCATTTGAAGATATAAATTAACAATTTATATTTTTATTAATACTAATTTTATTTTATTATTAATTTTAATTAATTTTTAAATTTTAAAATTTTAAAATATTTAAAAATATTAAAAAATTTTTAAATATTTTTAAATATTTAATTTTTTAAATATTAATTAACAATTTGCATTTTTATAGCAATTTATAATTTCCCAGCTCTTTCATATTCATTATCCTAAGAAGAGAAGGCCTGGCATAATGGATGATAAAATGCTAGAAATGAAGTCAGGAAGATCCTGGTTTAAACCCTTGTTCTTCTGTGTGATTGTGCAAGTTAGTGAACTTCTGACTCTCGGTTTCCTCTCTACAAAGTCGAGATCGTAATACTTTCAGTATTTACCTCAGATGTTTACTGTGAGGAGCCAATGAGACAATGTACGTTGAGTGATTCGCAAACCTTAAAGCATTGTTTAAATGACGATTATTATTAGTATCCCATTTGATCCTCATAGCTCTCCTGTGACATAGGAAGAGACTTTTGCAAAAGTGGTTTTCATCAGAGCTAAAATAACTGGCAGGGTTAATTATCCAATATAGTGTCTTACCGATGGAGACACTCAGAAAATGTCTGATCACTACCTTCAGCTGTTTTCGTCCAAGTTTGTCCAGAATGCTATGTTCAGTAGATTTCACAAGGGTCATCTTTTCTTAAAGAAAGAAAAATTTTAAACTTTTTCAAATGGTGATCATCTATTGAACACTTAGATCTGAATGAAAATAATTATTGTCTCATTTGCCACCTTTGTTAAAATGTTTTCAATTTCAAATACGTAGTCTTAAAAAAAAATCCTGTTCTAAGCATGAGCAGTAGGAGCTCAGATAGTTTACAGTTATGCAAATCATTTCTTCTGCCTCTATAATTATATGATGGCCTGGTTTCCTGGTGTATTATATACTTAATGTGGGTTTCTAAAAAAAATGCTCTAATCATCTAATTGCTAGTTTATCAAGTAGAAAATATAGGTCTGTGAACATTATCATTATGTCATTAGTCTCCACAAAAGCTCTGAAGAAGCCATTATGAGGCAAATAGCAGTTTTCTGTGGTGTTTAAATTCACAAAGATCCACAAAATCAGAAGAAAAGAGAATGAACCCAAAGGTGAAGTTTGTATAAAGCAGCAAGGCCAAAATTTCAATATTGGAGGAATATGAAAATTCTATTCAGTCCTAAAGAAAGTCAATGAACCATTCAAATGTAAAAACTTAGTGACTGATTGACTGAAGATAACTGGTTAGTGGTGGAAAAGAAATGAAGTTAAACTGCCTCACCTGCTCAATCATCCTTTAACTGTGTTTTTGTGCTAATCGGTTTGTAGTCAGAGATTTTGGGTTCGTATCCTACCTCTGCTATGATCTGTGTCATCATAGATGTCAGTTTCCTCCTATACAAAGTGAGGAACTTGAATTAATTGGCCTATCAGGTCCTTGCTAGTTCTAGATCCATAGTCTTAATTAGCTAACGATCCCATGTGGAAGAAGGGAGGCACATTATTGTAGCAGATAGGTGGTTGTATTCTTTTCACCTAGTTGGAAATGCTAAGGAAGTAACTGAAACCAACTCCAGTTTTAGTGGCTGATAAAGATTTACCAGGTTTAACTTTCAGTATGCAGTAGATGTAGAAGCTGTTGGACTTTCAGAATATAATCCAGACTAAGGAAAGCTATTTATTCATCTCTCCTCTCCTCTCCTTTCCTCTCCTCTCCTCCATTTCTTCCCTTCCCTTCCCTTCTTTCTTCCTTCCTTCTTTTTTTTTTAAGATAAATCCTCTTAGGCTGGAAATGCAGTGGTCTAATTCCACTCTGTCCTCTACAACCCCAAACTCAGCATATTAATGTTGAATTTAGTTCAGGCACTCAATTGCCATGGCCTGTTGCTGCTTAGAACTCCTGAGCTTGGGAGATCTGCAAGCCTCAGCTTCCAAGGTAGGTGGAATTATAGGCATGTGCCACCATAGTTAGCTGGATTATTAATTTTTTGTGAAGTCCAGGGAAGTCAAAAGTAAAACTGATCCCTCACTGTGAAAAGGCAGGTATCATAAACCACAGATCTGAGGATAGAAGTAAGAAATAAAGCCAGAAAATTAGATTTATGGATGATTGTGGAAAGATGAAGTTGTTACTATACTATGGTCCCAGGACTAAGTGCTTCTGTAATTTATGTTAGAGAGATAGATCTAGGTCAATGGCTTTCACATTACCTTTGTAATTAAGCAAAGCTAATTAGAGAAATAAATTTTAAAGAGAACAGAAAAAAGACTGGTTCAAATGAAACTAAATTTAGTCCAAGAAAGAGACCTTTATTCATTCCTTGAGTTAAAAATATTCAAATCTCTCAGGAGAAAAAAAAAAAAAGATTGACCAGATGTTTTGTCCCCAACATTTAAAAAAATTATCTTTTTATCACTTCATATTCCCCTTATCCTTTTTCGTTTTCTCAGACCATCTTACATTTTCATAATAGCAAAAGCAGTTTTGACTCCCTTAAAGAATGTCCTTTGGGAAAATAGTCCATTTATACCCATTTAGATTTTTATATATAGAACGTTGTTTTGTCTTAACCTAAGTAAATCAGGAACTGAAACTAACGTTGTTAAGAGTGTGGTGGGATTTTTGTTTTTATGATTACCACAATTGTTGAACAGATATGCAGGTGGATAGACAACCTATAGAGTTCATCCATGAGTGTGACTATCTTGGACAGGCACTACAAATGGGCAAGGGGTGTGAGAATTGAATAGGAGGGAGAGACTTTTAACGATGCCAAGCTTCTCTCTGAAACAATGGCTGTTCTTCTGGATGGCTATATTCTTCCAGTATCATGGTTATGGCTGTGAGTTATGAAACATCATGTCTGAAGGACTGAAGTTGAAGATCACCCAGAGATCAGTGGAGAGGTACACACTGGACGTTGTCAAACCACAAATGAAGAGTTTCTCAGGAGAAATAATCTGAATCAAAGAAATGAATGGCAGAAAAGGAAGATAGCCTTGTCACAAAGTGGGGGAAAAAAAGATAACTCATGGATAATCTGCATAGTTCATTGGCCTCTTTAGAAATCAGGAAAACTTAGGGAAGGCCTCTGGCATGTTGGATTTATCTCTGACCATGAAGTTATGGGAAGAAATAAATGAAAATCTCAGAAAATAGGCAGGCATTGATGGTTGTTATATACATTGATAGAGGAATACCCACATCCAAAAGATCACAGATGCATGGAAATCTGGGCGTGTTAAAGTATGACCATGCAAGAGAAGCAACCTAATGAAATCCGTTAGAGAATGACGTCTAGACCACTGTCCTGAGCGTGACAAAATTAATCATTAAAATCATATGTAAAGATAATAAGAACTTATATTTTTCCCATTTTAAAGATGAGAAAACTGAGGTTCAGAGAGTTTAAGTAACTAGTTTATGATCACACATGTAGTATTAGAAGCAGGATTTACACCCAGGTTTTCCTGACTTTAACTCAAGCACTTACACTAGCAGCCTCACAAGTAGGTAAGAAGTAGGCAAATGTTCCTGTCTATTGAAAAGAAATCTCTCACTTTTTGGCACTTCAGTACTCCTTTTCCAGCCCCCACAAATGTTGATGCCACTCTAGTTCCGTTTTTGACCTTAGACATCAATCAATCAATAAACATTTATTAGGTGTTTACTGTGGGCCAGTCAGCTTACTATGCTAAGCATCGGGGAAATAGAAAGAGGCAAGAGATGGCCTTTGCCTACAAGGAGCCTACGAATAATGGAGCTCCTCCTCCTTCTCCTCCTCCTCTTCCTCCTCCTCCTCTTCCTTCTCCTCCTCGTCCTTTTGCCCTTCCTCCTTCTTCTCCTCCTCTTCCTTTCCTCCTCCTCCTTCTCTTCCTCTCCTCCTCCTCCTCCTCTCCTCCTTCTTTTCCTTCTCCTTCTTCCACCATAATGAGTGAAGAGAGACAGCCAAAGTGGGCATTTGGTATTAAAACTACACAATACACACTTAATGCTGTACTTGTCCTTCTATCTTTTAACATCATCTAAATTCTCTCACAATTTTGCTTTCCTCTTTTAGAAAGACTATCTTTCATTTATTTCCTTTTTCAATTATTACATTTTATTTTTCCCCAATTACATGTCAAAACAATTAACTTTCTTTTGAGTTTTGAGTTCCACATTCTATCCTTCCCTTCCTCTTTTCCTCCCACCCCCATGATATTAAACAATTCAATATAGGTTATACGTGTGCAAACATGTAATACATTTCCATATTAGTCATTTTGCACAAGAAGACTCAAACAAAAAGAATAATGAAAGAAAGAAAGTGAAAAATAGCATGCTAAGTGACCATAGTGATTGAGTATATGATAAACTCAAAGATCCAGGTTTTGGAACAAAAACTCATTATTTGTCAAAAACTAGTGGGAAAACTGGAAAAGAATATAACAGAAACTAAGTATAGACCAGCATCTCATACCTTATAAAAAGATAAGGTCAAAATGGATGCATACTTTACATATAAAGGGTGATGCCATAAGCAAATTAAGAGAGCATGGAATAGTTTATCTGTCAGATCTATGGAGAAGGGAAGAATTTATGACCAAACAAGATATAGAGAGTGCATTTTTTCCTTCCTAGTGCTTTCTTTCCTAATATTATCCCTTTCATTAAGTTGTGCAACTATTTACCATTGAGCCAAGTACAAAAAGAAATGAAACAAACAATAAATGTTCAAACCACCTTCCCACTCTCAGCTTCTTGGGGATAAGGCTTTATTGGAGGTAGCATGTTCTAATGCTAAGAGTCAGAAAACATGGGTTCTAGTTCCAAGTCTGTCACTTATATGCTATCTACCTCTAGATGCATCATTTAACGTCTTGGAGTCTCAGTCTTCTTGTCTGTAAATTGAGCATAATAATATGGACTTTGCCTACTTCATAGGATGGTAGTGAAAGTCAATGGGATCAGAAATACGTAAAACCTTTAGAAATATAACATACTATTCCAGTATAAGGCATTATAGCTTTTGCTCATTGACACTGAAAAAGAACCCCATTCTTCATTTTAGGAATCATCCTCATGCTCGTCATTGTAAACAAACACGTGTTTGATAAAGCTTAAAGTGCGTGTGTAAATAGGTTTGTGGTTGGGGTGGTGGTGGAACAAAAATCAAGAGGTTACAGGTTTGCTTGGTATTTGAACAGAACATCTGCCCACTCAGAGAGACAGCCTGTGGTAGTGAACAGAGAGTTGGCCTCAAAACCAATGGGTTAAGGTTATGACCAACTACAACATGGTCTGTGAAAGTGAATTACAAAATGAATTCCAGGTAAAGATGACAAGTAGGTAGATAGGGACTTGACCTATGATTTCATTAGTAATGGAACTCCCAGATGAGAGAATTACCCTCTACTAATTCCTTTTAGTATCTTTTCTGAAATTCACTCTTAGAGCTATCAAGAATAATGAGAGTGATTTGCTCAGGGTCATCCTACTCATAGGCATCAGCAGCAAGACTTTACATGTAATGCTGTGAATAAAAATAGGATACAGATCCTGCTTTCCCTTTCAGGTTGGTGCCTGCATCATAAACCTTTATTAGATACCACTCTCATATCAATTCAAGTATTTTTGTTCTTTCATTTATTTTCCAAATATAATATAGATATAGCCTATGTGGTTGGTTTCAGTATGGTGGCTACACATTAAAAATTGTCCCAGAACTTTTTTGTCTTTCCTCCAAAACACAAAAGCACATGTAACTTTGCTCAACTATACTAAAATCAATATTTTTCTTTCCTCTGTTATCCTACTACTCTGTGACTACTTGTAATAGGTGACAGAGGGCCATGGTGTTACAAAAATTATTTTTAAAAGAGCTCTTAATTGCAAGATCTAATGATCTTTTTTCACTCCATATCCTTCCTGACCCCTCTGAAGAATTTATCTCTAACATTGCACACAGTATCAGCAACGCTGTGCAATGATCAACTGTGAATTTGTTCTTCTCAGTAATATAATGATCCAAGACAGTTCCAAAGGACTCATGATGGAAAATGCTATCCATATCCAGAGAAAGAACTGATGGAATCATAATTCAGATCAAAGCATACTATTTTCACTTTATTTTTTCCATAATTTTTTTTCCCTTTTATCCTGTTTCTTCTTTCACAACACAACTACTATGGAAATATGTTTTAGGTGATTGCACATATATAACCTATTTAAAATTCTTATCTTTTTAGGCTGGGGAGTGAGGGATGGAGAAAATTTGGAACTCAACATTTAAAAAAATTAAATGTTAAAAATTATCTTTACATGTAATTGGAAAAAATTAAATACCATTAAAAAAAGAATTTGCCTCAGCCTTTTTCTCCTGTATACATTCTCTTCTCTGGGTTTTTATGTTTTATTGCACTCTCTTAATTCTTTTCCTTCCTGCCCATTTGTCTCCTCTGTCTCATGTCCTGGGTCTTCATCCATGTCCCTTATACTAACTGGGGGTGTTCTTCAAGACTCTGCCCTGGATCCTCTCTTTTCTCTCCATATCTTCTCATTAAGTGATCTCATCAGTTTCCACCAGTTCCATGATCATATCTTTGCTAATGATTCCTAGATCTATATATCTTAACCTAGTTTCTCTCCTGAGCACCAGTTCTATATCACCAGCTGCTCATTGAACATTTCAGTTGGATACATTTTCAGCATCTCATACTCAGTATGCCCAAAATGGAACTCATTGTTTTTTTTGTCTGTCTGGTGAATTTCCCTGCTGTCATCCAGGGCACTACTATCCTTCCAATCACCTGGGACTATAGCCTTAGTTTCATACTTCCCTCCTTACTCTCATACATCCCATATGCACAGTCAGTTGCAAAATCTTATTGTTTCTTCCACCATAACATATGTCATAGGGGTCCCCTTTTCTTCACTCCTACAGCCACTACCAGACTTCATTTAGTTCCTCATCACCTCTTTACTGGATTATGAATATAATCTTCTAATTGGTCTCCCTGTCTCAAGTCTCTCCCTACTCTAATCCATCCTCATCCTCCACTCAGCTGCTGAAGGTGATTTTCCTAAAGCACACGCCTGATCCTATCACTTTCCTTACTCTATAAATTCCAGTGGCTGCCTATTATCTCTAGGATAAAGTATCAAATCCTTTGTTTGGCATTTAAAGCTCCTTGCCATGCAGGTCCTTTTTATTTTTCTATCATCTTGCATGTTATTTATTCCTCTGCACATACTCAGTAATCCCACTCTGATGGCTCACTTCCTTTTTACACACACACACACACACACGCACGCATGCACGCACACGTGCATGCATGTATACATGCACACACATGCTGCACATATCCATTTTGTGCCTTTTCACCGACTTTTCCCCATTCTTCTTCTCTTGTCTGCATCTCAGAATCCCTTAAAGATTCAGCTTAAACGCCATCTTCTTCAGGATACCTTTCCCAGTCTTCCCAGTCAGACTTCTTAGTGGTGCCTTTAAGGTACCATTCCATGCTAACCCTCCAAGCCAGGTGACCTTCTATCTACTCTGTAGGTATCTTGTTTGTACCAAGATATTTACATATTATCTCTCATTAGAACATAAGCTCTTTGAGAATGGGAACTGTTTGCCTTTTTGTATTTGTATCCTAAGAATTTAGCACAGTGCCTGACACATAATAAACAATATATTCTTGTTGATTGATTTTTTAAAAAATAGAGCATATTGCTAAGTTTCAAGAATATTGAAATGTAAAGTCATCATGGAGTACTTTTCAAGAATATTAAACACACTGTGAGAGATAGTCTACAAAAATATCTCCAGGCAAAGCTGATTTTGAATTTACTGAACAAAATGAATATAGATGCCTATTAAATAGTTTTAGTTCAGGACCTAAATTATGCTATTTGAATTAATGAATGAATGAAAAAGTATTTATTAAGTACTTACTACATGCAGCTAAGTGGTACAATGGATAGAGCACTGGGTCCAGTCAGGAAAACTGAACTCATCCTGAGTTCAAATTTGGCCTCAGATACTTCCTAGTTGTGTGACCCTGGGTAATAACAACCTTATTTACCTCAGTTTCCTAATCTGTAAAATGAGCTGGAGAAGGAAATAGCAAACCACTCTAGTATCTTTGCCAAGAAAACCCCAAATGAGGCCACAAAGAGTTACACGTAACCGATAAAGAACTAAATAATAACTAACATATGCCAGCCATGTGAAGCATTGGGAATATAACTGTAAAAAGCCAGATAGCCCCTGCCCTGAAGGAGTTTACAGTTTGATAGAGGAAAACAACATAGGCTGAAAGTTGTGGCTGGAGTATGAACATGGGATGAAGATGGTTGGGGAGCAGCATAACACGTTTCAGTTGGAAATACATATGCAAAGATTGTGAGGTTGACTGTTGCTTAAGAGACAAGTTGGGAGCATCTTTTTGTTTGATTCGAATCAGCAAGGTTAATTTTGGCAGCTAGGTGGCACAATGGATAGAGTTCTAGACCTGGCATCAGGAGACTGAAATTTAAATCCTAACTGTGTGACCTTGGGTGAGCCATTTCACCTCCATTTGCCTCAGTTTCATCAGCTGAAAAATGCAAAAATTCTACTTCCCAGGACTGTTGTGAGGATCAAATGAGATAATATTTGTAAAGCACCTAGCACAGTGCCTGATGCATAGTAGGCACTATAGAAATGCTGGTCATCATCTTCATCATCATCAGAAGTCTTAGAAATGTGTTCCTTTCCAATTTTATCACAAGTCCAGATTAATGGAAGTTGGGGGAAGAAAAGAGAGGAAATATGGGAATGTGAGAAAAAGTACTTAAGTGAATATGAGGATAGGAAGAGGAATAAAATTTGGAAAAGGGTGGGAAAGAAAGAGAAAACAAGGGAAGCTTTTAGCTAGATGGCAAAGTGGATAAAGTGCAGGACTTGGATTGAGGAAGACCTAAATTCAAATCTGATCTCAGACACTTGCTAGCTGTGTGACCCAGGACAAGTCATGTAATTGCTGTCTGCCTTAGTTCTCTCATATGTAAAATGGGTATAATAAGAGCACCTAGATTATAGGGTTCTTGTGAGGGTCAGTGAGACAATATTTGTAAAGTGCTTTTCAAGCTTTAAAGTACTATATAAATACTAGCTATTGGTGGGACAGTGGACAGAGCACTGGGCTTGGAGTCAGAAAGACCTGAGTTCAAATTCAGCTTTGGATGCTTATTAGCTGTGTGACCCTGGGCAAGTTACTTACCCCTGTTTGCCTTAGTTCCTCATTTGTAAAATGAACTGAAGGAGGAAATGGCAAACTACTCCAGTATCTCTGCCAAGAAAACCACAAATAGGGACATGTAGAATCAAACACTAATTGAAAAGACTGACCAACAACAAAATTTGTTAGCAAAGAATTCTTTAGCACAAGAATAAATTGATAGGAGTGGATTTAAAACCAGAGTCAATGTCAGTGATTAGATGAATTAGCAGAAATCTGTGCTCTCTAAGATCAGGTTGAAGCTTTGTGGAATCCATAGATTCTTTGGTGTGAGGCAGTTCCACCACTAATGTAGATCTCAATCTCTCTACATAATTCATGCTTATATCTACCTCTCTGTTGAAGGATTTCTGTGCAGAACCCTTTCTGTGTATTTTGATAAATCCATGAGCATACGGTGTACTATCAAGCCTATCTTTCTGATGTCTCTCATACTGATTATATGACCAATTTCTCTCTTTCGTGTTATTGATGCCTCAGCTTCAAAGATTTCAAGTTCTATTAAAAGTGAACACCATATTGCAATTGAACTTGTGATAAAACAGATCCCCTATAATCCCACTCTTTATAGTATTCTTCAGTGATGACCTGTTTTAAAAACTTTTTTTGTCCTTAACTGTATTTTATTTTTCCAATTACACTTGTAAAGATAGCTTTCAACATTCATTTTTGTAAGATTTTGAGTTCCAAATTTTTCTCCCTCCCTCCTTTCCATCATTCCTCCCCAAGATAGCAAGTAATCTGATATAGGCTATACATGTACAATCATGTTAAACATATTTCCACATTAATCATATTGTGAAAGAAGAATTAGAATAAAAGGAAAAAAATACAAGAAAGAAAAAAAAAAGTGAAAACAGTATGCTTCCCGAGTTGCTTCTCTGGATATGGATAACATTTTCCATCATGAGTCTTTTGAAACTGTCTTGGATCATTGTATTGCTGAGAAGAGCAAAATCTTTCATTATACAATCTTGCTGTTACTATGTACAATGTTCTCCTGCTTCTGCTCACTTAATTCAGCATCAGTTCACTTAAGTCATTCCAGTTTTTTCTGAAGTTTGCCTGTTTACCATTTCTTATAGAACAATAGTATTCCATTATGTTCATATACCACAACTTTTTCAGCCATTCCCCAATTGACGGGCATTCCTTCAATTTCCAATTCTTTGCCACCACAAAAAGAGCTGCTATAAATATTTTTGTACATGTTGGGTCAATGATGACTTTCAAAAAAATAATGGAAAGTTTAAAAATATCTCAGCATTTTTTAGCTTGGGGTAATTTGGTTCTTCCCATAAGACAACACTGATGAAAGACAATATCAGTGGGAAAGAAAAAAATTCAACTCTCCTCAATATCCGTGTCCCAGGGAAGTGGAAGATATACTCTCTTAGAGACAATTTGTAAAGGTGAAACAGGGCTGTGTTAATTGATTCCATCACTGTGTGATGATTTTTCAGAGCAATAATATTTCTGGTTTGTGTCACCTACTTCAATGTCACCGAGTGTTAATACATTTGTATGCATTCCTTCATAGGACATTTTTTGATGAAAGATGTTCAGTTTTCCTTTCCTTACACCTGGCATTTGCCCTTCTAGAAGCTGTATGCAAGGCACAGGTAGGAGCAATAAGCATTGGAAAAACAAAGGTGGAAGAATTTAAGGTAACTTGAGAACTGATTTTCTTCAGTGAATAAAGATTAGCACTCCAGCCCTCAGACATATGACATTTAGGGAAACTTGAGAATTGCCCACAGTTTTTTATTATTAAATAAGGGTTTCTGTAAAAGCTTATTATGTTTGTTTCTGATTTGAACAACAAAACCTGAAAAGACAGATTTGTTTATTCCTAGATATCTACTGTGGCAGAATTGACCCTAGAATCTGATTCTGTCCTTCAATTAACACTTATCCCATTGACTAATAATCAGTTGATCTCAAAATAGTCTGTCATACAATTATGGGAGATTTCTTACCCCAAGTTTAATTGCAATAGGGTATTCACTTTTGATATCATTCTCAGCCCTTATGGTTGGGATGAGTAGTTCATTCATTTTCTTTGGATTCCATGTTCTCTTGGATTCACATTCACATAAAAATAAACAGCCCTCAGAAGACTTCATTGGTATGCCTTTTCTGCATTGCACACCATGTGGTTTATGATTCTTTAGAATCCAGTGACAATTGGGGCTGGGAACTCTGGGACTGGCAAGGTGGGGAAAGGGAGGGGAAGAGTAGAGGCTGGTCTGTGGCTGGCTTGTTTCCGGTGGCATAGTCCTGCCCCCTGTCCCTTTCTTTTTGGCTTTCTCTGACATAGCTCTTTCCCAGACACATCAGGAAAATTATATGTATCCAAAGTGGGTGACCAATGTTTGACCTACTGCTCTCATTCCCAGACCCATGAGAATGTTTTGTTTTCCCTCATTCACTGTATGGGGGTGGAGAGGAACTTTGCCAGCCTGGCTTATTTGCAATTCTTTTACTAAGAGAAACCAGACAAGAGAGGGCTCAGGATTATAGAGAAAATAAATGAGAAGGATGTCATAAAAATGACTTGATTCTAGCAGGGGAGAAGTGAAGCTTGAAGTATCAGTTGATCTGGGTATTGAGGGGCAGGGTTCTTATGTGAAAAGGGGAGCTGGAGGAGAAAGGTCATGTGATCCATCAGAGGAGTCACCAGCCCTATTCATTCCTGAGAACCCCACAGGCATGATTCTGGGAGAGCTGCTCAGATCTCCTGGAATTTCTAAGCTCACTGGCTATTTATTTGTTTACTTTTTTTAGAAAAGTAACTTGACATGAAGCATATTATTTGTGTTTTTTTGGAAATTTTGTAACTGAAATAAACACCTAATTTGATTTTGTTTTAGAGTTAAGGACAGAAGGAAATTCTCCTTTTGCTAACTAGGAGATGCTCCACAATAAAGTCTATACTCTTCTACCTGGCATGTAAAGTCTTCTGTAATATTTTACTAAACCATATTTCCAAGCTGACCTTCTATTCCCACATCTTCCCCTGGGGGGAAGACTCAGCTTCCTGAGTCTTCAGGCACTTACTAGCTGTATGACCCTGGGAAAGTCATTTAACCCAATTTGCCTCAGTTTCCTCACCTGTAAAATGAACTGGAGAAGGAAATGGCAAACCATTCTAGTACCTTTGCCAAGAAAACCCCAAATGGGGTCATGAAGAGTCTGACATGACTGAAAAACAACTGAACTGTTATGTGCAAGGCATTGTGGTAGGTATTGGAAAGATTGATATAGGAAAGATTAAAAAAGAGGGAAGCATAGCCTTTGCCTGAAGGAATTTATAATCTAGTGGGAAGAATAAGATACAGAAAAAATGAGGGAACGAAGTTGCATGTGATAAACTGAAGTTGTTGTTTGTCCTTCATTCTGGAAGAGGACCAATGACATCAGGAGGGTGATGTCTTGACTTGCAAGTGAATGGGATTTAAGTGAGGCAGAGCTGTGCAAAGTCATAAGCCTCACTCTCTTCTCGAGGGTCATCTGGAAGTAGGTCAGGATGACTGACAATCTCGGTAAGTACAAAATATTAAGAGGAAACAACTTGATGTGACTGAGGGGATCAAGGGAGGCTTCCTAAAGGATGTGACGTTTGACTTGGTCCTTAAAGGAGGAGTAGAATGTTGATAGGTGGAGAAAGAGTGGGAGATCTTAGATTGAAGTAATAGCTTAAACAGAAAAGAGGACCAGACATATCTGGGGAATACTGAGTGATGCACTTCAGGTGGGAAGTTGTAGGGGATTAGTAAAGAGAAAGACTGATACAGTATTATGTAGAGCATTGAATGCTAGGTGGAAAAGTTTGAACTTTATTCAACAGGGACCTTGAGTAGGAGCTTGCAATGTGCTCTGTACATTTTTTAAACCTATTTTCCTATACCAGTGCACGGTGTCAGTCAATGAGCATTTATTAATCACCTACAGTGTACTAGGCACTGTGCTAAGCATAGAGGATACAATGTAAGGCAAAAACACTGCCTGCAGTTAAGGAGCTCATAGTAACATTTCTCATTTAGTTTCCTGGAGCACAGAGATGTGTAGTGATTTGCCTTGGGTTACACAGCCTATACATTTTAAAGATAGGACTTCAACCCAGATCCAAAGGCTAACTTTTTATTCACTATACCACAGCTGTATCTTGCTTTATAAAGCTTAGAACCCCATATAGATGCCAGTTATTATTATGATTCCAGCTGTACTTTAGGAAGCATTAGTTTATCTGCCCTTTGAGAGGCAGCCTTAGTGGCAAAGTAGGTAAAGCTCTGGATCCGAAGCCAGAAAATTCTGAGTTCCAATCCAGCTTCAGATACTTGCTAGCTGTGACCCTACGTAAGTCACTTAACCTCTCTTTACCTTAGTTTTCTCCACAATAAAATAGGACATAATAATTGCAACTGCCTTGGAGGGTTGTTTTGAGGATCAAATGAGATAACATTTGTAAAAAGTGCTTAGCATAGTGCCTGGCACATAGGAGAAACTATATAATATATAAATGCTTATTCCTTCCCCTCCCCTCCCACCTCAAATTTTGTGTAGTGCGTCCAGGACTGAATTATTCCTTTAAAGAGTTTTTTTTTTAAAATAAATTTTTATTAGGCTCTTTTTCATCAACTACATTTCCCAGTATTCATCTTCACCTTCCCTGTCTAGAGAATGATTCTTTATGGTACAGAAAAAAGGGGGAAAAAGTTTGACAAAACTAATGAACATATTGAAAAAGTCTGCTATTAAATGCAGTTCCTCATGCATAGCCTCTCCCCCCCATCACTGCAAGTGAGAAGGATCTCTTATCATATCTTCTTTGATATACCTCCAGTCCACCCCACCCTTGTTTATCATCCAGGTGAGCAGTGTCTTTGGAGAAGAGTCCTACCAACTTCATAGCAACAAATGCCAGTTATTGATCAGCTGTAGGCAAAAGGCAAGGAAGCAAACCCCAGGTCCCTAAAAACCACAGTAGCCTCCCAGACCACCTGGTCTGCTTCTAGGAAGGACCCCATATTCATCATATAGGGAAACAATCTTTGTAAAAATATAATCAGGCAACTGTCCCTGCAGGGCATGTGGTACCTGCCTTTTCAGCAGCCATAGTTACTGAAGGAGCAGAAAAGAAAGTTGTTAGTGCTGTCAATTACAATTAGTAATATATATGGTCAGTTACAATCAGTAATACGTCTGGTACTAAGGCAAGCTGGATTACCACATTCCTTTTCAGAGTACCCTAGAGACTTCTGACCTTTCCATCCTACTTTTTTTTCACATGAAATTGCAAATCTGTTATGTACAGCTTGCTATTACTTTTAAATATATAATAAAATTTCTTTTTTCCCTTTTTTCTTTCTTCCCCCACTTTTTCCCTATAGAGGGATACCATTGGACACAAATATGTATGTATGTATATATATGTATATATATATATGTAAAATCATTCTATACATACTTCTATTTATTATTCTTTCTCTGGATGCAGATAGCATCTTCCTTTATAAGTCCTTTGTAGTTAATTTAACTATTTATAATCGTCAGAATGACTTATTCACTCAAAGTTGTTCTTAAAACAATATTGCTGTTACGGTATACGACATTCTTTTTCTTCTGCTCATTTCACTCTTCATTATTTCATGCAAGTCTGTTTTTCTACAATCAATGAACTCATCATTTCTTATAACACAGTAGTATTTCATCATAATCATATACCACAACTTGTTCAGTCATTCTCCAATTGACATGCAAATTCTATTTCTTTGCCACCACAAAGAGAGTTGCCATAAATATTTTAGAATATATAGGTTCTTTTCCTTTATCTCTAATCACATTTGGAAATAGACCTAGTAGAGATATTGCTGGTCAAAGTGTATAGGCAGTTTAATAACTTTTGGGCATATAATTTCAAATTGCTCACCAAAATGCTTAAATCATTTCACCGCCCCACCAATAATGAATTAGTGTTCCAATTTTTCCACATACCTTCAGACATTTGTCATTTTTCCTTCAATAATTTTAGCTAAGATGATGGTTGTAATCTCCTATGTATATTGTCTTCTGTTAGAATATGAACTTGTTGAGTGATTCTTGCTTTTCTATTTGTGTCCCCACAACTTAGCACAATGTTTTGTACATTAGTAATCACTTTGTACTGTTTCATTTATTAACTCATTCATTTATCATTCATTCATTTATTTGAGGTCAAGCTTAGTCATTATAATTTCAAAGCATTGTTTCAATTATTTCCTTTTTTAAAGAGAGAATTTTAGGGAAAGTGAAAGGAATAGTTTGTACATAGTAAAGTTATGGCACTCATTAGCTTAATAGGTTGTAAAAATTATAAATATGAATACATTGAAAAAATATATTCATAAACTCAAAGGATAGATCCACAATGGGTTCTCTGTAACAACAACACACATTGATATACTGTATTTATATTATTTCTATAATAAATATCAAACTCACATTAGCAAAGTGCTTTCCTCCCAACAAACTTGGGAGCTGGAGGAGGTAAATATCGTTAATTCCCACCTGTAGATGAGAAATGTGAGAGAATCATTTGCTGAAGGTTATAGAGCTAGTAAATGGCAGAGCCATAGTTGAATGTTAACATCTAGCTACACATTGCCTCTCAGTGTTTGAGTGACATGGCTAACCTTATGAGGTGAACATCATGGAGGGCAATCATGCCCTTTAAGAAAAATGCCTCGTTGTAACTATTAGAATTCTTGTGCTGGATAGTATTCTAGACTGGATGGACTGACACAGAAGAAAATTTATCATACAGATCTCTTCTTCAGTTTTCCCATGCATAAGCAGTCCAGAATTGGAAATTAAAATAGAAAAAGAGAATAAGTATCATATTAATCATAAAAGCTGGCACCAGGAGGCATCCTAAATATCTTAAAGGTCCACTTTCTTATCAGCTTTTCTTAAATTAGTGCATCAGAAATTTTTTGGTAAACAATTTTTCTAGTAGGGATCTGAAAGTAAAATAAGATCACTCTATTAGATTACTTTTTAAAAGATGGCAAAGGAGATTAAAAAAGAAATAGCTCTTCAAATATTTTTTAGTTCCTCTTCTGCCCAGTGACACCATCCTTCCAAATTAAGAGTTTAGCAAGGTCTTCTATCCCAGACATAATTTCTGTCTCTTGGGAATAAAAATGCATTTTACCACCCTTGTTGGCTAAGAGATCAGTCAGGCGGAGAAGGGTGTTAAGAAATTTAATCTGTGTCCTGGCAGTTTAGCTTTGGTTCTCAGACAGTTAGCCAAATATAAAATGATATGCTTATCATTGAATGTTATGCTACTGTGCTGAAATTTGCTTTCTTTCGAGGAGGGCCCTATATTTAAAGATCTTGCTGTCTTAATTCATATTGGTGAGGGTTTTTTTTTTCAATCATCGCTGTAAATATATACTTAATGCATTTTACACCCTATTTCACACATTTTGTTCACAATCGCTTTGTCAAGATCACACCTCTTTGTAAGCTAGTGCCTGCATATCTTCTCATGCTTGTTTTTAGTGCTTATTTCTATACATTTTCACACCAACCAAGCTCATTCTGCTTCACACCCTCCCCCCTCTTCTTCTTCTTCTTTTTTTTTGACACCAGAAACTAATGAGTCTTACTTCCTTTGTAGTCTCCCTGCTTCTATCTCTGCTCAGGTCCCCTTAAACAGCCTTTTCTGTCAAAGGCCAAACAGAAGAAAATACATATATTTGCTTTGAAATCCTTAGCATTTGTAATATTTTATTACAGGAGTAAAGGATTGTTTCTCCCTCAAATAAAGAGTTCAGCTATTATTTTAAAATATCAAATCCATTATTTCATCCAACAAAATTTGTTAGAGTCACTGTTTTTACTTAAAACCTTCTTATTCATGGATAGATATCGGTGGGGTTCTAGAAAAGACAACGGAAGCTATTTACTCTATTTAAGTTGTCCCAAAAGTCTTAGTGCACTTTTAAGTTATTAAAACTTAGAAGGTTAAAGCTGGGGAAATTTCTACTCTAATGTCTTTAAGCTATGAAAGCTTTAAACTTCAGTAAGACTTTTGAGACAATCTATACATATTTATTAGATCTGCATATATATAATATGTATGTATATATGTATATATACATGTGTGTCTGTATACACACAAGTGTGTGTATATATGTATATATATGTGTGTGTGTGTATATGTGTACATATAAATGTGTATGTATACATCCTTATATAGCCATAGCACCCTTGTGTGGCCATTCTTGCCCAACTCCTGGTTGTCCTTTGTAAGCTCAGCTCACCTTAGTCTTTGGAAATATTGTTCCTGAATCAAATTTTTTTTTTTTTAGCTCACCCTCCATTCATTTGTTCCATTCTGTAGAGGAGATGCATTTACTAAATGGGACAATGAAAAGCCAAATTAATATGTGCTCAAGAAGTTGGCAAAATAAGGTTGTAAATATTATAGTTATTAAGTGTGCAGAAAGCCACATATTTGATATCATAATATGATTTATTAAAGTGACATTTTTGCAAGCTTAACAAAGAAACTTTGAACTATATATAGGATATTAAATTACTTCGATATTCCTATGAATCTGTAGTCTCTTTACACAACCCATCCATATGTTCTCAGACTGTATGATTCTTCTCTCTCTCGTTCCATGAAGCTTGGAGATGCGATGGATAGGCTTGAATTCAAATCCAGGCTCAGGCAATGACTAGCTGTGTCATTCTGGATAAGTCACTTATCCTCTGTCTGCCTCTTTTTCCTTAAATATAGAATGGGGAAAATAACAGAACTGACTTCGCATGGTTGTTGTGAGGATCAACCGAGACAATATTTGTGAGGTGCAATAGAGCAGTGCCGGACACATAGTAGGCATTGTGTGAAGTCTTATTCCCTTTTCTTTCCTATAAGTTTTCTATAAAATATCAACTCATAGGAGATATTACTGTCATTATTTGAAACTCTTATAGATAATATTAAAATACTTTTATCTTTCTATTATCATTTGCTCTTATTGTAGTCATACGTGTTTTTATGATATTTTTATACCCCTTCTTTAAAAAAAAAGTAATGATGCCTTTTCTTTTTACATCACAGTCATTTCTGAATATATCCATCCTTCCTTTCCTCCTCAAATTGAATCCCTTCTTTTTATGTCTGTATAAAACTTTCCTTATTCCTCCTACTAGATTATAAACACTTTTGGCAAGAAGACAGTTTTATTATTTTTGTAACTCCAATTGTGCCCAGCACAATGACAAAAAAAATCTATCACTACAAAAAAATATATCAATCAAAAATCTATCAATATCTATTGAAAATCTATCAATACATCTACCAATGTATACAACTGTCTAATTAGTGCTTGCTCTTCTAATGTGGTAGACATACTTCATTATTGATTTTCTAGGACCAAGACTGGTAATTACAAACGCTCTCAGTTCACCTTTCAGTATATTTTTTAAAAAATTACGTTATTGTAGACATTATGTATATTGTGGTGATCGTTTATATTACTCTGAATCAGTTAATACAAATCTTCTCATTTTCTCCAAATTTCTCATATTTGCGGTATCTCATTTTTATAATAGTGTTCCATTATATTCATGTCATTTTGTTTACTATTCTGCAGTCAATGGGCATCAACTTTATTTTTAATTCTTTGCTACCACGAAAGTGCTTCTATGGATATTTTTAGCGTCTATTGGACCACACTTTCTTTTTGAATGCACTCAATGTCGTTATTGCTGTTGTTCAGTTGTTCAGTTATGTCCAACTCTACTTCATCCTATGGACAATGCAGCCAGTAGTGGAATTGTTAGGGCAAAGGGGTTGAATAAACAATTGCATGATTTTTCTCACATTATTCCAGATTGTTTTCTGGAATGTTTGGGCAAAACCACAGCTCTACTGATCTTATTGTTGCAATTTCCTACAGTACTGGCTCCACTGTTTCTGTCTTTGGCCATTTGTTCCAGTTTGCTGGATATAACATGATAGGTTATATATAATCTCAGAGCAGGTTTTTATTTGCATTTCTTTTATTGTTAATGATGTAGAGCATGATTCCCTATGATTATTGCCTTTTGTGAAAACTGTTCATATCCTTCAGCTATTTATCTGTTGGAGAACCGTTCTTTGTCTTATATATTTGTGCCAGTTTGGTATAATCTTGAATAACAGGCTTTAATCAGTTATACTTGGTTTAATTAATTCACTTATACCTGATGTGATCAGATATAATTGAAAAGTTTTCCTCCGCAGTGATTACTCTTTTTCTGTCTCCACTGATTTTGTTTACACAAAACTTTTAAATTTTAATCAATATTTCTATTATATTTTTATTGTCACTTCTATCCTTTTTCCCCCCATTAAGAATGCCTCCCTACCTCCCCTGCCTCTGACTCATAGTTGTGAAGGGTACTTTGTTCTCATCTCCTCTAATTAATAAAAAAAACGAATTATCCTCTTATGTACATTTACAGCTCATTATGGCTTATGATTTCAGATGCTGGTCTAAAACTATTTTCTGTCAAACTGCTTTCCTATTTTCCAAGCTGGTCTTGCTCAATAATTTGTGTGCATGGGTCTATTAAACACTGAGTTACTGTTTTAATAGCAATTGTTTTGATTATTTCTTGTTTTTTCAAACACTTCTAAAAACAAGTCATCATCAGTATTGTGCTACAGACCCATGCTATTCATCATATATTTTCTTTTGCCTTTTGGGTTTTCCCAAAATAAAATAAAATTAAAATTAAAGTGATTAAATAATCATTAAAATAAAAGTGATATATTCATTTAATTGTTTTGATTGTTTTTAGCTTCATGGTGTCAAAGAACAGATCAGACTCCTCTTTTCACTAGAATTAGTTCTGGAAATAAAATGTGAGTTTGATAATAATTTACTAAGCCATTAGATAGATTCTATGAGATTCTCCACTTTCAGTTGAACCTGTGAGCCCTAATTAATTGTCAATCACTCTCTCGGTTTCTGTCTTAGGTTTGTAGGTATACTCTTACATTAAGATCCAAAGCCTGTGAGCTTTTCTCTAGGCTGCTATTTTTTTATCCTTTGGGGATTCAAAAGCATATCAAATCAAATATTACATTTGTCAAGTCTTGATGGTATATAGTTCCAGAATACTGTCACTATAGACACTAGATTCTAACCAACACTTCTCAATCATTGGGCCTAAACATGGTAAGGGTTCTCTTATGTCTTTGGCAACTTGTTGATCAAGCAAAATGAGTGAGAGGGAGGAATCCAATTCCTTACATATGGTCTCTATGGTTATTCCTCTTCCTTTTGTGTACTTGGCACTTTGAAATAAATATACATGCACATATATGCATATATATATACTCACACACATATTTGATATATATAAACATTTGATACACACACTTATATTTTAATATGACTCAGCAATTTATCCTCTCCCTCCATTTCTGGTTTTAAAATTCTCTTGATAATATCTGAAAGTGTTGAAATACCTATTTTCTTCTAGATCCCCATGCATTCAATGCCTTGCAACCTTGGCTAAAAGCCCAGGTTCAGAAATGCAAGTCTTCTTTTCTGGCTCCTTCTTGATCAGTTGTTTACTTGTTTTATTTCCTGGCTTTTCTGCAACTCTTATCTTTGACCAGCATCAGGAATGAAACCATCACCCCTTTAATCTTCAGCGTCTTGCCTAAGGCCTGATAATGAAGAATTATTCTAGTTTCTTTCTGGTGATATCATTTATTCCCACATGAATCACCAGGAATAGGTAGTGGTCATCAGGTTTTTGAAGCTGGGGAGGCCATACACCATTATATGCCTGATGTATGCTCTGGGAAGACACCATATCACCTGGTTTCTCCTGTCACAGCTGGCACTTTGGATTCCCCAGCAAGGAGTCACCTAAAATCATGACCCATCTCTTATTGCTGTGATCAATAATTAGCATCTTTTCTACTGTAGCATGGATCCTCATCATCATTCTGTGGAGGACTGAATGAACTTTCTCCTCAGGCCATCCAGCTCCATTTTCTGTGGGAAGAGCCCAAGTTCTTCATGCCATTCCAATGGTTTTCCTTCCTTTCCATTGTCTTCCTCTTCTCCCTTCTCTCTCTTATTTCCCTTCCCTTTCCCTCTCCTTTTCCCTTTTGCTTTCTCATTTCTCCAGCCCTCCAATCTCCTAAAACAGATTTAGATGCCTTCTGACCCCATATATGTTTTTTTTTCTCTCTAAGTACATCTTTCATGAAACCTTTTCTTCTCTCTGCTAAACCAGATTGGAAGAGTATTCTCTCTGTCCTTTGACCTTCTCTTTTGGCAGGCAGAACAACCTCTGTCCTATATGTGTACAGGTTATCATCTTTCACTAGAAGAAGTAGAACCACAGCACACTCTCTGCCAACCAGGGCTACCATCTCAGTCTTCCGTCTGCATCTCTTCGGGGTAAACTGCTTTCAGAAACCTGCCATTCAGGGACTCAGTCACATAAGGGCTTTTGAGTTAGGCAATGTTTAATTTCCATGCCATTTCCTGTTTCTCTTGTTAACTGCTGGTCCTTTGTGGTAATATAACCTCCAGCTGCTTTTTGCTTCTTCCTTTCCCTTCTCTTGTCTCACCACTGATCAGATATCAGGCGACATCTCCTTATCTCTTCTTGCCTTGTCACTTGCCACTGTCTTCCTTCTTTTTTTTTTAACATTCTACTTCTATAAATGTCACAGAAGATAACATTAACTTTTTTTAGCTGCCAACATCCATCACACTATTGTCTCATAAACAGTTCACAGTCAACTCAAATACCTAGTTCTTCATCTTTTGAACTACTTTTAAGCCAACTCTCACTAACCTGTGCTAATGCTTTGGTTTTTCGAATACAAGTACAGGGCTTTGTCTTTCTTAAATTTCATTTTGCTAGAGCTAACCTGTCATTCTAGCCTTCTGAGATTGGGGGTAGGGGACATAATCTGTCACGTAACAAGTTAGATATTCTTTCAAGCTTTATGAAGTTATATAAGCCTGTCATTGATATTTTTTCATCTGAGAAACTGATTTTTAAAATGGGGGGAAAGATCCATGTTAAACAGAAGAGAGTTTAGGCTAAAGTTCTAGAGATTAATAAATCCTTCTTATAAATAATCATTGAGGCAGCTATGGCATAGTGGATACAGGGTTGGACTCGGATCTGAGAAAACCTGGGTTAAAGTTCTATCTCTGACACAGGCTGGCTGTGTGACCCTGGGCAGGTTACTTAACCTCTTGATGCTCTAGGCAACTCTAGTCTGAGACAATATGTTGCAGAGAATATGCTCACCTGCATTGGTAGAAAGGAGATTCCTCTACCAGAAAAATCAAAGTTTTAGTCCCTCCTTCATTCACTTAGCTATATGCAGTTAAGTGGTGCCTAGGTTAAGCAGCTAGTTAGCATGTAGACCCTGGGCAAGACCCACAAGCTTTTTGCAATGTAACGTTGATTCCATTTTAATATGCTGCTTTCCTCACATATCTGTGTTCAGAATTGCTAATTTTATTATTATAATTTATGTAGAGAAGCAAAAAAGTCATCAAAGGCATTAGTTTTGCCCTGTATGGTCTCTGTGGGAAGAAGTAGGGGCAGGCGAGGAAAGAATAATAATGCCAGGCGTGTATATGATACTTGAAGGCTGGCAAAACACTTTTCATATGTCGTCTCGTTTTTGACTGTATTCACTTTAAACTTGTGTGTGTGTGTGTGTGTGTGTGTGTGTGTGTATAATTTTGTTTTCCCCAATTACATTTCTAACTTTTTTTTTTTGAGTTCCAAACTCTATTCCTTCCTACTTCCCTTCCTCTTCTCCCCCCCGCCTGAGAAATGGGCTCTACCTGTGCAATTTACGTTATCTCATTTGAGCTACATAACAATTTGGGGAGGCAGGTGCTTTTGTTGTTCCCAATTTCCAGATGAGGAAGTTGAGAGCAACAGAGGTTAAGTGACTCTCCCAGGGTCAAACAGAAGTGTCTGAGGCAGGATTCAAACTCAGGTCTTCCTGACTTCAAGTCCAACACTATCTGCTGTGCCACCTAGCTTCCCCCTTTGCACGGAAGTTGGGAAAAAGCAAATTGAGGTTTGGAGTTGGGGGAAAATTTTTTTAAAAAAGATTTCCAGGGACAGCTAAGTCGCACAGTGATTAGAGCACGGGCCTTGGAATCCGGAGGACCTGAGTTCAAATTTGGCTTTAGACACTTGACACACTTATTAGCTGTGTGACCTTCGGCAAGGCACTTAACCCCAATTGCCTTGCCTTCCCCCCTCCAAAAAAAAATTTCCAAATTTAGAGTGGTCTACCTTTGGGTAATAAGTTCTTTTTCATTGGAGGTCTTTTAGTAAAGACTGGATGACCATCTTTGGGAAGATTGTAGTTGGGGTTCTTTTTCAGGCACAGGGTAGACTATATGGTCACTGAAATTCTTTTTGGTTCCAAACTTCTGTGATTCTTTGTATTTGTATATTGAATTACTTCTAGGAACTCAAAGCATTTTCTAGGAAAGATTTTATTAACCTAAATATTAGAACCTGTTTTTATTTGTATCTGAAGTTCAAACTTGATTTAAAAACAATCATTCTCAAGAAATTATTCTGTTGGGGCAGCGAGGAGGCCCAGGGAATAGAGCACCAGCCCTGGAGTCAGGAGGACCTGAGTTCAAATCCAACCTCAGACACTTAACACACACACACACACACACACACACACACACACACACAACCTAGCCAGGTAACCTTGGGCAAGTTACTTAACCCCAACTGCTTTATCTTGCCCCCTCCAAAAAGCAAAAAAAAGAAAAAAAGAAAAACAAAAAGAAAGGATTCTGCAGATGGCCTCTTGTCTCAAAACAGTGAAGAAACCATAACCCTCATCCTTCCCCTTTAAGGGAGAAATAATCAGCCATTTGTAGATGAGCAAATTAAAACACAGATGAGATTAGTGTGTTGCCTCACATCTTTAATGAGTCAGAGCCAACACTGGAGTTCAGGATGTGTGTGTGGTTTTTTATTATTTTTGTTCTTGTTCTTTTTAACATACTAATGCATAGCCAGTCACTTATAAGCTATGCTCACAAATGCAAAACAATCTTGCTTTCACTCAAACTCTTAGGCAACTGGTCCTTTTAGTGAAAATTTCAGCAGAGCCAGGATTTGGAATTCAAGGACTAAATGTCTGACTTCTGTTAATGTTAGGTGTGTAGACAAGGGCAGGAAGGTGCTGCAGTCTTCAAACAGGGTGCAGATGATGAGTTCGAAGTAAGAAAGTGTCACAAGCTTGAAGCTAAGGAAGATCAACCTCAAATGAATGAGATTCACCAGCTGCGGAAGAACCCCACTCAGGGTGGGTGCCACTCAGACTAGATTGTTCTCCAAACCTCAACCACATAACTGCAATTTAAGTAGAATAGTCTGTAATCGTGGAAACTGGAACATCTGAAAACCAAATGCAAACAGAAGTGTGCTAGCCAAATGAGGGTCAAAGAGGCAGAATTTATTGGTGCCTTTTCAGCACTGTCCATGGGGAGAGGTTGCCCTAACCAGATGATACAAGTATCCTTGTACTCCTGGCGTCTCTATTCCTATCTTGGAAATTAGATCATGGCTCGGTGATACTATCTGCTAAGATTATCCAAATCTCTTTTGTCTAGGCAAAGGTTCCCATAACCTTTTTTGTTTGTTTATTTGTTTCAGCAGTCTAATCAAGCCTATGGACCCATTTCTCAGAATGTTTTTCTAATGTATGAAACAAAATACATAGGCTTATAAAGGAAACCAATTATTTTGAAATAAAATTTCCAAAATATTTTTTAAAATTCACAGATCCCAGATTAAGATCTCCTGGTCTAGAGGGCTATGTATTCACAAAGGGACCTTTTGATTTCAGTTTCATTTCTCAAAAAGACTTTTATCCAGGCAGTAGAATGTGCTGAACAGCTGACATGACTGCTCTTCTGTGTTCAGCAGTTAAAACTTTTCTATGTAAGTCAATACATTTGCATTTGGTTCATTAAACAGTTTCTTATGGTTTGGTTTATCTTTGAATATACCCAGAGCTTAGCAGAGTGCTTGATACATAATAGCCGCTTGATCAATTCTTATTGATTATGTATTGATTACAGATCAATTCGACATAGGCCTAATAATCAGCTTCCACCCCCTTATCTCAGTTTCTCTTACTTCGTTTAATACTCAGCTGAAATCCCACCTCCTGTAGCAAGTCTCTCCTAGTCCTTTCAACTTCCAGTTACTCTGTAAATTTCTTGCATGTACCTAGTTCTCTTCTTGTTTGTGTCCTCCAATAGAATGTGTGGTTCTTGACAAAAAGGATTGTTTTTTTAAAATCTTTCTGTGTCTGCCCCGTGCTTAGGAGTAACACATAAGTGCTTAATAAATACTTGTTGACTGACTTGCTGTTCTCTCTGAAGGCCTTTTGTTTGAGTAGCAAGGGGAGGAGCACGGCATCACCTACAGAGTTTGGGACCTGGGGCCGGGGACACCTGAGTTTCCAATGTTCTTCTGATACTTGCTCACTCTGTGCCCATGGGCAAGTCACTTAGCTTTCTATGAGCCTCAGGCTATTCTGTGAGACTAAGTAATAGATGGGATCACACCTGGGGCAGGGTTTCACTGACAAAATCACCAATTTTTAACTTATTGTTAAATAACTTTAGACACTATTAATTAGCCATTATCATTACAGACAATTGTTGAAGAAGTTGAAATACCATTTCTGAGTATTTGCAGAAGGGAGCCTTCCTTCTGTAAGAAACTCAGCTGGGATCTTCTCTGCTCCAAAGTCTATCAAGAGCTACTCAGAAACCTGCTTCTATATAATAAAATTAATTGTTAAGCACTTACAGTTAATTGATAAGCACTTACTAAACACCTACTATATGCCAGGCACTGTGCTAAGTAGCAGGGTAACAAAGAGAGATAAAAAGAAGTCTTTATTGTGGGGGTTAGGGGGAGCAGCTAGGTGGTGCAGTGAATAGAGCACTGGCCCTGGAGTCAGAAGGACCTGAGTTCAAATCTGGCCTCACACACTTAACACTTTACTAGCCATGTGATCTTGGGCAAGTCACTTAACCCCAACTGCCCAGCCTTCCCCCCTCGAAAAAGCAAAAAAAAAAAAAAAAAAGCAGAAGTCTTTATTCTCTAGGAGCTCATGTTGTCAAGGACACAACTTGCAAACAATGGCTTACAAACAAGATACATACAGGCTAAACTGGGGATAATTTCAATGGGAAGATACTACCATTAAGAAGGACTGGGAAAGACTTCTTTTTTTTTCTTTTAAATAATATTTTATTTTTTTCTCAATTACATGTAAAGATTATTCTTCAACATTCAATTTTTTAAAATAAAGTGAAAATAGTATGTTTTGATCTGCATTTAGGCTCCATAGTTCCTTCTCTGGATGTGGACATCATTTTCCATCAGGAATCTTATAATTGTCTTGGGTCACTATATTGCTGAGAAGAGCTAAGTCAATCATAGTTGATCATCACACAATATTGTTGCTACTGTGTACAGTGTTCTCCTGATTCTGCTCACTTCATTGTACATTAATTCATATAAGTCCAGGTTTTTCTGAAACTGCCTGCTAATCATTTCTTACAGCACAATGGTATTCTATTACATTCATATACCGCAATTCATTCAGCCATTCTCCATTTGATAAGCATCCTCTCAATTCCCAATTCTTTGCCACCATGGAGAGTGGCTATAAATGTTTTTGTACATGTAGGTCCTTTTCCTTTTAAAAAAAAAAATCTCTTTGGGATACAGACCTGGTAGTGGTATTTCTGGATCGAAGAGTATGCACAGTATAATTGCTCTTTGGGCATAGTTCCAAATTGCTCTCTAGGATGGTTGGAACAGCTCACAACTGCACCAACAGTGCATTACATTTTGGGAAAGACTCCTTGAAGGTGAGATTTTAGCTGAGATCTGAAAGAAGACAGGGGAGCCATAAGAAGAAGATAAGGAGAGAGAGAGAGTTCCAAGTCAGAAAAAATGCTTAGTGTCAGGAGATGGAGTGTTGTGTGCAAGAAATATCTGGGAGTCTCGTGTCACTAATTCAAAGAGTATGCAGAGGAGAGTAAGGTGTAAAAAGACTCAAAAGACAAGAAGAGGCCAGATAATAAAGGGCTTTAAAAGCCAAACAGACATTCTTAGTGTCCCAGGGGTTCAGAATGACAAAAAATGTATACAGTTCAGTTTAAGTACTTTAGGCTTCACTTTTTAGGAAAACAAGGGAAAACCAAGTTACAAAAGGAGTCTTATTACTCTTGGATTTGTTACATGCCAAGTTGATGTTAGGGATAGTTATTGGACTTGTGATTTAATTAGCCTAGGGAATTCCTGGGTGAGGAAATTCCCTCTACCAAAGTAGGTCAGCACCCTCTCTGCAAATTAAAAGACTTAGAGATTTGCTTGGGACACTGAAAGGTTATCATATACCAGTCTGTGTCGAAATCATGGCTTGAAAACTAAACTTCCTGGCTGCAAGGCCAGTTTTCTATCTCCTATTACATGTAGCCACTATATTATAAAATGATATTGCCACTAAGATTGCATAACTCAGGCAAAACCCACATTCATTGCAGTACTTGGAGATCTCTTTCCAGGTTTTTTTTTTTTTTAAGGTAGCAGAGTAACATGATTAAGGATGATGAATGAAATAAATTACATAATATCCAAAACTTCTATTTTTTTCAATTTCTTTCAGAGGGTGAGGGATGAGGATAAAATTAATACCAAGCCCCCAGTAATCTCCTCAAGTCATAGCTGGTATTCGAAAACCAGGTTTGGCAGATAATTGGGAAGTGGAAAAGTTGGTATAACTTTACTGCCAGGAACTGAGTGAAGTGAAATAAAAACAGCAGAGAAAAAAAGATGCTATCCAAAAGACTGAAAATGGCAAAGAACATGGATATAAGCAATATTATGTTTGCCTAGTTGTTAAAAAAAATAAAAAATTGCTTATGCCATGTTAAGTAACAAGGAAAACAATTACAATTTTACAATTTATAATTTTCCAATTCCAAATTACTAATTTAATACAAAGAGGAAAAGAAGGGACAATATGATTTCTTTATATGAATTATAATTTTTAAACAAGGAATAAAATGTGAATATGTATACCCTACCTTGATGGGATGAGAAGAGTCAGTGAGAATAAGATGTTTGCTGATAATCAGTTTGTAAGGAACTTCATGGTCTTTGGAGTACCCTCACTTTGATAATCTTATTGATCTGCACAACAGCTCTATGGAGTAAGCAGAAATTGTATGTTTATCTGCACTTTACAGATGAGGAAATTGAAACTCAGAAACACAACTTATTTCCTAAATGATGTTACTGGAATATAGAAGTGGTTCAGTGGTTTGGGGTTTATCCCCCCACAACATTGCTTCTTGTGATCAATGTTGGACATTATAACCCAGCTATGTAACTCTGTGTTCAAGGCATTAGTATCTACATAAGACTATGCTCATTGATGGGCGGCTAGGTGGCGCCATAGTGCATAGAGGGTGCCCAACCTGGAGTCAGGAAAACTTACCTTCCTGGGTTCAAATCTGGCCTCAGACACTTATTAACTGTGTGACCCTGGGCATGCCACTTAACCTTGTTTACAGTTTCCTCATCTGTAAAATGAGCTGGGGAAGGAAATGGGAAACCACTCAGTAGCTTTGTTGAGAAAACCCCAAATGAGGTCGTGAAGAGTCACTCACAACTGAAACAACTGAACAATACTCATTGATGGAAAGAATGATGAGTTAATACTATATGCCTTGGTGAAGCCTAGAACTGGTTCAGGAGTGCAGAACCTGCAGCCTTAAGGTGACATGTGGCCCTCTAGGTCCTCAAGTGCGGCCCTTTGACTGAATCCAAACTTAATTAAAATGTCCTTAATAAAAAGTTTGGACTCTGTCAAAGGGCCACACTTGAGGACATATAGGGCTATGTATGTGTGGCCTCGAGACCATGGGTTCTCTACCCCTGAACTAGTGCAAGACCTCAGATAAGAAGAGATTTTTCATCTTTTGTTCTCTGAGAGAAGACTCAAGCAGTTCATCCCTCTTTGATACCATTTAGGAAAGTGTGCTGTGCTTTCGGTGATCCTAAGCCCATCATTTTGAACTCAGTATTCTCCTTCCTAGAGACTTAGCATGATCTTGTTGTAGAGAGCTGGTCAGAAACGTCTGAGTTCATTTTTTTTCTCTGACTCAAACTGACAAGACAAGGCTCTTAATCTACCTCCAATACTTTGAGTTACAGATGAGTTGTGATTTACTTTGGTCGGGATAGTTTCTGCCCTGGAAACTCCCTCTCTTTGATGAGGTTGTAGATCCAGATTGAAAAAACAATCTCCTGGTGATTCTGTGTGACTGAGACTCATAGAACACCATGATCTTAGAGAATTCAAAATTGTAGATGAATCAAAGGAGAATGGAAAGACGCACGCTACCTAAAATGTGAATAGGCTACAGCACCTTACCAGTAATGGCTGGCATATGAGATGAGGCATGAAAATGCCATCAAAGACCAGAAAAGGAAGAAGGTCAATTACGTAGCAAGAGCACTGGAGAACAGATAGATATACTTAGCGATGTGCTGGCATTGACAAAATATAAGACCTTTACCAAATTCTCTAGAACACAATGTAGGTCCTCTGTGGAAGATGGTTAGATAGGTTGGTCCATGCATGAAAGAAAGATAGTCCATTCCTGGCTCTATAACTGAAGCTACCATATACATTCACAATCCTTTATTATATTGTAGGTTATTATAATGCAGGTTTTCCATCAGATATATCAGCCTATCCATATTGAACTCTGGCAATTGCAGAACATTGCTTCTTTTCAGAGATTTTTCTGCCAGTGGAGAACATAAAAGAAATTCATAGAACAAGGGAATCTAATTCTGAAAAAGGATTTTCTGTCTCCTTCCCTTAACCCTTGGAAATCTCATGCATATCATTGCTGGCAAGTGGCAATTGCAACTGATTAATTTATGGTTTAGTACTTACTGTTTCAGGTACTATCATTGTGCATTTGGGGATTTTAAAAGCCTTTCCATACAGGATGTCTTCACACAGTTGCGTCTCATTATTATTATAGCATTTCACAATGAAAGAGATAATATTGCACCTGTGGTGATGAGTGAAAGGAAAATGTCAAAGCAACGTGAAAAACTTTTCAAAGGTTAATAGTGTGCTGTAGAATAATAGTCACCCACATCCCTATAGTACCTTAAGGTTTACAAAGCTTTGGCTGCAAATATTATGCCCCTTTTATGGATGAGGGAACTGAGGTCAGAGAGATGACATGATTTGCTCATAACAAGACAACTAATAAGTTCTGAGCCACAATTCAGATATAAGTCCCTTAACTCCTAAGTCTGGGACTGTGTATCACAAATAAAATGATTATAAAAGTAGTTAGGAGAAGAGTAAGGCTCAATATATAACATTGTCAGGAGGGAGTAGGGCATAATGGCTAGAGGATGGAGTCAGCAAGACTCATCTTCATGATTTCAATCTGTCTCAGACACTTACTAGCTGTGTGAACTTGGGCAAGTCACTTCAAACTGTTGCCTCAATTTCCTCATATGTAAAATGAACTGAAGAAGGAAATGGCAGGCCATACCAGTATCTTTGCCAAAAAAAGGGAGGGAGGAGGTCACAAAAAGTCAGACACAACTGGAACAATTCAGTAGCAAATGGAACTGGAAAGAATAGTGGCTCAGGAGTCAGAGGATCTCAGTTCAAATACTGCCTCCATACTTATTGTCTTTGTGAGCCTGGGCAAGTCACTTAACTTCCTGGGCCTTAGTTTCTTCATCTGTAAATGAAAGGTGTTGAAATATACTCTCTTCCAGCTTAGATCAATGGTCTAAGAAAAATAAAAACTTTATTAGGGCAATACGTAAGACAAAATTAATTCTGGCAAGATAGAACTGAATGTCCTTTTTACTGCTCCCTGTCTACCTTTCAATATTCCATAACCCTTTATCTTTGCTTACCTTTACTCATGACCTATTGTGACTCACCCCCCCACATCATGCACACATCCCAGTAGAAGGTAGAGTCATGTATATCTTTGCATCCCTAGTGCCTGGGATCATAGGGGCCTTGCATTTATTAGAGTTTAATTAATACTTGTTGAAGTTGATTATTACGAGAATATCATATTGCACTTTCTGTAGGAATTTTTATACCAAATCTTGAAAGTGCATCTGATGAATCAACAACAGAAAGATTTCAAGGAATATTTTTTTCTTAGCACATAAAGACACATACTTTCTTCTTGAGAAAAGAAGTTGTTTTTTTTTTCCTTCTCTCCAAAGCAAGGGCTTGTTAGAAGCACGATACAACGCTGGAAAGGAAGTCAAATAACGTAGCATTTAGGGGAAGAAAGCTCAAGTGAGAGGCCATGCCTGGGACAGAAATGAGAATAGAACATTTTTCTCCATAGTAAAAATAAAAGAAACCAAAAATTCTCCCTTGCAGCTAACTGGAAAAGTTGACCATGAATGGAAATGAAAAGACATTTCAGGATCATCATACATTTTCATTGGAGAAACAAAATGGTAGCCTTAAGGTAAATTTTTGAGAAAATGAATTTTAAATAACTATCACATTCTTATGGCCAGAAGGAACTTCAGAGGCCATGTCGTTCCACTGCCTCATTTTACAGATGAGGAAACAGAGGCATAGGGAGGTTAAATGCTAATAATAGCAATATAGAAACTTGTACTGGGACCAGTTCTATCTGAATTCCATAGAAAAAAAATGAGAATGAGATGATAACCATACCAGTAATAACAGTTGTAATCATAATGATGAAATCATGTGCTATATCACTTACAAAAAGTTAGTACCTCCCAAATATCTAACAAGACGTGACCTTGTGCTTTGCTATCTTCCTCAAATTAATAGGTGATAAATTTTAATACTAGAAATATAGGCCTCAAAATGTATCTGGCACTTCAAAAAATAGTGGAATCTGACCATTATCACAAGCAAAATTGTTCCCTACAATCTCTTAGACATTACATTATTCTGTAGATATTTAAGAATAATATTTTTAATGGAGGTTGCCATAATCTCAGAATGGAGGTTGCCAAAGACCCGTAATCTTAAAACTACGTTGAATAAAACACTCTCAAAATGTAGAGGACCTAGAAGAAGGGGTCAGAACCACATGGGAACCAGATGAGGAATATATCATCCTTGTTGTTTGCTACTGGATTCGTTCCAAAGATGCTTTCAGGAAGCCAAGGGAGAATGAGCTTATATCCCAATACTTTTATTCAGTTATAAGAAGAAGTCATCTTACCCTTCTATGCAATAGTTTTCAGAACATTAAAAATCAAGGAGTTATAGCAGGACAGTACTTTGCTCAGGTATCATTCCTTTCTGAAATCTGTTAAAAAATGAGAACAATTCCAGATGAATTACAATAATTATGACACTGACATTTACATAGTATTTAAGGTTTGCAAAGTGTTATATATTCATAATCTTGTTTGAACCTTACAACGACCTTTTAAAATATGGATTAAGATATCATTATCTGCATTTTATAGATGAGGAAATTGAGACTCAGAAATGTTAAGTATCAGAGTTAAGAATCAGAGTCAGAAATGGGATTTGAACCAAGGTCTTTTTGCCTCCAAGTTCAGCACTCTACTGCACTAAGCTAAAGAATTTTCCCAGAGCCAGATACTAGCAGATATATTCAAGTATGGCAGTCCCTGGCTCATTCCTTAGTTTTGTCGGCCCACTTACTACTTACTAAGTAAAAGTTACCTTGGCTGTTGCTGGACCAACGTCTAATTTCCCTCTAGGGATAAAGCTGTGTACACTGGGGATCCTCAAGATTTGTAATCATGAAATTTTAGAGTTGTTAGAATTCACTTAGTCCAATTCTCTCATTTTATAGATGGGAAAATGTATATCTGAGATTAAATGACTTGACCAGGCTTACACATCTGGCCACTGGCAGAGTGGGTATGAAAGATAGTGTCTTCACTCTAAATCAAGCATTATTTCTACTATACCAATATAGGATGGATTGAAAAAAATTGGGGTGAAGGTGAAATTAGCATCACTATACTACTAAAGTTTCCTTTTCAAAATATTCCTGAAAACAAGAACAAAAAACCATACAGCTTCCATTTCATGTAATATTATGCTGCTTAACTTTGGATTTATAACTTCCTTGGGAATTTGCCAGACTCCAATCAGATCCCGTAGTGACAATTTATAGGAATGTCATTTTCATGTTCCACAAGCTGTGTACTGACTCAGGGGTCATGAAACTCTTAATTTTAATACTGATTGGGAAGCTTCCTAGCCATATGACCACTAGACTACCTGGGCCTCAGTCTCCTCATTTGTAAAATGGCAGTCCTATTATTTGTACTACCTATTTCACAGGGTTATAAATCTCAAAATAGAATAGGAATGGCAGCTATTTTTTTTTATTGTTACTCATGACTCTCTATCCCCATTTATTCAGTCTTTCTTCTTTGTTATTCAGTCCCATATTTTAAAGTGAAGTTTATTTAATAAAGTTTCAACTTTTGTTTAATATTATAAAATGAGAAATTATAATGCAGTACGACTTTGAAGTTATTTTAAAATTTATTAATAGATTATATACTTGTGAAAAGGGATCCTAGATCTTTGTTTAATCCAACTCAGAGAATACTGTGATTACTTTTGGTAGTATTGTTTTAATAAATGCTGGCAGATAACAGCTTCCCTATGAAATGCCCAGTTGCTTTCATCTGCTAATGTTCCTGCAGAATTCTTACCAGTTGGGGAATCATTTGGCTTCCTGGCCTGCCTAGTTCTGTATGTGCTAGGGAGAAATGTCATAAAACTCCATGCAACTTAATTGCCAGTTTCAGATGTGGACATTAAAAAGACAAATGAAGTATTTTTCCAGTTAGCTGGCACAGCTCCTCTTCCTTTGTCTCTGGTATAAGGAAGCAAAATGGGAAAGGTGAGTTTTATAATCCGCCTAGGCAATCTGCCTAAGATGCCTTTCCTTATGTGCCTTAGTGACAATGAAAATCTCATGAAGACAAATCCTACAACCTATGTGAAGTTGTTCAGTTTCAGTCATATCAGACTCTTTGGGACCCCATTTGGGGGATTTTCTTGGCAAAGATTCTGGAGTGGTTTGCCATTTCCTTCTCCAGCTCATATTGCAAGTGAGGAAACCGAGGTGAACAAGGTTAAGTGTCTTGCCCAGAGTCACACAGCAAGTCAGTGTCTGAGGCCAGATTTGAACACAGAAAGAGGAGTCTTTGTGACTTACGGCCTGACACTCTATCCAGGGGAGTCTCCTAGCTGCCCATACAACCCATGTACTTGGGTAATTAAAAATAAATTTACTTTATACTAACTCACCATCTCTCCTGAGAACCTCACCCATCTCTCTTGAACAAGATCAAAACTCCTGACTGTGTTCTTTAAGGCCTCTCCTAGGAGGGTCTGCTGCCTAAATATCCACTTTTCCTTATATCTGAACTTAACTGGTCAGTCTAATGGATTTCCCCATCACATCCCGTGCCTCTTCTTTGGGGTCATCCACAATTCCACTTATCCTTGTTGGCAATGCCTTTTCCATCTTCTCCAAGTCAGATCATCTTCCTCCAAAGCTCCGAAGACTGACTTCTGTGATATATCTGGGAATAAGGAGCCCAGAATGGACATAGCACTTCAGTGTTTGTAAGATGCTCTTCAGTGGAAACACACTCAAATAGGAACAGATCCCTGGGGCATATTGACTTAGAAAACCACAAATGAACATTATCTATATTGTATTTTAAAAATTAATTTTGTTCAGTATTTCCCAATCACATTTTAATCTGATTAGGCTGCTCCAAGGAGTTTAGGGGCAGCTCACGGATTTTGGTCCTTAGGTTCATTTGAGCTTCACGTCAACCTCCTGACATAGGGCAATTAGGTAGTAAAGTGGAGAGAATAATGAATTTTGAATTGGGAAGACTTGAGTTCAAATGCTGCTTTTAACACATTTGCTGTTACTCTCGGCATATAACTTCTTGGTGCCTAAATTTCCTTATCTGTAAAACAATAGTAACTGCTTCCTAAGGCTGAAATGAGGATCAAGTGAAATGCTCTATATAAAGGATTTGATAAACCTTTTGAGCGCTCTAGAAATGCTAGCTACTGTTTTCAGAAGCTATTAGGTACTATTATGTCCATTTTACAGATGAGGAAAACCAAGACCCTAAAAAGTTAAAAAATTTGCCTATGATCACCACTGCTTGCACTGCTATGAGGTGGAGAAGTACATTTTACTTAGTGTCTTTGACACTAAGCAAAACTGACTTTCTTGCTACTTTTTGCCCCTGACATTCTATCCTCTATCTGTGTGTCTTTGCCAAAGCTGATCCTCTTGCATGGCATGTGTAACTCCTAATGTCCTCCAGAGTGCTGCTCTAATGTTTCTTCTCCCCACCAAGCTATCAGTACCTCCCCTGACAAATTACCTTGTACTTATTTTGTATTTATTCATGGAATATGTTTATATGTGTATATGTTGTCTCCTCCCAAGAGAATGTAAACTACCTGAGGGCAGGCACTTTTGTCTTGGTAACCCCATTATTTAGAACAACATCTGGCACGGCAGGTGCTTAATAAATGATTGCTGATTGATTGATTGAGTTGAACCCAAGTCTGGAACTCTCTCCACTGCCTTATGCTGCTTATCTTGGGAGAGACCCTTCCAGCCTCATCCTGTTTGGCAGCTGCCCCCCTGTCATGACAGCAAGAGCCCTGTTTCATTTTGTTCCAACCTCCCCAAATCTTTACACTTTGTTTTTCTTTCTGTGGAGCAACAATTACACAACACTTAGTTGTGTTTATGCTTCCATATTTTTGTCACTTGCTTATCGTATCCCTTGTCTCCTCAGATGAGATTTCTTATGGCCCAGTAGGAGATTTTCTGCTTCTTCTCAAGGTTACAAGGTTCCTAGGCCTGTGCTTTGCACAATGGGGCCAAGCCATGTGAGGCCAGAATAAATCAAACACTCCACAGTTGACTTATAATTTTGTAATCATAGCAACAACCAACTGCTGTGAGTCCATCCAACCACCATGGGGTTGATCTAATTTAATAGAATAGCATTGCAGAAGCTGGGAAAAACAAACTGGAAAGATCTTTTCTTGGTTTTATTTAGGTTATCATTTAAAGAAAGATGCTAGGCTCCCACAGTAGGCAAGAATCTCTTCCGTTGTTTTCATGTTCAAATCAAATTAAATGAAGACTTTTTAATGGTACAGGGGCTCTGTGTAATTATCAAAAATAAAAAAAAATGGAGCCATAAGAAATATCATCAGAGAGACAAGAGATACACATAAGCAATAGGGATCTATGATTTGCTGTTTTTTTTCTCTCTGTGTGAAAATTTAAAAAAAAATGAGTTTAAATAAGAAAGCTTCAGAAGATTTAAGCAGTGTTTCTTAACTTTTTTTGTGTCATGGACCCCTAAGGCATTCTGTTGAATAATGTTTTAAAATGAATAAAATAAAATGCACAGGATTACAAAGGAATTCAATAATAATAAAATAAAGTTATCAGAATAGTTTTTTAAAATGCATAGATCTCAGGTTCAGAACCATTGATTTGGGGCAAATTAACTCTGGAACATAAATGGAAACTTTCTTGTAGCCTAAAAAGTTAGGAGCATGCTTCAGGAGGTAGCCAGGTAAGGTTAAAAATTGTGGTTTTTTGAAGAGCATGAGGCAAGAGGAGAGGTTGGGCAGATATTCTGCACTATGAACGCCAAGGATTTGTGGGACGCATGGGCTTTTGGGAAAGAGCCTGGGCTTGACACCTGTATGGTACAAATCAGTGCTAATTACTACCACCTGGCAAATTAACAGAGGTTAGAAACAAGGAAGAAGCAAATAGCCAGACGGCCTTAGCAGCAGCATTCCTAGGAGTCTTTCTGTGACTAGCCAGTCTGCAGAGGGATTTTCTAGGAAGAACCACAAAGCATTGTAGTTCACCTCAAGATCCAGGAAATATGGACACCAACAGCCCTCCAGAGACTTGGAGAATATATGCCAGGTGGACCAGCCTTCCTGAGGTGGTTAGCAATTGTGTGTGCCATAAATGTAAACCGATCAATTTGTTTGGCAGGGGAAGAAGTAAAAAGGTTTTTAACACCATAATTCTATATTCTCACTCATTAGACTGGTTAAAGATTTTCCAGATAGGATAGAAGAAATAATTCAGGAAGAAGATTATGCAGAAAAAAAAGATTCTAAGAAAGAAAAGAAAAGGATAAATTAATATAAAAATTGGTTAGTATACAGATTGGAAAGAGAAGACTAACTGATATCAGTAAAGCACACAAAAATGAAGAAGATACAGCAAACAACAAGCTATATTATTATCTACTGTGTAGATACAAAGTTAAATTTTTTTTTAAAAGTCTGCCCTCAATCAGCTTATATTTGATTGTGGAGAAACAACAATAAGATTAAATGCAAAAAATATTTCAAGAAATTTCGGGGTAAGGACACTAGCAACTAGAGACATCAGAATAGGCTTGCTATAGAAAGTGATACTAGAACTGAGCTCTGAAGGAAGCTAGGAATTCTCTGAAGTAGAGGTAAGGAGGCAGTGCATGCTAAGTGGGAGGCACAGCAAGTACAAAGGTACAGAGAGGGGAAATAGAATGTTGTACAGGGAGAACTGCTAGCAGGCCAACTTATCCGGAATGTAGATTACATGGAGAGGGCTGTGCAATAAGCCTGGAAAGGTAGATTCCAGTCTTTGCAATGGGCTTAAAAAAACAAACAAGAGTTTGTATATTATCCTAGAGACAAGAGGGAAGCCCTGGTGCCATTGGAACAGGAGTGAGTTAGTTACTGGGCCAGATCTAGAATATCAATTTAGCAGCTTTTCAGGGGATGGATTGGGAAGAGTAGAGGTTAGTTACAGAGACAGTTATAAGTCTAATGGTACAGGTGAGAGGTGAGGAAGACCTGACCTAGGGTTATGGCAGTATGAGTTGGAGAGTTTTCTCTAAAGGAATTTTAGGTGTTCTGAAGAATCATCAATATCTCATGTGCAAACAGAAGTCAAGAAAGTCTCTGTGGGTGCTCCCTAGTAGATGTCAGGAAATTTGTCATTGCTCCTAGGAGGAAGAAATCTGTTGTGGTATTTAGGCACTTCTGATACTATATGGGTAAAATGTGACTAGTTGGGAGAGAGTCTTTGCTATAGAGCCTCTCTGAGAGAGAAATTCATCAAAACCAGCAATATCTACCCATTTCACTTGATGCATTACAGGGCAAAAGATATTAGAAGAAACTATAATGTATATATATATATATATATATGTATGTGTATGAACATATATACATGTATGTGCATACAAATAATAGAGGGAAAAAGACTCTGGGGCAAAGACAATATTTTCATTTCTTCTTCCAGTTGTGAATAGTGACTTTGACAGGAAAAAAGGAGTGTTTTAAGTGAAGAAGTGACTACTTGTAGATGGTGTTGAAGAACAAAATTCAGTAATCTATACTGTGGTTTGTAATACTGTGACAATGGGCTCCTGAAAAAGGATAGACTGGGAAGAGTATATTTGAATAGAGTCTCTTTGAAGTAATCAAAAGAACTTTAAAATATTTCCATTAATGAGCATTTTTTTCCTTGCTCCTATCGTTCCCTGCTACTGGAAAAGGAAAACAAGCTCCAAACCTTTGTAACTTATACTCATATTCAAGCAAAACAAATTTCCTTGTTAGCCATGAGCAAAAATATATGTCTCATTCTGAATCTTATATCCATCACTTTCTGTCCAGGAGATGGGTACCATTCTTCATCACTGATCCTCTGGTCCTCATCATATTGGTAAGAGTTGTTACATCTTTTAGAAGTTTTGTCTTTATGACGTCATTCTTGTATAAATTGTTTCCTGTTCCACTTACTTCACTCTTTACCAGTTCATACAAGTCTTCCTATGTTCCTCTGACATGATCTCTTCCTTTTGTCATATATTTTGGCTATATAGTATTCCTTACAAGCATGTATCATTCAACTATTTACCAATTGAGGGATACCTCTACAATAAGAATTTAAATGGAAATTTGAGAGAAACAGAGAAAAATAACCACATAGTATAAAAGACATTAGGTAGGGATTTAAGAGGAAATAACATGGAAGAGGAATAATAGTTATGAACTAAGATGTGTATTTACAAATGCACTGAGTATGGGTAAAAAATAAAATGAACTTGATATTTTAATATAATCTCTCAAGTATTACTAGTGTAAAAATATATCATTACTATACTCTGGGTTTTAGGAACAATTCTACCAGAAATAATTTTATTTAATTTAACATTAATTGAATATTCAAGCCATTTATAGTTTAGAGCAGTGGTTCTCAACCTTCCTAATGCTGTTTAATAGTCATACGTGGGCGTGTCTGCATGTGGGCAGACCCACCTGGAGACAGATAGAGGAGGTTCCCAAGACCATCAGAAATATGTGTTTTCCCATGGTCTTAGGCGACCCTTGTGACCCCTGTTAAAGGGTCCTTCAACCCCAAAGGGTCGTGACTCACAGGTTGAGAACTGCTGGTTTAGAGGAAAGCTATCCCAAATGGCATAGTCGTTCCAACCCCTCTCCCCTATGCCATTGGATATACTTCTCTATCCCAAGACAATCTGAGGTAACTTTTTTATGAATCTTGAGCAAGAAAAAGATCATAATGTGTTAAAATCTGGACTGGACTTAACATTTAAAAAATAGTGATTATTTAGTTCCTTTATCAACCACTCTCCTTAAGCGTCCTCCTGGAATAACAAATAAATCTCTTTTTGAGCAATATCAGTATTTCTGTGGAAAAGGGTGAGTTATGGCACTAATGTTTCATGGAATGTACAAAATGGAGACTGCCCTTACATAAGCCAATAGTCCTCTTAGTGCAATGGTAGAGAAATCAATAATCTAAGATAAGAGATATTCTTCATTCAAATTTTGGTTACCACTCTTAATTCATTTTCCTAAGAAACATATTTTCTCCTTGATGATATTCACATCCAGAGAAGTCTGGAAAGCATTTTTTGTCTTGATATTTTCAATTTTAATGAGAAAGAAGCTTTAAATATTTCCATAATGGAAAATGACAGGGAGTGACATGTAATGGGATATCATAATAGCATGATAGATAGATAGAGATAGATTATATATATATGTGTGTGTGTGTGTATACACATATGTATATTTATTAAACTTGGTTCATATATATCAGGAATATATATGAACCAAATTTAATAAAAGAGTTAAGGAAAAAACTTTTTTTCCAAAGCAAATCTAGATTTGTATGGAAACCCCTAAGCAAGATGGATACCATTTAGCTAAAAATAAAAAAAGAAAGAAATAGAAATGATCTTGGTGGGTGTAAACTATAGACAGTCTGCTCAGGAGAAGGATATAGAATCTTTTTGACTGAATTTAAGTTTTACAGAACAAATCCTTTTATTAAAGAGATTTGTTCTGTGAAGTTTGAATTCAGTCAAAGGGCCACACTTGAGTTCCTAGAGGGCCACATGTGACCTTAAGGCTGCAGGTTCCCCACCCCTGGTATAGGTGATGCTTTCCTAATACATATTACACAATTAATACTTTTTGTAATCATAGAGGACTTCAATTAGAAATATGCTGGAAATCTCATTCATTTAATACATTGCCTTCCTTTACTGACAATTTTAGCATTCACAAGTTAGAGGAAAGAGCAAAACAAAACAAAAAAAACTTATTATTTTGGAATTAATTCTGACTAATAAGGAATAACTGGTTCCTAAATGTGGCAAGTATTAGAAATGACTGTGTTATCTTAGATTTTCTAATAACTAAATTGGTATTTCACTTTAAGATGCAAAGTGCATTACATATATCATCACATTTTGTTCTCACAATAACCTTAGGCAGGAGGTACTATTAATTATCTTCATTTTGTAGATTAGGAAACTGAGGCTGAGGGACTTGCCTTGGATGGCACATCTGGTAAATGTCTGAAGCAGGATTTGAATTCAAATTTTTCTGACTTGAAGTCCACTGCTTTATTTACCACACCCCATGTAGCTGCCAGTGGTGAAGGAGATGGTTAGGCATAGATACTCCTGGATCATAGGCAAGTAAATCTCAAAAATTTTACAAATTGGGGCAGCTAGGTGGCACAGTGAATAGAGCACTGGCTCTGGAATCAGAAGGACCTGAGTTCAAACCTGACCTCAGACACTTAACACTTACTAGCCATATGACCTTGGGCAAGTCACTTAACCCCAATTGCCCTGCTCTCTACCCTCCAGAAAAATGAACAGACAAACAAAAATTTACAGATAGTTATTTTGCCATGTTCACATATCTAAAAGAGAAATATGCAGTGGCAGAAGTACTGCTAGATTGGGAGTATGAAACATGTCCTAGCTTAGAGTGTTTTACTCATTAGATATGCTACTTTTAACAGCTTTTAAACAACGCATTCCTTAGCCTTCTAAACCTTCTTGTATTTCTGTTGAGGGCGCCACCAGTCATCCAGGGCTACCCTCATGGAGTCATCATTCTTCCCTCTATTTCATCGAGCTTCCCCTTCATTTGGTTAGTTGGCAAATGCTATTTGTGCTACCTTGGATATGTCCCACTTTTTTTTTTAGTCACACAGATATCAATCTAAGTATTGCTTAGACTATTGTACTAGCCTTCTAATTGGTCTCCCTGCCTCCAGATTCTATCCTCTCTACTCCATCCTCCACATACTTACCAAATGGTTGCTGTGCTTCATTCTTGAAGGGACCAAAATGACATTATTATGTTAGATTCAAGTTACAGTGTGTTTGACTATGGCTGATCAGACCAATATGAGCTTAGAATGCTCTATCACAGGTCAGGAACAAATAGGCCATGTGAACATTTGGGGTGGATTCTCGAAATTTATACATATTGTGTTTCTTTTGAACTATCTCAATTCTGCTTTTCTCATAGAACACAGAACTTTGTCTGATGAGAACATTCCATGTCACACAATCAATTCCAAAATTCTTCAAAGAGACCCTGAGAGCATCCTTGTATGTCTTCCTCTGACCACTAAGTGAGCACCTTCCTTGTGTGAGTTGTCTGTAAAAATATCTTTTATGCAAAGTGGCATGTTTAGCATTTGAACAACATGTCCAGTCCATCAGAGTTGCACTTTTGTAATGGCAAGCAAACAAGTACTTAGCACCTTGTTTCAGTTGAACCTTGCCCTTGATTATATCAAGTCTTTGTTAAGAAACAGAACTTATGAAACCCACAGTAGGAGGAACTTACCGATGCAACAGGAAGGGGTAGAAGAGGGAGGAGATAATGACCATATATAAGGAGAAGCCCAAGCTGGGAGAGAGCAGAACTGAGAAGGGAAACAGTTGTGGAGGCCGGCATTCTGTTTGTCTGTTCTGTCTGTGTTGATTTTTGTTTGTGATACTTTGTACAGAAGCCCTGGGACCTTACTGGAATCCCTGAAAGAGGATTCTCTTGTTGTCTTTTTACAGAAGTGCTGGAGGAGGGTTTCAGAGGTCCTGGGATCATACTAATGATATGTGTTGAATTCTCAGACCTTGTTGGTTGGTCTATGTTGATTTCACAGGCAGATAGTGAATTGATGGTGCTGGCAATGTGTGTTATTGTGGCTCTGTTAAGCTTTGTTTTCCCAGAAGCAGAAACTGTGAAGGATTGAGGTGTACTGGACACTGTGAGGTTCAATATGGAACTGGACAAGGAACTGGACAAGTTGCTGAGAGCTGCCTTCCTGTGAATCTAGGTGATGATTGGGTATATTCAGGCAGGAGCAGGGAGCATAGCAGAGGAACCATGGAATCTGGGAGCCAGCCTTGAGTCAAGATGAAAAGACCTCTCTTTGAGTACTTAATGTTGACTGAGAAGATCATGATTTACTGTGGCCTAGGGGTGGCAGGACTTTATACTCTGTACTTTGTACCTCTTATGGATGCTTGAGTTAAGGATGATTGGAAACTAATCTCCAATTAAGAAGAAAGAAGACGTTTTGATTGAGAGATTAAAACAATGTGACCTAGGGGTGGAGAACTTTAACCTTTGTACTCTGTGTCCCGCTCCTTAAGGATGATTGAGTTAAGGATTTACTGAATGATAATCTTTTGCTTAAAACTATGTGCCTACTTTGGTGAAAACTATGTGACCACTTTAATGATAAGTTGTTATATTATAACATTTTGAATGCTGTACTTTGGTTTCTGTGAATGTTTTGCTTTAATTTACTCCTAAATAAATAGAGAGTTCACTATACTGTGTGATCAAAACCTTAGAGCTACCCACAGCAGCAGTCCTCTGGAAAGCTGCTAGTGCTTGGCTAAACAACTCCCTACAATAGAGTTTGAATTCTTGGCAGTTTAGCTTGAGAAAGGACCTCAGTGTCCAGTATCTTATCCTGCCAGGTGATTTTTAGACTCTTTCTAAGACAAATGAAATGGAAGCAATTCAGTTTCCTGGAATGGCACTGGTATACTGTTCAGTTTTCACAGGCCTACAAGATTGAAGTCAGCGCAAAGGCTCTTTAGACCTTCAATTTGGTAGGCAGCCTAATACCTTCTTTCTCCCATGCTTTCCTTTGAAGCTTTCCAAACACCAAGCTAGCTCTGGTAATGCATGTGTCAACCTTGTTACCAATGTGTAAGATGTGTTCAGGGAAGACTAGTACCTATGGTGTGAGGGCTACCAAATATAATCTTCCTAAACCACAGGTCTGAACATGCTGTGTCTCTAGTCAAAAATCTCCCATGATCCCCTACTCCCTTTAGTAAAAATGCAGTTCATCAACCTGGCTTTCAAGTTCTCCACATTTAAAGTTCTGGTCTATCTTATTTACTCTCATGTTCTCTACTTTTAGTCAGATTGTTCTATTCCCCAAACTCAGTATACTCTTTTTTCCCTCTCCACCTTTGTACAGAATGTCTCCATGCCTAGAATTTACCCCTTTCTCATCATCTCTTCACACCCTTAATGTCCTTCAAGGCTAAGCTCAGATTCGACCTTTGTTGGGAAGCTTTTCCTAATTTCCATTAGTCTTGGTACTCACTCTCATCTCAAACTATCATGTATTTACTTGTCTATTTTATATATTATATTGCCAGTAAAACATAAACTGCTTGAGGATCAAAATTATTTTCATTTTTACTTTGCATATTCAAAGCAGTACAATGTCTGGCACAGTACAAACATTTAAATAAATGATTGTTGAATTGGACAAACATATATAAATTATCTAGAATGTTGCTTCCAATTCTAATATTCTGAAACTGTAGCTTTCACTACATATACCTTATTTCAGTTTGCAGGAAATTCTGTCTTTTTATCACGACTCCTTGTGTGTGTGTGTGTGTGTGTGTGTATAATTTGTATATCATAATTAGTATGCATAGATGGTGTATTAAATATCTAATAAGCCAAGAGAAACTCATGAATGGAAGGGAAAAATTAGTGATATATAGAATTTCATGTGATAAAAAGTTAATTAAGAATACCTTAAGGGAAGAGACTAGATTACTCAGTATATGCTTAGAGAAATATTTTTGAACAAATTGCATCAAAGGGTATGTTTTAAAATAATTTAATTTAATAAGTTAATTTCTATAAATTCATAGCCTGATAGAATATTAGAGAGGGATGGGATCTGAGAGATCATGTAGGCTTGAGGTCCTTCTTTTTAAAGATGAAGAAACTGAGATTTTCTTATTGTTTTGATCACTAATATCAGACCAACGTAGTCTAGTGATGCATGTCAAAAACATGAAGTAAACTGAATTTCAAAATGAGGCTACCAGATGTCACTCTTATCAGGGACAGT